>JAOPSE010003078.1:0-62173 GCA_029449295.1 Zea luxurians | reverse complement strand
TCTTCCATGCTTTTCTTGTTCCTAGTCATTGTTATTATCAGGGCATTGCGCTATAAAATGACCAGTCTTACCGCATTTAAAATAGGAGCGCTTTCCCTTTGCTTTGCTCTTGTTGGGATACTCCTTGCGTCCTTTTAGCGCGGTCTTGAAACGCTTGATGATTAGAGCCATCTCATCTTCGTTTAGCCCAACCGCCTCAACTTGTGCCACCTTGCTTGGTAGCGCCTCCCTACTGCTTGTTGCTTTGAGAGCAACGGGTTGAGGCTCGTAGACGGGTAATGGACCATTAAGCGCGTCGTCTACATATCGGGCTTCTTTCACCATCATGCGCCCGCTCACAAACTTTCTGAGTATCTCCTCGGGCATCATTTTTGTGTACCTAGGATTTTCACGGATGAGGTTCACAAGATGAGGGTCAATAACAGTAAAAGACCTGAGCATAAGTCGGACGACGTCGTGGTCCATCCATCTTGTGCTTCCATAGCTCCTAATCTTGTTGACCAGGGTCTTGAGCCTGTTGTACGTTTGTGTTAGCTCCTCTCCCCTGATCGTCGCGAACCTTCCCAGCTCTCCTTCCACCAACTCCATTTTGGTGATCATGGTGGCGTCGTTTCCCTCATGTGATATTTTGAGGGTGTCCCAGATTTGCTTGGCGTTGTCCAAGCCTCTCACCTTGTTGTACTCGTCCCTGCACAAGAATGCTAGCAAAAAAGTGGTAGCTTATGCATTCTTATGAATTTGCTCATTGATAAACACAGGGTTATCGGTACTGTCGAAATGCATTCCATTTTCAACTATCTCCCATATACTAGGATGGAGATAAAATAAGTGACTACGCATTTTGTGACTCCAAAAAGCGTAGTCCTCTCTATCAAAGTGTGGAGGTTTACCAAGAGGAATTGAAAGCAAATGAGCATTGGAATTAAAAGGAATACGAGAATAATCAAATGAATAATTTGAATTAACCGGTTTCTTTTTCTCGTCGTCGTCGTCTCTTGGTGAAGAAGAAGATTCGTCGCTGTCGTAGTAGACGATCTTCTTGATGCGTCTCTTCTTCTTCCCGTCCTTCTTCTTGTGACTCGAGCCAGAGTTAGTGGGCTTGTCATCCCTTGGCTCGTTGAAGATGGACTCCTTCTCCTTATCGTTGACCACCATCCCCTTTCCCTTAGGATCCATCTCTTCGGGCGATTAGTCCCTTACGTGAAGAGAACGGCTCTGATACGAATTGAGAGCACCTAGAGGGGGGTGTGAATAGGTGATCCTGTAAAATTCAACACTAAATAGCCACAAGCTTGCTTATAAAGATGTTAGTGCAATAGAATCAAGTGGCTATAGAGCGAGCTCTTGCGAATCACAATAATCACAGAGAAAGACAACACAAGAGACATAGTGTTTATCCCGTGGTTCAGCCAAGTATAACACTTGCCTACTTCCACGTTGTGGCATCCCAATGGACGAGGGTTGCAATCAACCCCTTTCAAGTGATCCAATGATCAACTTGAATACCACGTGTTCTTCCGTATAGTTTTCTTCCCGTTTGCGAGGTATCTCCACAAGTTGGAGCCTCTCGCCCTTACAAGATTGTTCACAAAGAAAGCACGGAGTAAGGTTGGGAAGAGCAACGTACACTAGAATTAAATTCACACCACAAACACGCACACAAGTGAGAAGATGAGCACACAAAACACGCGCAAAGAGTTTACAACTCGAAAAGTGCTCCAATCTCAAGAACGATGAACGATTGCGTGAAAGTGAGGACTAGAAGTCTTGGAATGCTTTGAGTGTGCTTGGGTGACTCCTCCATGCGACTAGGGGTCCCTTTTATAGCCCCAAGGCAGCTAGGAGCCGTTGGAGGCAATCTTGGAAGGCTAAACTTGCCTTCTGTCGGGTGGCGCACCGGACTGTCCGGTGTGCCACCGGACAGTCACTGTAGACGGTCCGGTGCGGATCTATTTCCTTTTCTGGCGCAGATGACCGTTGCAGCACCGTGGCAGTTGGCGCACCAGACACTGTCCGGTGCACACCGGAAAGTCCGGTGCCTCCTGCCGAGCGTTGGCGTGGGCCACGCGTCGCCGCAGGATTGCGCGGCCGACCGTTACGCAGTCGACCGTTGGCTCACCGGACAGTCCGGTGCACCACCGGACAGTCCGGTGAATTTTAGTCATACGCCGCTGATCCTTTTCCCGAGAGCGACGACTTCTCTGCGGACGACTCACCGGATAGTCCGGTGCACCACCAGACAGTCCGGTGAATTATAGCCATACGCCGCCATCGAGTCCCGAGAGCGGCCAGTTCACCTTGGACTCGCCTAGCGCAACGGACACTACAACAAGGAATTGGAAAAGAGTTGGCTCTCCTGCTCGGTCTGGTGGCACCTTGGCTAAAAATGTGAAGCATTTCCTTTTCCACTACTTACCCAAGGACTTTTAATCTCGGGACGAGATTCTTTTATGGGGGGAAGGATGTAACACCCTGGTGTTACTATTACTAAAACTTGAGCATAACATCATTAGCATTTCATATGTTTGATACACCTAGAGTGCATTCACTAGGCAAAATCTCAAACAAATTGTATTGCTATGGCATTTTGCAAATAAAATCCTGGAGTAGGATACTTAACCCTAAATGAGGTTCAGAAGGGTAAAAACAAAACCCAAATAGAGAAAACCCAAAAGCTTAAGTGAAATAGTTACAAATGTTACCAAGAATGAATCTAAGTTGCATTCACACCCCTAAAATACCAAGAACCCTAATTGGAACCCTGGAAAACCCTAAACCTAAACCCTAGGGGGCTAAGTGCAAAATTAGGGCACTTTTGGACTAAAGTGTAAAAACTATGATGTTGAAGCATATAAAGTCATATGGTTCACAATCATGAAGATTTGCAAGCTAACCCTGTATTTTGGACCTATTTGCAAAAAGACCCTATTGGTGTTCTAAAGGCTAAGTCTGAAATTCAGTGTTTGAGCTCATCTTTGAGGCTTTGTAACTTTCAAATTCTAAGGTTTTTGCCCTAGGTCACCACATCAATATTATAGATCTATCAAAGGAGAATAACTTTGCTTAAGAGTGTAAGCATGGTTGTTATAAAAAAATTGGAGAAACATACACCCAAAGATGGGCTGTCAGGCTGTCTGGGGACTGAATCTGGTGTGACAGTGTGATGAAGCCATCTTTGAGCTTAAATTTGATCATGATCCAGTCATTATCTGGTTATGATCGCTATAACAAGATTAAAGCTGAATAATAGAGCAGCAACTTCTTTAAAGGCAGATTGTCAAGTCATTACATGGAAAATGGAGATTTCTGCTCTGCAAATCAGGCTGTCAGGCCAACTGAAGCAATTGCGCCATGGTACAGTAACCTGAATTGGATCAGGCCGCCAGCGCAGAGATCTCGCCGCCGGCGACCACACGCGTGGATTCATGCTCTCGTCGTGATTCATGATGAATTAAACATCGGATAACGATCGTGGAGAGAAAAGATCTCACCGTGGATGATCTTGGGGCACAGTAGCCACTCTGTTGCTCCTCCACTTACCGGCGACGTGGCTGCATGTCCATCACCAGCGTGCCGCCGTTCTTCGCGGTTATGCCACGCCGTCAGCCATCTTACCACGTCACAGTTGATCGCCACACATCATCTTTCTATTACCTAAGGCCTTGCCATGATGGTTGCCACCAATCGCACGCGCCAGTGAACTCTCCCTCCTCCGGCTGCCATCGCGCCATCTCCAATTCACGCGCCACCGCCCCCGGGGCCTATAAATTGAGTGTGTCGTCGGCTCCGCAAGGTAGTCAAGCAACCCATACACCAACTCGTGCCTCGAATTGTCCACCAGAGAACTTCAATTTGGGATTACCCCCAAATCGGTCAAGAACACCGCAGAACCAAGCTCACCGTGGGCAGCTCTCCACAGGTCCGATCATGTTGTCTTTGATCTTGTTCTAGCATCCCTGTGTGTTCCTATAACTCGTCGGCCCAACCAATTGCGCTAAACCTAAGTAGATCATTGGGAACACCTTGAATTGTTCCCGGGGTGCGCGGTCATCGTGGCCAAAGCAAGCCAAACAACATGAATGAAATTAAGTTGGGGGGAAATGCATGGGAGGGGTTCAATTCAGTGTCAGCCATTCGGGAGCACCAGTCTTTGCTACGTCCGGCCAGTCTAGCTTCGCTGGCGTGCAAGCCTCCGCCGTGCGACGTCGTGGGCTTCGGTCGGTAAAGAATTAGAAGTACGGGGGGATTCCTAAAAGATGTTAGTGACTCACGAAAACAATCCAAGCACCCACTTTGGGTTATCCTGAACGCCGAGGGTTTTTTCGCAAAGCTGCCAGCGCGGGGGCGAGCGCACACGCTTTCCACCTGAGTTTGGGCCGCTTGGGCTACTTTCGGCCCAGTACTGCTCATAGCTTTTCTTTTTCTTTTCTGCTAGAACTAAAACAATTATAGAAAATTGTAGAAAAATGGTAAAAATGTCAAACCAATTTTCCTAGGTTCCTTATTTTTCATAGAATTTAATAAAAATAGTTTCATGATTTTTAGGTAAAATATGGAATTTTGTAGCATTTAAAATAGCCTAAAACCTTGTTCCTGGATTTTTAGAAAATAAATAATAATTCCAAAAATCCCAAACTTTTCAGATGACCTTTATACATTATATAGAAGCCTTGGGTAGAGTTTGGTATGAATTGGACCTTGTTTTATAATTAGAACCCAAAACCCTACCCCCTGCCCTTTGAACTCCTATATTGACTCTAGAAACCCTAATTCTCTAGAGTACCGTGAAGGAAAATTGTATTCAAGATTTTAGATAATAAACTCTTATTATCTTTGCACTCTCATGAGCATCACATGGGCATTTATTATTATGTATGGTTTTATTTAGAAAACGAAGAAGAAGTTGAAGTAGAAGGAGAGAAGACTTCACCACCACCACCTCAGGAACATCAAGCAGACAGCTGTTTTTATTTTGACATCTGTGGAACTGAGCCTGATTCACCTGTAAACCAAGGCAAGCCCCGGTGCATTTGCCACCTCCTTGATTCTTTTAAAAGCTTTCTCACTTGCTTGTTGCATTAGGTGATAGGAGTTGAATGTTAAAACAATTCCTGCATTACCTTCCTTGAATTTGATTACCTTCCTTTGAATCCATGTTTTATAAAGGTTTTTACTATGCTTAGTCCTGCTCTAGCAAAACAAAAGGTTTGTTTTTATAAAAGATGATGTGGCAAAGTGGGAGGGATGTTTTTTTGAAAATAAAACTTGATGGTGGATCCATCATGGCCATGATGGGTTCAACATCGGGAAAGATGTACCTCTGTCAGGTACCAAACTTTGGGTTGAAATGATTAAGCTGAGACCGGGCGGGTGACTTGCACGAGAAGAGAGAGTCTCGGTGTAGTGTCTCCGTCTGAGTCGATTAAGGACCGTGTCGATGTAGGCTTGATGACCGAGGACCCTTTAACTGGTCACATGCCTCATCATGGGTAAGCTTTGCCTCGGGCAGACTAAGGCCAGAATAAGATACCACACAATGGGAGTGGAGAGGTGGCGAGAGTAGCATGTACCCTCCGTGGCAAGAGGCTGGACGGTGGTGTATCTGTGCTCTCGGTTGGCGTGAACCTGATCTGGTCTTAAGAACCCCGGTGGCAGGTTGACATATGCAAGGGTTAAGTGCTACATATGTCGTGTGATTGGAGATCCTCAGCTGAGTATAATCGATTCGAATCACCGTACCTTTGCAGTTATGAAGACTTGGTCACTGCCCTATACGTAGAACTCTAGTAAAGATGAAGGATTATTAAGAAATTGGCTAGTATAGCTCAAGTGATTGAACTAGGGTAGAAAGAACTCTAGTTACAAGTAATCCTACTTAACTTGACAATAAAACTGGATTTTTAAGGATCCACTTTTAGTAAGCATTTCTGCAAACAGAGTCTTTGATTATTGAGAAACCTTACCTTGACTCCCTTATAACCAGCATACCCTTGAGAGTCTTTTCTTTAGTCGAGTAAGTCTTGCTGAGTAATTCCATACTCAGGGTTTTATTCCCTATTGTTTTTAGGTGAAGAAGCGACAAGCTTTTGTTGTTTCTGTTCCAAGGTGGTCTCAAAAGAAGAAAACCAAGAGTAAAGCTGCGGGAGGAAGGGTTCCTCCATAAAAACTTTTTGTTTGATACTTATCGGGAGGGTTTTTGACTCCCTTGGCTTGTAATAATATTACTCTGCACTCGTATGTTATATTCTGTTCTGTAATAACATAACTCTGTCCTACTTTTAAATAAAGGTAAGTTCATGTAACCGCTTCTGCATTTTCGTATGTCCGATGATTTGTAATGTCTTCGTGACGGGTAAAATGCTCTTGGGAAAGGTAAGAAAAGCAGATACCGAACTTGTCAAGTAATTCAGGAACACCTGCAGGGTTGTCTGAGGTCTGTTGGACAAGGACAACTATAGGTGGGCCTAATGACTTGGGAAGTTCCGTCACAGCTGGTATCGGAGCGAAGCCCATCTCTGCAGATATTATGAGGCATCTTCAAAAAGAATTTTCTAAGACTCATCTAGAAAATTTCTTCCCTTCTTACCTAAGTATCTCTGAAGAGTTTATTTTAAAGACCAGATAGGAAGAGTGCAATGTATAGAAGGTTGAATCAACTAAGGCTGATTCTGTAATTACACATGTATCATGCTAAAAAAACTATGCTAATAAGATTTCCCCCTTAGAAAAATGCCGCCACGCACAAGAAATACTGCACGCAAGTTGTAATACCCAAAATTGTAAAAGGATGATATAGTGAATTCCTTATCTTATGTGCCATATTTGCATCATAAAAAGAGCATACATGAAAGTTGGAGGTGAATTAAAACAAATGATAAAAAGAATATGCATCATGTTGGAGTTTTATATGTTTGCTCATTAAATAAAATAATAAGGATAATGACAATAAGATAATAATTCTAAAGGTTGGATCAAACCCTAAATGGAAATTAGAGTTTGGAAATAAGAAAAAGAGAAGGGATATAAAAAAAATATATATAAATAATGTATATATAAATAAATATATCCAGAATTAATACTCCTAATTCCACAAACATAAATTATAGTGATGAGCTCAAGTTTGAATTCAAATTTGGGATTGAAAATAGAAAGAAAAGAAAAAGAATAGAAAATAAAAAAAGAATAAAAACAGACTCAGCTAAATGGGCCTCCCACCAGCTATTCGGCCCACCTCCCCATTCCTCTTCACGCGCGCAGCAGCCCAACTCCAATCTTTGGTGCCGACATGTGGGTCCCATTTTCCATACGCTCGCGCCACTGCCATGCGGGACCCACTGGCCATTCTCTCGGTGCACGCTTGCGTCTGCCTTCGGCTGGGGACCACCAGTCAATCCCACGTTACCGCCTCCTCCTCGCGTTAGCCACTTCTGGGTGGGCCCCTTTGGCCAGACTCTTCTTCCCCACCACGCTAAAATTCCGCTCGCCGCGCGATGAACCGACCGCGACGGGTCCATCTCCTCCTTCCCAACAAACTCGACCACGGCTCTGTGCTTCTTTCATCCCGCATCGATCTCGGTGAGGGTTGTTACAACCACTTACCGCAATTCTCGTCCTCACTGTTGAGCTCACGGACTGCTTCGACGGCCTGCGAATCCGCCGCCAATCTAGGCTTGGCCGTCGGTATAAGTACCCTATCCATGGTCCCGAGCTCACCAATCGACGCCATGCGCGCGCAAAGCCAATAGAGAAACAAGGAGTGAGTGAACATCGCGAGCAATTTCTCGCCGGTGTGGAAGCTGCGCCAAGAAATCATACTGCGCTCCGTGGTCGTGCTCCACCACCCACGTCCAGGCCTCGGTGATCGACCCAGGAGGAAGCCCGGTGCACGTGGATGCTCGTCGCGGCTTCGCCTGGGTGGAATCGTGCTCCAGACCACGGGGATTCTTCGCCGTAGTTGGCGCTCCGCCGCGGGACCGCTTCGCGCCGTGGCCAGGTGTTCCTGCTTCGCCACCGTCGGTAAGAACTCCCAATACCGATTCGCCCATGCACCTACATCGTGTAGCACCAGATTGATTTGGGAATCGTGCGCCGGGGGATTGAATCGCGCGCTCTCCGGCGATGGTCCGCCGCGAACGCGGGCGGCGCTGTCGTTCCTGGGATCGGTTGATGAAGATGGATCGGCCGCCGTTGGATTCCCTTCGGACGGCTCAGATTAGAGGACATGTACCGCTTCGTGGAATGGATCTTGGCCGTGGGTTTGGATCGTGCGGTCCCTGATCAATCTCGCCCATTTAAAATCTCACCCGTAGATTTAGAATCGTGTGGTACTGAACGCGTACCGGTTCACGCGCTGTGCGGTCTAATCTGGTCCGTCTGTTTTGAATCGGATGGCGCAGATCGGCGCAGAACCCTTCGTCGTGGCCTATTTGCATAAGAGCCCCTCGGCTTTCACGGAATAAACCCGCCGTCCACATGTGGGGCGCCCTGTGCCTTAAGAACTTTCACTTAGAGACCCCTGACCTTTCTTATAAATGAGGCCCAGTCCAGAACTCATTTAATTTGAATAAATGAAATAGAAAATGGATTTTAATATGAAAATAATTACTAGAACTTGATAAATTCATAGAAAATTCATTTTAGCTCCAAATTGAACCATTCCAGTTTCTAAAATTTTGTAATAATATTCTTCATCATTTAGTGTCTCTGTTTTGACATGAACTCTGTCAGAAAATTTATTTATCATTTAATCATATTTTAATCACATTAAACCTTTGGAAATTCATAACTTAAAACCTATAACTCCAAAATTAATAATTCTTGTTCCTGTGATCATATTCCATCATGTAGATTATTAATATGTATTTTGCATATATGTTTGGTGTAATGTTAATTTTTGCCTATACACTGTTTGTCTGTATTGCTACGTTTAGCAGTGAGGATACGTATCACCTGAAGAATCATCCTGGTACCTGGATTCTCAAGTCCCAGGCAAGTTGTGCCCTTGACCACTTTTTACCCAATAATGTTCTTTAATATCACTTATCCATGCATAGGTTAATTTTGATGGGACCCAATAGGTCACCCTAGATTGTTTATCTCATTACCTTGTTCACCCCTGATTCACTTGGGTAGTTTGCTATTGCTTTACCTGGTTTTGGGATAATCATTTATTACCTCTATGTTCCAATTCTTTTTTTATTCTATTTATGTTCATGTTATGATCATTAATGTTAATTGGAACATAGAGCTTAACTTGAGAACCACGTGCCCACAAGGGAGGAATGGGACCCCTTGGCTGATTAATTAGGAAAGCTAGTGGAAGACTACCTTACCCGAAAGGGGCAAGGGCAGTAGGGAGTGGTCAGTGTAGGGAGGCCCTCGGGAGGATTTTGCTGCGATGGCGGTCCTGCAAGGGATTCCTGCATTGGAACTTCCTATAAACTGTAGCGGGTTTTCGGAAGCTAGTGGAACTTTGTAAAGGCCTCGTAGTGGATCCCTAGCCAATCACCTCGGTAGTGTCTAAGGGCCTTGCAAACCCTGGCGACATGGGATACACGACTTGTGGGTAAAGGGTACAACCTCTGCAGAGTGTAAAACTGGTATACTAGCCGAGCTCACGGTCATGAGCAGCTCAGGACTCTCTGATGATTAAATTATGGAACTAAATTCAATTTGTCATATGCATTGCATCGCAGGTGGAGTTGTTATTTTTGTTCTACTACTTAATTGGGTTTGGTATTTATTTATACTTAGTAACTGCTAATAAAATTTTGACCAACTTTAAAAGCAATGCTCAGCTCTAACCATCCGTTTTGGTAAGCCTTACACTTCACGTGAGCTCCCACCTTTCGCGAGTTCATGCACATTATTCCCCACAACTTGTTGAGCGATGAACGTATGTGAGCTCACTCTTGCTGTCTCACATACACCACAGGTCAAGAACAGGTACCGCAGGATGATGCTCATGGAGCTGCGATGAGTTCGTGAGAGGTCTAGGTCGTCGTCTCCCAGTCAACTTTGGGTTGCTGGACCCGTTGTCTCCTTATAATGTAATTATTTATTTTGTATAGAACTCTTATTATATAGTAAAGTTGTGACATTCGATCCTGTGCCACTATACATCATATGTGTGAGACTTGGTCCCAGCATACCTGGTGTTTATGTTCGCGCCCGGGTTTTGGACCCCTAAAATCCGGGTGTTACAGAAGTGGTATCAGAGGAATGTTGACTGTAGGACGAAACCTAGATAGAACTGGACAACCATTATTTACTTACCTTTGCTACTCTGATCATTTCTAAACTTTCCTTAATCTTTCTCATCTATTTCCGCTTTACTCTGATTATTCTTACCTTTTCATTCTAAAGACAAATGTGGATTTCACACTCTGAAATCCTGTACCTAAAGTGACCTTTAGGAATAAGAGACCAAATCTTAGGAACAAAAAAACAAAACTATTTTTGTAAATATTTATATGCTTGAATGCTTGTTCTTATGATACTTGTCTGATTTGGAACTTTGTTTGAGTGTGATGGGTTGTGGAGTAATGTCCACAATTGCATCTGCATATACACATAGGTATAAAAATATTTATAAAATAACTAGACAACCTAGACTATCCCCATTGGAACATATCTAGCTTAAGAGATTTATCTTATCCTAAAAGATCTCATTCTAACCAATTCATCTTATCTTAAAAGGATTCTCCCTTATCTTAATAGATCCATCTCATCTTAAAAGATACTCATCTTATCTTGAAAAGATTTTATCCTTATCCTAATAGATCTAACTGGCCTCAGAAGATTCTATCTTATCTTTATGGATCTATCTTATCCTAATAAGCATACTTATCCACCCTAGTTTAACAACCATGATCTAATTCAAATTAATTAGATCTTATCTAGTCAAACTAGTCACACCAATCTAACCTAGACCTGATCAAATCTAAAGTGACTTATCAAACATGTTAGATAATACTGATGAAATAGTTTAGACTCTACCCCTATAGAACAGGTCTTAACTTAGTTCACCCTGCACTAAATTAAGAATGACAGATCGACTTGGCCATATGCAACTACCTTACCCATCCGATAGTTGCATAATCCCTCTGTGTTAACACTAATAGAGCTTCTGACCTACCTACACCGTATACCCCATCCTATCTCAAAAGATTCTAACATATCCTAACAAGATATATCTTACCCTGATAAATCTATCTAACTTAAACTAGTCTAATCTAGATCATATCTAATTTAATATGGTCTAATCTAGTGTGAGTTACTTAATGCTGGTAGAAAGGATAAGGCCATACTCCTAAATCACTTAAGCCTAATTTGGAGACTTATATCAACTTGGCCATACACAACAACCCGACCTATATAACAAGTTACATAACTTACCCAATCAATAGAGTCTTAATGGATTGCATAATCTATCAACCAACACCTGACATTAAACCAGATTTTGGCCTACATCATGTAGTCCATCTCACCCATAACTATTCTAACCATATTTCCCCAACTCCGATAATATACACTAACTCCTAATCAATGAGACAAGACCGAAGAAGATGATCAACTTCATCAAGGGAGGATGAGCACCAACTCAAGTCTTCAAGGATCAAGTGAGGTCACCAAGATGAGTCAAGATCCACAATCTTGGAAGGAGTCTTTCTTTACCCCACTCTTTCTTGCCCAAACCTATATAGGCTTTAAAAGATATCTTTTATCCTGCATAATAAAGTGTCTATAACCCTATATACCTATGCTCTCCTAATAACTAACTAATAAAAAAAAAGGGACTCTTGATTTTTGAACTAGCTAGAAACTGAAATCTAGACTACAAGCTAAATTTGTTGTATCATGTTCCTTACAAATCTCGAGGACGAGATTATTTTTAAGGGGGGTAGGATTTGTAATACCCAAAATTGTATAAAAGGATGATATAGTGAATTCCTTATCTTATGTGCCATATTTGCATCATAAAAAGAGCATACATGAAAGTTGGAGGTGAATTAAAACAAATGATAAAAAGAATATGCATCATGTTGGAGTTTTATATGTTTGCTCATTAAATAAAATAATAAGGATAATGACAATAAGATAATAATTCTAAAGGTTGGATCAAACCCTAAATGGAAATTAGAGTTTGGAAATAAGAAAAAAGAAGGGATATAAAAAAATATATATATAAATAATGTATATATAAATAAATATATCCAGAATTAATACTCCTAATTCCACAAACATAAATTATAGTGATGAGCTCAAGTTTGAATTCAAATTTGGGATTGAAAATAGAAAGAAAAGAAAAAGAATAGAAAATAAAAAAAGAATAAAAACAGACTCAGCTAAATGGGCCTCCCACCAGCTATTCGGCCCACCTCCCCATTCCTCTTCACGCGCGCAGCAGCCCAACTCCAATCTTTGGTGCCGACATGTGGGTCCCATTTTCCATACGCTCGCGCCACTGCCATGCGGGACCCACTGGCCATTCTCTCGGTGCACGCTTGCGTCTGCCTTCGGCTGGGGACCACCAGTCAATCCCACGTTACCGCCTCCTCCTCCTCGCGTTAGCCACTTCTGGGTGGGCCCCTTTGGCCAGACTCTTCTTCCCCACCACGCTAAAATTCCGCTCGCCGCGCGATGAACCGACCGCGACGGGTCCATCTCCTCCTTCCCAACAAACTCGACCACGGCTCTGTGCTTCTTTCATCCCGCGTCGATCTCGGTGAGGGTTGTTACAACCACTTACCGCAATTCTCGTCCTCACTGTTGAGCTCACGGACTGCTTCGACGGCCTGCGAATCCGCCGCCAATCTAGGCTTGGCCGTCGGTATAAGTACCCTATCCATGGTCCCGAGCTCACCAATCGACGCCATGCGCGCGCAAAGCCAATAGAGAAACAAGGAGTGAGTGAACATCGCGGGCAATTTCTCGCCGGTGTGGAAGCTGCGCCAAGAAATCATACTGCGCTCCGTGGTCGTGCTCCACCACCCACGTCCAGGCCTCGGTGATCGACCCAGGAGGAAGCCCGGTGCACGTGGATGCTCGTCGCGGCTTCGCCTGGGTGGAATCGTGCTCCAGACCACGGGGATTCTTCGCCGTAGTTGGCGCTCCGCCGCGGGACCGCTTCGCGCCGTGGCCAGGTGTTCCTGCTTCGCCACCGTCGGTAAGAACTCCCAATACCGATTCGCCCATGCACCTACATCGTGTAGCACCAGATTGATTTGGGAATCGTGCGCCGGGGGATTGAATCGCGCGCTCTCCGGCGATGGTCCGCCGCGAACGCGGGCGGCGCTGTCGTTCCTGGGATCGGGTTGATGAAGATGGATCGGCCGCCGTTGGATTCCCTTCGGACGGCTCAGATTAGAGGACATGTACCGCTTCGTGGAATGGATCTTGGCCGTGGGTTTGGATCGTGCGGTCCCTGATCAATCTCGCCCATTTAAAATCTCACCCGTAGATTTAGAATCGTGTGGTACTGAACGCGTACCGGTTCACGCGCTGTGCGGTCTAATCTGGTCCGTCTGTTTTGAATCGGATGGCGCAGATCGGCGCAGAACCCTTCGTCGTGGCCTATTTGCATAAGAGCCCCTCGGCTTTCACGGAATAAACCCGCCGTCCACATGTGGGGCGCCCTGTGCCTTAAGAACTTTCACTTAGAGACCCCTGACCTTTCTTATAAATGAGGCCCAGTCCAGAACTCATTTAATTTGAATAAATGAAATAGAAAATGGATTTTTAATATGAAAATAATTACTAGAACTTGATAAATTCATAGAAAATTCATTTTAGCTCCAAATTGAACCATTCCAGTTTCTAAAATTTTGTAATAATATTCTTCATCATTTAGTGTCTCTGTTTTGACATGAACTCTGTCAGAAAATTTATTTATCATTTAATCATATTTTAATCACATTAAACCTTTGGAAATTCATAACTTAAAACCTATAACTCCAAATTAATAATTCTTGTTCCTGTGATCATATTCCATCATGTAGATTATTAATATGTATTTTGCATATATGTTTGGTGTAATGTTAATTTTTGCCTATACACTGTTTGTCTGTATTGCTACGTTTAGCAGTGAGGATACGTATCACCTGAAGAATCATCCTGGTACCTGGATTCTCAAGTCCCAGGCAAGTTGTGCCCTTGACCACTTTTTACCCAATAATGTTCTTTAATATCACTTATCCATGCATAGGTTAATTTTGATGGGACCCAATAGGTCACCCTAGATTGTTTATCTCATTACCTTGTTCACCCCTGATTCACTTGGGTAGTTTGCTATTGCTTTACCTGGTTTTGGGATAATCATTTATTACCTCTATGTTCCAATTCTTTTTGTTATTCTATTTATGTTCATGTTATGATCATTAATGTTAATTGGAACATAGAGCTTAACTTGAGAACCACGTGCCACCACAAGGGAGGAATGGGACCCCTTGGCTGATTAATTAGGAAAGCTAGTGGAAGACTACCTTACCCGAAAGGGGCAAGGGCAGTAGGGGAGTGGTCAGTGTAGGGAGGCCCTCGGGAGGATTTTGCTGCGATGGCGGTCCTGCAAGGGATTCCTGCATTGGAACTTCCTATAAACTGTAGCGGGTTTTCGGAAGCTAGTGGAACTTTGTAAAGGCCTCGTAGTGGATCCCTAGCCAATCACCTCGGTAGTGTCTAAGGGCCTTGCAAACCCTGGCGACATGGGATACACGACTTGTGGGTAAAGGGTACAACCTCTGCAGAGTGTAAAACTGGTATACTAGCCGAGCTCACGGTCATGAGCAGCTCAGGACTCTCTGATGATTAAATTATGGAACTAAATTCAATTTGTCATATGCATTGCATCGCAGGTGGAGTTGTTATTTTTGTTCTACTACTTAATTGGGTTTGGTATTTATTTATACTTAGTAACTGCTAATAAAATTTTGACCAACTTTAAAAGCAATGCTCAGCTCTAACCATCCGTTTTGGTAAGCCTTACACTTCACGTGAGCTCCCACCTTTCGCGAGTTCATGCACATTATTCCCCACAACTTGTTGAGCGATGAACGTATGTGAGCTCACTCTTGCTGTCTCACATACACCACAGGTCAAGAACAGGTACCGCAGGATGATGCTCATGGAGGATGCTGCGATGAGTTCGTGAGAGGTCTAGGTCGTCGTCTCCCAGTCAACTTTGGGTTGCTGGACCGTTGTCTCCTTATAATGTAATTATTTATTTTGTATAGAACTCTTATTATATAGTAAAGTTGTGACATTCGATCCTGTGCCACTATACATCATATGTGTGAGACTTGGTCCCAGCATACCTGGTGTTTATGTTCGCGCCCGGGTTTTGGACCCCTAAAATCCGGGTGTTACACAAGTCAACCGGGCCGATCGGTGTACCTCGTCACCAACTTGCCCCGAGACATGACGACAGCAGTAGCGGTAGTAACGATCCAATCGGGGACTTAGAAGCTCAAGTTAATCAGCTTCGAACAGAACTCCGACGCAGGAACAAAATATGGGTCACGGATGGCAAAAGAATCAATGAATTAAGAAGAGACATCTGCCAACTGCAAGACCAGCTAGCGGATCGGGATCTAGCGCTTGACTGGGCTGTGAACTCTCGTTCACTAGCTTGGGCAAAGGAAGCTAGAGCTCGAGCCCGAGTGGAAGAGCTTAGCTCAACCGTGGATAGCTTGCAGGTATATTGCAACACACTACATGAAGAAGTTCATGTACTGTACTCGCAACTGCACCCGAATGTCCCTGCGGATCCTGTTAGGACGGAAGTCGGACCTTCTCGAGTAGCAGGAGAAGCACTTGGCGGCGAGCTGGACCTTTTTAGGCCCCCTCCCTCTATGAAGCTGGTCGACGAATGTTCTCCTACGCCTGACAGCGAGGCTACCCAGAGTGACAAAAAGAAGGAATAGTATAGTATAGAAGTAGTAAAACCCACAACCACTGTACATCAAGTCCGAAGTTTCCTGAGACTGGCTGGCTATTACCGTCGATTTATACCAGATTTTTCCAAACTTGTGAAACCAGTCATGAGTTTATTGAAGAACGATATTAAATTCAATGGTCCTTGGAATGTAATGAAGCCTTTGAAAAATTGAAGGTATTATTAACCACTGCTCCGGTATTGGCTCAACCAGATATTGAAAAGCCTTTTGATGTGTATTGTGACGCATCAGGCAGTGGTCTCGGCTATGTGTTAATGCAAGAAGGCCGAGTAATAGCTTATGCTTCAAGACAGTTGTGCCAGCATGAGGAACATTATCCAACTCATGATCTGGAGCTAGCTGTAGTGGTTCATGCCCTGAAGATATGGCGTCATTATCTAATGGGGAATGTCTGTCACATTTATACAGACCACAAAAGTTTGAAGTATATCTTTACCCAGTCCGAGCTCAATATGACACAAAGGAGATGGCTCGAGCTTATTAAGGATTATGAACTGGAAATCCATTATCACCCAGGCAAAGCTAATGTAGTGGAATATGCACTCAGTCGCAAGGCCTCCTGCCATTGTTTAACAATGAGGACTTCTGACATTACATTATGCCAGGAGATGGAGAATCTGAACCTGGGAATGATTCAGCATGGAACTTCAAATCACTTGAAGCTTGAGTCAGTCATCTTACAAAGGATAATTGACGCACAAAAGAATGATGAAGGTATGAAACATATCCATGAGAAGATAAAGGCTGGAAAAGCCAACTGCTTCAAAGAAGACGATCAAGGTTGTATGGTTCAACAACCGCATAGTTTGTGTCGAAGAATGAAGGGGTCCGCCAACAAATTTTAGATGAAGCACATCTTAGTCACTATTCTATTCATCCTGGAAGCACTAAGATGTATCAAGATCTGAAAACAGCATTATTGGTGGATGAAGATGAAGATTGAAATCGCACGCTATGTGGCAAGATGTGACACTTGTAAACGTGTCAAGGCCATACACCTGAAAGCTGCTGGTCCATTACAATCTTTACCAATACCAACATGGAAATGGGAAGATATTAGTATGGACTTCATTGTGGGATTACCCAGAGAACGGCAAAAGGCTTTGACTCCATTTGGGTTATCATTGATCGACTTTACCAAGGTTGCCCATTTTATTCCAGTCATCGCATATGCGAAACTGTATATTGCTCGTATTCTCAGTTTGCACGGTGTTTCCGAAGACTATAGTGTCGGATCGTGGACCTCAATTCGTATCCAAATTTTTGGAAGAACTTCATAAATCCCTGGGTACCAATTGCTTCACAGTTCGGCCTGTCATCCTCAGACCAGGACAGACTGAGAGGGTCAATCAGATACTTGAAGATATGTTACGAGCATGTGTTCTGGAGTTCCCACAGAAATGGGATGATTGTTTACCATTAGCAGAGTTCTCATATAATAACAACTATCAAGAAAGCATTAAGATGGCACCATTTGAAGCTTTGTATGGTCGACGGTGTCGTACTCCGCTAAATTGGCTGAACCTGGTGAAAGGAGCTTCTTCAGGCCAGACATGGTAAAGGAGACTGAAGAGAAGTTCAACGAATAATTCATTATTTGAAAAAGGCTCAAGCTCGACAGAAGAGTTACGTAGACAAACGACGAATGCCCCTATATTTTCTGATGGGAGATTATGTCTACCTGAAAGTCTCTCCAATGAAGGGCGTATCACGTTTCAGGGTTAAAGGGAAGTTTGCACCTCGGTACATTGGTCCTTTCCTTATTCTTGAACAATGTGGACCAGTGGCATACTGACTTCAATTACCCGAAACCTTGTCTGCTGTACATAATGTGTTCCACGTGTCTCAGTTGAAGAAGTGTCTTCGGGTTCCAGATCGAACCATCGAAGTAACAGATGTTGTCCTAGAGCCAGACTTGACATATTCAGAACACCCTATTCGAGTCTTGGATCAAAAGGACAGGGTTACCCGAAGAAAAACTCAAGTTTTACAATACAGTGGAACCAACATTCTGAAGATGAGGCTACATGGGAGACTCAGGACTTTTTAGAGAAGAATTTCCCAGGCTTTCTAGCCTCATGTAAATTGTAATATGTATTATTGTTGAATAAAGGAGTGAACCCCAAACCACCCCTGCCTTGTACCAAAAATTAGGAAATAAAAATGTGAAGCATTTCCTTTTCCACTACTTACCCCTAGGATTTTTAATCTCGGACAAGATTCTTTTATGGGGAGAAGGATGTAACACCCCTGGTGTTACTGTTACTAAAACTTGAGCATAACATCATCAGCATTAGCATTTCATATGTTTGATACACCTAGAGTGCATTCACTAGGCAAAATCTCAAACAAGTTGTATTGCTATGGCATTTTGCAAATAAAACCCTGGAGTAGGGTACTTAACCCTAAATGAGGTTCAGAAGGGTAAAACAAAACCCAAATAGAGAAAACCCTAAAGCTTAAGTGAAATAGTTACAAAATGTTACCAAGAATGAATCTAAGTTGCATTCACACCCCAGAAATACCAAGAACCCTAATTGGAACCCTGGAAAACCCTGAACCTAAACCCTAGGGGCTAAGTGCAAAATTAGGCACTTTTGGACTAAAGTGTAAAAACTATGATGTTAAAGCATATAAAGTCATATGGTTCACAATCATGAAGATTTGCAAGCTAAACCCTGAATTTTGGACCTATTTGCAAAAAGACCCTATTGGTGTTCTAAAGGCTAAATCTGAAATTCAGTTTTTGAGCTCATCTTTGAGGCTTTATAACTTTCAAATTCTAAGGTTTTTGCCATAGGTCACCACATCAATATTTTAGAGCTATCAAAGGAGAATAACTTTGCTTAAGAGTGTAATCATGGTTGTTATAAAATTGGAGAAACATACACCCAAAGATGGGCTATCAGGCTGTCTGGGGACTGAATCTGGTGTGACGGTGTGATGAAGCCATCTTTGAGCTTAAATTTGATCATGATCCAGTCATTATCTGGTTATGATCACTATAACAAGATTAAAGCTGAATAATAGAGTAGCAACTTCTTTAAAGGCAGATTGTCAAGTCATTACATGGAAAAAATGGAGAATTCTGCTCTGCAAATCAGGCTGTCAGGCCAACTGAAGCAATTGCGCCATGGTACTATAACCTGAATTGGATCAGGTCGCCAGCGCAGAGATCTCGCCGCTGGCGATCACACGCGGATTCATGCTCTCGTCATGATTCATGCTGAATTAAACACCGGATAACGATCGTGGAGAGAAAAGATCTCACCGTGGATGATCTTGGGGCACAGTAGCCACTCTGTCGCTCCTCCACTTACCGGCGACGTGGCCGCATGTCCATCACCGGCGTGCCGCCGTTCTTCGCGGTTATGCCACACGGTCAGCCATCTTACCACGTCGCAGTTGATGGCCACACACTGTCTTTCTATTACCTAAGGCCTTGCCACGGTGGTTGCCACCAATTGCATGCGCCAGTGAACTCTCCCTCCTCCGGCCGCCACCGCGCCATCTCCAATTCACGCGCCACCGCCCCCGGGGCCTATAAATTGAGTGTGTCGTCGGCTCTGCAAGGTAGTCAAGCAACCCATACACGAACTCGTGCCTCGAATTGTCCACCAGAGAACTTCAATTTGGGATTACCCCCAAATCGGTCAAGAACACCGCAGAACCAAGCTCACCGTGGGTAGCTCTCCACAGGTCCGATCATGTTGTCTTTGATCTTGTTCTAGCTTCCGTGTGTTCCTATAACTCATCGGCCCAACCAATTATGCTAAACTAAAGTAGATCATCGGGAATGTTGGGGGCCTTCGTCCTCCGAAGGTCCTCAAAAACATGATTTGACAATGTTTTCCAAGTGGATTATGTGAACGGGTATTTTTGGACTCAGAACTATGAATATGAAGCACGGCCAGGACGAAGCCTGAACTAGACGAAGGACGAGCGCAGCCGAAGCTGCGCAGGGAAGCTTCGTCGCGACAGCAGAGGGGAACCGACTTAAAGATGAAAAGACTGCGTGGGCCTTGACAAATTTCCATAAGCCATTAACAAATGTAATGGACATGGATGTAATTTTACGTGGGCTGCGTCCCGCGCCTATAAATAGATGAACAGTACTCCCGTACTGTTCACGCTGACTTGACATTGGCTTTTGCGTCACGCTTGTACTTTTTACCTTCTCTCAGGACCGAAGGTACATTTGTAATTTGAAATCATTTCTATTTCTCCATGTTAATAAAATAGAAATGATTTTATGTTGATGTTTATATTTCACGCTTTATATGAATCCTTCGGCATTACTTATTATATTTACGAAGGTATGTCTCTTATGACCTTCGTCCTAAATCATTATTTCCCGAAGGGACATGATGTATCGAAGGACGAAGGACCTTAATGTTTAACACTTTTTATGTTGCCTTGCTCTTAACTCTTAGCATTTGAGAACAAGTCCCCAACATTGGCGCCCACCTCCGGTGAACCTACTTCCACTTCGAGTTTTGTGAACACCTTCGGAAGCTATAGACCTTCGCTATGGCGCCGAAGAAAGCTTCAGCGGCTGGGGCTGCAGCACTACAACCGCTGGACCACAACCAGGAGACCGTCTCTCTTCGGGAGGCCGAAGCCAGAAGAGAAAGGCCGTCAGCCCGACACTTCAGGAAGAAGAGCTAGACCAAGAAATCAGGGATATGGATGCTACACAACAAGTACAAAGGAAGAAGGAGAAGATGGCCCGCCTAGCTGAGTTGCAAAGGCAGATAGACGAAGCCTCTGAGGAAGTTCCCATCTTACTCACGATGAGCAAACAGAAGGCCTCATCAGAAAGACCTTCATCAGGAGGGCTTCGTCAACGAAGATGACTGGTATGATAATTTCCAGGGAAATTTTGTTTTTGATGATGCTTCTCCTCTGTCTGCTGAGCTGCAGGCTACACCTTGGCCTCCATCCTATAAGCCACCCCAGCTTCCCATGTTTGATGGTCACTCCGACCCGAAGCAATTCTTGATGAGCTACGAAGCAACAGTGTCTTCGTACGGGGCAATGCTGCAGTCATGGCGAAGTCTTTCGTCATGGCCGTCAGGAATTTGCTCAGACCTGGTATTCCTCCCTTCGGCCAGGAACAATAACTTCATGGCAGAAGCTGAAGGATATGTTACTGACCAGCTTTCAAGGATTTCAGACGAAGCCGGTCACAGCTCAAGCCCTGTTCCAGTGTATTCAGGATCACGAAGAGTACCTTCAGGCGTATGTCCGAAGGTTTTTACGATTGAGGGCGCAGGCACCAACGGTGCCCAATGAAATTGTTATTGAAGCCATGATCAAGGGGCTTCCTGGGCCTGCAGCTCAATACTTTGCTAGAAAGCCTCCTCAGACCTTGGAGATGCTCCAAAAGATGGATGAGTACATTCGTGCTGACAATGACTTTCGTCAAAGAAGGGAGGAGGCCTTCAGATTTTCCGAAATGACCAGGGGCTTCGGAGGAAGATACTACCCGAGACATGTCCGTTCCATCCACAACACTCAGAATGATGATAAGGGGAGTCAGACAGACCGCAATGCTCCTCACTGGCTTCGGGGCAACAACAAACTTCCTTCCGGCCACCAGCTCCAAGAGGCAGAGGCGCCAGGGGCTTCGGCGGAAGATTCGGAGATCAGCCAAGGAGACTGTTTTGCTTGTTCTGCGGAGAAGGCAAGGGCCATACCACTAGGGCGTGCCATATTACAATCCAGAAGCAAAAGGAAATAGCCGAAGCTGCATCTCAACAAGCTCAGCCGAAACAGGTCATGCATACTGCTTCGTATCATCCGCCTTATATCCCACAATACATAGACAACCACCCTGCAGCTTCTGTAGCTTCGGCAAGTCAACCTCAAGCTTCCTGGCAACAGCTTCCGCCTCCACCTCCATTGCAGCAAGGTCAACAGCCAGAAGGGAGTCAATATGCTCCACATCAGAGGGACTTCAGAGAACAATCCGAAGCTCGCACAGTCAACAGCACTGTGCCAGTCGAAGCACATTTATTGACATATCCTACCTTTGATAGCAGTCTTTTCTATTCAGTTTTATTTTCTGTGAAGCAAGAAACATTGATAGTTTTCACGTAATAATTTCGTTGTTTCCCACAAAGAAAATCTATTTGCTCCACAAGCTTAAGTTGCTGAAGCCTAAAACTTTTTCCGTTACCAAGGAGGACCTTCGGATTAAAAATCCTTCGGAGTAACAGAAAGTCGTTCTAAGGAACGCAGAGTAAGATTATGAAGTCACAAAAAGCCGTTCCAAAGGGAGCGCAGAGTAAGTTTTCTGCTCAGAAGTCGTTCCTAAAGGAATGCAGAGCCTACAGCGAAAAGTCAACGCTGATACCGCCTAAGTAAAAGGCGAAGAAGCTCCTAAGGGAGGCTTACAGCGAAAGTCAACGCTGATACCGTCTAAGTAAAAGACGAAGAAGCTCCAAAGACGTTCCTAAGGGAATGCAGAGCTTACGAATATATTTTATGTGTATCTTCGGAACAAATGTCACATGCATAACATAACATCATCACATCATTTTGCATAGCATAACATCATACATCATATTGCATTTGGCAAGAGAAGGGATACTCTCAACCTTCGAAAGGATGCTTTGAGAAAGTGACTTCGAAATTGTATAGCTTCGGAATACAGCTTCGGAAATATTTTTACGAAACATGGGCAGGCTTTATCAGATCAATACCGAAGTTGTATAGCTTCGGAGTATAGCTTCGGAGAATGTTTCCACGAAACATGGATGGGATTCATCAGAATAATTTTAACGAAGAATGTCTTCTTCACGAAGCATGAAAAGAAGGGAAGGTGTTTTTTCGCCGAAGGCTCAAAAATGGTATGTATTTAAAGTTTCATGCATCGTAAAGAATTCAATAATGAAAAGAGACTTGTATATTACATTCAAATGTACAAAGTGTTACATAGATTACACTTTAAATGTTTTTTTCCAAATAGCATCTAATCTTCTCTCAATACTGCTTTGGCGGCCTCATTAGAAGTTGGTCAACAACCTTGTCCAAGATAGTTTCGGCCATTTGTTTAATTTCTTCATCCCCTTTTGTGTGGGGGTCGGCAGTCGATCCAGCAATTTCTGAGGGAAGAGAACATTTCTTCATTACCTTTACAAACCTTGAGCAAAGTTTGACATAAAAATTACAACACAATAAAAGCGACTAATTGGTACCTAACTGCCTTTCGGGCTCTGTACTTCGTTCGGCAGCTTCTACCACTTTCCTGGCGTCATGGATACCTTTTTCGCTCCTTTGGATGATTTCTTGCGCCATTCCTCGGCCGCCGTCGTTCCAGATATCAGTAAAGAATTTGCCGCCAACCACGCTTGCTTCGGCCGAGGTCCTTGATGTCTTCGGAAGATAAGGCAGCTTCGGACTGAGCTAAAAATTTTACATGCCCGCAACCTTTCTTCTCTAAGACAGAAGCAATTCCTCTGGCGCCCGAAAAGCGCAGATGTCGCCGCGACTGCTCAGGATCTCCTCGAAGGCCTCTGCTTCGTGACTAATCCATTCCAGTGGACCTTCGGGATTGCCTCGAGAGAAATTCTCTTCGCTGGAGAAGGCGCCCACGCTGGCGAAGCTGGTTTTAATTTTATTCACGCATTCTACAGATTTGACATAGCATTTCTCCTGAGATGCGCGAAGCTCTTTAACTCTTAATTCCAATTTATTGACCATATGATCACTAAGTTCTCGTTTCGTTTCCTCAAGTACGCGCTCCTCTTAGCCCTAGCCAGCTGTTTCTGAAGGTCTTTAATCTCACGTTTTTGAGCTTCGGCCTGGGCCTTTGAAGCAGCTTCGTCTTTCTTCACTTTATCTACCAGTGTAAGCATAATTTTATCCTTTTCCAAAGCTTCGTTTCTCAGTTTGATAACTTCGGAGCGTAAATTATTAAATGCAATTTCATAGCTTTCATCTTCGGTGCTCTTTTGGGCTCTTAGTGCGTTGCTTAGGATCAGGCCCTATACGAAAAGAATTCATATAAGAAAAAAGGAATGAGTGCGTAAAAAAAGGGGGTTTTTCAAGCGTTTAATTCCCATACCTTCAGGCTGTTGTACGCAAGACTGTCTGCGAGATCTTCTTTCGTCATGGCGCTTAATCCAGATTCAAGCTTCGGGAAGCCAATACTCCTGGCCATCTCTCGGCAGACGGATAATTCTTTATTGTCTGGGAGGCAATACAGGAAATCATCTTCGTTTGTCCCATTGAATATCACTGCCCCCTTCGGATATTTTAGCTCCCTCGCATAATGGTTAGCTTCATGAGTTTCTTCTTCAGATAATTTTTTCCCCGAAGCATGTCGAATGATGTAATCACATATGCTGGCAGGCGCTTCGGGATGGCAGTGTTAGTTTCTTCAACTAAAATTGGTTCTGGTATTTTTATTGCTTCGGCTTCCAAAGTTTGCTCCTTCAAGGCTCCGAAGGCCAGCTTCAGCTTCAGCCTGTTGCGTCGAAGCTTCAGTAGAAGCTTCAGCAACTTCAACACTCTTTTTTGGAGTTGTGCTTGAAGACTTAATTGTCTCCAAGGCATCTAGTACGTTTACCATTCTTTTCCTTTTTGGGGTCACCGTTGGACCCTTTTGGATTTTTGCTGTTTCGACATTTGCTACAGGACTCAAAACTTCTGATGCTTTTTCCTTAGTCGGATTTTTTGCTTCTTCCATTTTTCTGTGGATGGCGCTGCGGCCATCTCTGCAATTTCTGGCAGCAAGGTTGGCTGATCAGCTTCGGCGGCCGAAGAAGTTTCTCCGGTGAACTCAGGCACCGAAGCTGGTTCAATGTGGCGTGGCCGGTGTGTGAGGACCTTCAACCTTTTTCCTTTCGGTTCTGGCTCGCTAGGAGCAGTTGCAGCTTCTTCTTTTGCAGAGGTTGTGTTTTTCCTCTTCTGCCCTCGAATGGGATAACGATAATCGGGGTAGAAGAACCCGATTGCGTCAAACACCCGGTTGAGTCTCTTCTTTTTTCGGCCTCCGAAGGCTGCTGATAGCGCAGTATTTTGGCCTTCGAATATGCCCCAAGTAGTTCATCACTTAAAGTTTCAATGCTCTTCAGCCAGTCATCATCAGGTTCAACAAATTTATCTGCATATTTGAACGTGAATTTCAGTCTAACTAGTCCGCCTTCGTCGGACTCTTTAATAGTTTCCTTCGGCATTTCCCATTTTTCTGTAAGTGGCCATACCCTGAAGGCAATGTGCTCTTGGACCAAGTCCCTTGTCCCAATGAAAGAGCAGACCACACCGAAGGCTCTTTGGCACTCCTCGGCTGCTTCGTCCATTTCAACCTTCGGCCTTCGTAGTCCGAAGCGTTGCCAGATGGGCACATAATAATACTTTTAACATTTTCTTGCGCTGTTAAGTCATTCTTCACATAAAACCACTCTGTCATCCAGGCTCCGGGCCACCTCTTCCGAAAGGTCGGAACAGGGCAGCTTGACCCGGAGCGGGCTCCGAAGCTGTAACACCCAAAATTGTTGTGATATTGTTCTTTTCCCCAGGGCTTTGACTCGTATAATAATCCATGAATGTTGCAAAAACTCTTAGCATTTGGTTCTACACCTTGACTTTTTGCAGCCCAGACAAATATCCCCATTCTTATGATAGCTTCGGGAATAAGTTGATGAAGGTAGACTTGAAATGTTTTCAGTACCTCGACAACAAAGTTGCTCAGGGGGAATCGAAGCCCAGCCTTGAGAAAGCTTCGGAAAATCACAACTTCATCTTTCAGGGGTGGGAGAAGTCTTTTCTCCAGCGTCAACCCTCACAATAGATATATCTCGAAAATACCGCCCCCTCATATTATCAATATGGCTCTGCTTGATAGTGGTTTTCCCGAAAACCGTGTGACTTGGCCGCCATGGACGATCTTTGGCCTCTTCTTCACCACTTTCTACATCATAGCTGTCGCTGTCACCAGTATCTTCGGACAGACCTTCGAGAATCTCTTTGGTGATTTTCTCTGTATTGGTCTCTGCCATCGCTATCAGGAACCCCAGATTCTTCTCCTCCTCGAGACTCAGCTTCGTCTCAGCAGGGATCTTCTTGCCTTCAGACATCTTCGGAAACGCTAAAAAATTGTTCCCGAGGCCGAAGCTCCAAAATCAAAAAGACCAGCAAATCTTAGTGCAAGAAAAATTTTAGTGGGCCGAAGCAAAAGGCAAGTATGCGTACCAAATGAGTTTGCGGTGCGATCTTATTTATACGCCAGGGCGTTAAAAATTTAAAGGCCCCGCCTGTCAGTGAATGTTGCTATTCTAGCAAAGGGAAGGTGTTTTTTCGGACCTTCGGCTCAAGGCCTTCGTCCATATCGCAATCTGAATTTATTATTAACAAATTAATATTGCGAGGGGCTACTGTTGGGGGCCTTCGTCCTCCGAAGGTCCTCAAAAACATGATTTGACAATGTTTTCCAAGTGGATTATGTGAACAGGTATTTTTGGACTCAGAACTATGAATATGAAGCACGGCCAGGACGAAGCCTGAACTAGACGAAGGACGAGCGCAGCCGAAGCTGTGCGCAGGGAAGCTTCGTCGCGACAGCAGAGGGGGGAACCGACTTAAAGATGAAAAGACTGCGTGGGCCTTGACAAATTTCCATAAGCCATTAACAAATGTAATGGACATGGATGTAATTTTACGTGGGCTGCGTCCCGCCCTATAAATAGATGAACAGTACTCCCGTACTGTTCACGCTGACTTGACATTGGCTTTTGCGTCACGCTTGTACTTTTTACCTTCTCTCAGGACCGAAGGTACATTTGTAATTTGAAATCATTTCTATTTCTCCATGTTAATAAAATAGAAATGATTTTATGTTGATGTTTATATTTCACGCTTTATATGAATCCTTCGGCATTACTTATTATATTACGAAGGTATGTCTCTTATGACCTTCGTCCTAAATCATTTTTTCCCGAAGGGACATGATGTATCGAAGGACGAAGGACCTTAATGTTTAACACTTTTTATGTTGCCTTGCTCTTAACTCTTAGCATTTGAGAACAAGTCCCCAACAGGAACACCTTGAATTGTTCCCAGGGTGCGCGGTCATCGTGGCCAAAGCAAGCCAAACAACCATGGATGAAATTAAGTTGGGGGAAATGCATGGGAGGGGTTCTATTCATGTCAGCCATTTGGGAGCACCAGTCTTTGCTCTGTCCAGCCAGTCTAGCTTCGCCAGCGTGCAAGTCTCCGCCATGCGACGTCGTGGGCTTCGGTCGGTAAAGAATTAGAAGTACGGGGGGATTCCTGAAAGATGTCAGTGACTCACGAAAACAATCCAAGCACCCACTTCGGGTTATCCTAAACGCCGAGGGTTTTTTCGCAAAGCTGCCAGCGCGGGGGGCGGGCGCACGCGCTTTCCACCTGAGTTTGGGCCGCTTGGGCTACTTTCGGCCCAGTACTGCTCATAGCTTTTCTTTTTCTTTTTCTGCTAGAACTAAACAATTGTAGAAAATTGTAGAAAAATGGTAAAAATGTCAAACCAATTTTCCTAGGTTCCTTATTTTTCATAGAATTTAATAAAAATAGTTTCATGATTTTTAGGTCAAATATGGAATTTTGTAGCATTTAAAATAGCCTAAAACCTTGTTCCTGGATTTGTAGAAAATAAATATAATTCCAAAATCCCCAAACTTTTTAAATGACCTTTATATTATTTAGAAACCTTGGGTAGAGTTTGGTATGAATTGGACCTTGTTTGATAATTAGAACCCAAAACCCTACCCCTGCCCTTTGAACTCCTATATTGACTCTAGAAACCCTAATACTCTAGAGTACCGTGAAGGAAAATTGTATTCAAGATTTTAGATAATAAACTATTATTATCTTTGCACTCTCATGAGCATCACATGGGCATTCATTATTATGTATGGTTATATTTAGAAAACGAAGAAGAAGTTGAAGTAGAAGGAGAGAAGACTTCACCACCACCACCTCAGGAACATCAGGCAGACAACTGTTTTTATTTTGACATCTGTGGAACTGAGCCTGATTCACCTGTAAACCAAGGCAAGCCCCGGTGCATTTGCCACATCCTTGATTCTTTTAAAAGCTTTCTCACTTGCTTGTTGCATTAGGTGATAGGAGTTGAATGCTAAAACAATTCCTGCATTACCTTCCTTGAATTTGATTACCTTCCTTTGAATCCATGTTTTATAAAAGGTTTTTACTATGCTTAGTCCTACTCTAGCAAAAACAAAAGGTTTGTTTTTATAAAATATGATGTGGCAAAGTGGGAGGGATGTTTTTTTGAAAATAAAACTTGATGGTGGATCCATCATGGACATGATGGGTTCAACATCGGGAAAGATGTACCTCTGTTAGGTACCAAACTTTGGGTTGAAACGATTAAGCTGAGACTGGGCGGGTGACTTGCACATGAAGAGAGAGTCTCGGTGTAGTGTCTCTGTCTTAGTCGATTAAGGACCGTGTCGATGTAGGCTTGATGACCGAGGACGCTTTAACTGGTCACAAGCCTCGTCATGGGTAATCTTTGCCTCGGGCAGACTAAGGCCAGAATAAGATACCACACAATGGGAGTGGAGAGATGTCGAGAGTAGCGTGTACCCTCCGAGGCAAGAGGCTGGATGGTGGTGTATATGTGCTCTCGGTTGGCGTGAACCTGATCTGGTCTTAAGAACCCGGTGGCGGGTTGACATATGCAAGGGTTAAGTGCTACATATGTCGTGTGATTGGAGATCCTTAGCTGAGTATAATCGATTCGGATCATCGTACCTTCGCGGTTATGAAGACTTGGTCACTGCCCTATACGTAGAACTCCAGTAAAGATGAAGGATTATTAAGAAATTGGCTAGTATAGGTCAAGTGATTGAACTAGGGTAGAAAGAACTCTAGTTACAGGTAATCCTACTTAACTTGACAATAAAACTGGATTTTTAAGGATCCACTTTTAGTAAGCATTTCTGCAAACAGAGTCTTTGATTATTGAGAAACCTTACCTTGACTCCCTTATAACCAGCATACCCTTGAGAGTCTTTTCTTTAGTCGGGTAAGTCTTGCTGAGTAATTCCATACTCAGGGTTTTATTCCCTATTGTTTTTAGGTGAAGAAGCGACAAACTTTTGTTGTTTCTGTTCCTAGGTGGTCTCAAAAGAAGAAAACCAAGAGTAAAGCTGCGGGAGGAAGGGTTCCTCCATAAAAACTTTTTGTTTGACACTTATCGGGAGGGGTTTTTGCCTCCCTTGGCTTGTAATAATATTACTCTACACTCGTATGTTATATTCTGGTCTGTAATAACATAACTCTATCCTACTTTTAAATAAAGGTAAGTTTATGTAACCGCTTCCGCATTTTCGTATCTCAGATGATTTGTAATGTCTGCGTGATGGGTAAAACGCTCTTGGGAAAGGTAAGAAAGATACCGAACTTGTCAAGTGATTCAGGAACACCTGCAGGGTTGTCTGAGGTCTGTTGGACAAGGACAACTGTAGGTGGGCCTAATGACTTGGGTGGTTCCGTCACAAACCTCTAAAGGATAGAGTCTACCATACCTACCTGTATACTGGGTCAATGACCCTACTCGAATTACCAGCACACGGATTTCTGAAGAAGACGTGTCGAGCCGAGTTGATTTGATGCTGAGAGGGAAGATTTCAAATGCTGGTGCTCGCTTATCATATTCTGCTTGGAATCTTCCTCCATAGAGTCCCTTTTCCGAGTTTGTTTCCAACCCTCCTATTCAAGATGGCAATCCGGGCCATAGAGTGCGGCCCTCCCCAAAGGATATTGAGGCCTTCATTGTTCCATACCAAAATCTCCCCAAAGGAGAAAGTCAGACCCATTTCTAGATGCAGACGACTACTGATGAGGCTGAGGTGAATGCTGTTCTCAGTATGCTAGCAGGTGAGTCGTCTGACTCTACCCGTACGAAGTCGGTGAGTGCTGCAAATGGTCATGGCCTTGTGAGTATGAAGGAGTCCACAATTCTAGAAGTGTTCTTTGCAAACGATTGTGTCGAATGAGCCATCTAGCCATGCCCGCTGAGGGAAAGAAAAGAAAAAAAGACTTCGGCGGTCATCAGGATTGGAACTGGGTGCAGATCCTACTGCCTCAGTCCTCGGCAGTGGCTCGGCGAGCACCAACCTCGAGGATGACATTGAAAATTGTGATGGCGCTAGAGTTGGTGGTCGTGTGGTTGAGGATGAAGAGGAGGAAGAGGAAATTGTCCCTTTGATTAGCAAGAACAGCCGCATCCACAGTTGCGACGACGTCCCAATTCAGGCTTTATCGGGACTGGTTAGTCTCCAGGGGTTGACAATGTCTGCCATTGACCATGCACTAGAGGAGATTATCCCTGAAGACCTTTTATTGGAGCCTCCTAAAACTGAAAGTGATGTCACCTATACAGAGGTCCCGGACGACATCCCCTTAGCTATTAATTCGACCGGGCAAGAAATAACCCGGACAGGCTCTCACGCTTCTTCGACCTTGGAGGGCGGCCTAGCTCATGAGAACACACTGGCTCTTGACATTGTAGGCTAGGGTTACCCAGCCCCTGTGGGTATGGTCGAGGTGTCGTTGAGGATAATCTAGCCCCCAAGGGTGGTGCTGAGGATGACCCAGCCCCCAAGGGTGCTGAGCTTGGTTCCTCTTTAGCTGCTTCCATGGACGTTCATGTCGGATCGCCACCGGTTCAATCTGAAGAACCTGTGGTGACGAGTCCTCCTACTGCTCTTGTCGGTCTGGTCACTTTAGAGGACAGTAACCCAGATGCTGGGAATCCACCGCCTGCTGTCGGAGCTGAGGTCTCCCTGAGTGATGCTCTCAATATTGCTTTTGCTGATACTTTACCATCAGATAGCACGCTGATGCCTCCGGCTCTAGGATTCCCACTGTTCCTTTCTAACCTCCAGGTGGGCTGATTTTTGCCCTACGTTAGTTATGTTGATAAACAAGCTCTTTTGCTAACTTTTTGTTTGCAGAATGTCCTGAACTCTGTGTCGGCCCAGTTGAAGTCTTGCGGTGCCCCTGTCCCCGATCAAGTTTTATCCTTGATGCAGTGGAATCCTCTCTTGCTTCAAAGGCAGATAGATGATCTAAAAGCTTTCAACATCGGTTACTGGATCTTTGCTTTATTTTGATGTTCATTGCTTCTCTTGTTTTACCTCTTGTACTTTTTCCTATTGCTTTACTAGCTTTGACTCAATGGTGCTTCGATGCTGAGGAAAGGTATGCCTAGAGTCAAGCTGATCTAAACCAGGTTTCTGCATTCTTGGATGGTGCTCGAACTCTGAATTCTTCCTTGAACGCTCAACTTGATTCAGAGAAGTGGGCCCATGAGGTAGATTTTCCTAATTGCTCCTGCTTCACGCCTTTGCTTCGATGCTTAGTGCTCTTCTTGCCTGTAGGAGAGGCAAACGTTTCTTGATTCCCGTGACAATCTGGATTGTACCGTGATGCCAGCAATTCCCTCACTATCCTAGAGCGGAGTCATCGCTTAACTATGTTGGCTAGACCATCTCAAGGATGAATTGAGGGCCTCCTAGACCAAAGTGTCACGAGTTAGCAAGCTTCTGTCTTCAAAGGATTTTGTCATCAAGGAGTTGCGCACCTCAAAGAAACTTGTCACGCAGGAGTTGGAAGTCGCTCGTCACAACATTAAGGCCTTAGAGGATGACCGTGCTGTCATGAAAGCAATGTGTGACAAAGCGATGGACAAGGCTGTTCGTCGGGCGAATCTTGATGAAAAGACCTGGTGTTGTGGTGCTCGATGACATCGTTGCTGACATTCTCGCTGTATCTGCTGGTGTGAGCAAACCTTCTTCCTCTAGTAATCCTACTGGCGAGGTTCCCTGCAAGAATGCTCCTGCACAACGATTTATGTGATGAAGACAAACTTTGATTTGTTCGGATGAGAAACACTTTTTATTGAGTTATTATTTTTATCAAGATAGTGTATCATAGAGTTCACGTGCGCATAATCACGCTATGTTTAAATCGACTGTTCCGTCAGCAGGGTGTTGAGGTCACCTCAGATATATGAGTGTAAGCATGCTCGAGGTGCTCCCGACTTGAGCTGATTGCTTCGTTAGTAGGGTATAGTGATCACCCTAAGTCATGTAAGCATGAGCGTGTCACACCGACTTAAGGCGTTTCCGACTTAAGCCGATCGCTCCGTTAGTAGGGTATAGTGATCACCCTAAGTCATGTAAGCATGAGCATGTCACACCAACTTAAGGCATTTCCGACTTAAGCTGATTGCTCCATTAGTAGGGTATAGTGATCACCATAAGTCATGTAAGCGTGAGCATGTCGCCCTGACTTAAGGCGTTTCCGACTAATTCGATTGCTCCGTTAGTAGGCCAGTGATCACCCTGAGTCATATAAGCATGAGCATGTCGCACCGACTTAAGGCATTTCCGACTTAAGTCGATTGCTCCGTTAGTAGGGTATAGTGATCACCCCGAGTCATGTAAGCATGAGGGTATGCTGCGTCGATTTTAAGTCATATTTGACTTAAGCCAATTGTTGATCGAGAATTTGTATGTGGTAGAACACAAAAGCTTTATTGATAATGAGATCCTTTGCTTACAAAGTACACACATCGTCCACTAGAGTTTTGAGGTACTACTATGGATAGAATTTCCTGAGGTGCTCAATGTTCCATGAGTTCCCACTTTGGTACCATCCATTTGGGTGAGTCGGTAGGATCCTGGCCGGGTAACTTCTGCAACAATGAATGGTCCTTCCCATGGGGGTGACAGTTTGTGCCGTCCCTCTCCTATTAGTACTCAACAGAGGACTAAATCTCCCACTACAAAGGATCGATGCCGCACTGCTTTGTCATGGTAGTGCCTCAGGGTTTGCTCGTATTTGGCCGACTGAATGACCGCATTTAGCTATTCTTCTTCTAATATATCAATGTCTTCTAGCCTAGTTGCTTCTACCTCAGCTATGCTTTTGAATGTTAGCCTAGGTGCTCCAAAGATTAGATCCACCAATAATTGTAACACCCCTGGTGTTACTGTCACTAAAACTTGAGCATAACATCATAAGCATTGGCATTGCATATGTTTGACACACCTAGAGTGCATTCAATAGGTAAAAATTTCAAACAAGTTGTATTGATATGGCATTTTGCAAATAAGACCCTAGTATAGGATACTTAACCCTAAACAAGGATCTGAAGGGTAAAGCAAGACCCAAATAGATAAAACCCTAAAGTTTAAGGGAAATAATCATAAAATGTTACTAAGAATGGATCTAAGTGGCATTCACACTCTTGAAATACCAAAAACCCTGATAAGGACCTGGAAAACCCTAAACCTAAACCCTAGGGGGCTAAGTGCAAAATCAGTGCACTTTTGGACTAAAGTGCAAAAACCATGATAATAAAGTGTCCTAATTCATATGGATAACAAATATGTGGATTTGCAAGTTAAACCCTAAGATTTGGATCTAATTGCAAAAAGCACCCCTTAAACCCTATACACCTAAGTCTGAAAATCAGTAACATGGGCTCAACTTTGGAGATTTGTAACTTCCAAATTCTAAGGTTTTTGCCCTAGGTCACCACAACAATTTTGTAGCTCTATGAAAGGAGAACAACTTTGCTTAAGAGTGTAAGCATAGTTATTAAGAAGAAATTGGAGAAAATTACACCCAAAGATGGGCTGTCAGGCTGTTAAAGTCTGAATTTCAGACTGACGGTGCAACTGCAGTGACTTTGGTACAAATTTAAACATGATTCAGTAGGAATTTGGCCATAGCTGCTGTGGCAAAATTATAGCTGAATCTTTGATCTACAACTTTGTTACAGAACTTTGGATGAGTTGCCATAGAAAGTTAGGAGAAATTTAGCCCTAAACTTTGGCTGTCACGCACTCTGATAGTGATTCTCATGGTACAGTGCCTTGGTCGAGTCAGGTTCAGTGAACCTCACTGCCGGTGAATCCTCGTCGTGAATCATCGTCGCCGTTATGATTCGCGCTCCCTAGTGACCGGATAATACTCCAAGGCAAAAGATCTTGGCGCCTGGATCAGCTTGAGTCCGACCGAGGCTAAGCTCGCCGTACCCCCTTGCTCATTGGACGATCGGGATAAGAGCTCGCCGTCGTTGGTCGATTACTGCCGTGCGCCGCTTGTCCGGGCACTTTACCACATCGCGGCTAAATGCGCTATGCATATACGGTGATCGCCGGAGGCACCGCCATGGTAAAGGCCATGTTAAGCAGCCACCAGTGACTCACCTTGCTCTTACCGATCCTGATCCGCCACTCAAATTCGCTCGCGGTCGATCCCTATAATTGAAGCCACCGTGAGCTCCGTAGGTTGATCACGCACCACACCACCCAGTATTGCCTCCAATCTTACAACCGAGAGCTCGAATTTTGAACTTTCCCCAAATCTGCTCAAGAACACCGTGAAAACAACCTTACCGCGGCCAGCTCAACTCAGGTCAGTTCAAGTTGCTCCGTCGCTTGTTCTAGCATCCCTAGGCTCTCCTCAAGCTCCTCGACCCCTTTAATTGAACTGGACTACCATGAATCACCGGGAACGCGTTCATCTGTCCGCAATATCCATGGTCACCGTGGCCAGAGCAAACCATGTGGCCATTGATGAAATTAGGTTGGGGAAACCTCGGTTTTAGGTCTGAATTAGGAGCCAGTCATTGGAGAGTACCAATCCTTGCGTGCTCCGCCCAGTCTAGCTTGTCAGAGCATGGCTCCCGCGCGGTTCACCGTCGTGGATCAAGCAGTGTAAAGAAATAGAAACCTAGGGTCCTTTCTGTAGTTATCAGTGACCCGTTGAATAGTGCTTCGGTCCCGCTTTCGATTATTCATTAAGCCAAGGGCCTTCTGCAAGACTGCCACACGGGCGCGCGCGGGGGCGCGTTTCTGCTGAAGTTGGGCTGTCCTGGGCTGGAATCGGCCCAGTACTATTCATGGATTTTCTTTTTCTTTTCCCGCCAAAACTAAAACAATTTTAGAAAATGGTAGAAAATGGTAAAAATGTCAAACCAATTTTGCTAGATTCCTAATTTTCCATAGAATTTAATAAAATAGTTTCATGATTTTGATCAAATAGAGAATTTTGAAGCATTTAAAATAGCCTAAAACCTTGTTTCTAGATTTTTAGAAAATAGATAATAATTCCAAAATCCCCAAACTTTTTAGATAACCTTTATATAATATTTAGAAGCCTTGGGTAGATTTTGGTATGATTTGGACCTTGTTTGATAATTAGAACCCAAAACCCCCACCCCTGCTCTTTGAACTTCACTATTGACTCCGGAAACCCTAAGTCGGAGTTCCGTGAAGGAAAATTGTATTCAAGACTTTAGATAATAAACTTTTATTATCTTTGCACTCTCATGAGCATTACATGGCATTCATTATTATATATATAAATGGTTATATTTAGAAAACGAGAAGAAGTTGAAATAGAAGAAGAGAAGACTTCACCACCACCACCTGCGGAACATCAGGCAGGAAATTGTTTTTACTTTGACATCTACGGATCTGAGCCTGAATCACCTGTAAACCAAGGCAAGCCCCGGTGCATTTGCCACTCCTTGACTCTTTTAAAACCTTTCTCACTTGCTTGATGCATTAGGTGATAGGAGTTGATTGATAAAACAATTCCTGCATTACCTTCCTTGAATTTGATTACCTTCCTTTGAATCCCTGTTTTATAAAAAGTTTTTATTATGCTTAGTCATGCTTTAGCAAAGAAAAGATTTTGTTTTTTACAAAAGATGATGTGGCAAAGTGGGAGGGATGTTTTTGAAAATAAAATTTGATAGTGGATCCATCATGGCCATGATGGGTTCAACATCAGAAATGATGTACCTCTGCCAGGTACCAAACTTTGGGTTGAAATGATTAAGCTGAGACCAGCGGGTGACTTGCACAAGAAGGAGAGTCTCGGTGTAGTGTCTCCATCTGAGTCGATTAAGGACCGTCTCGATGTAGGCTTGATGACCGAGGACCCTTTAACTGGTCACATGCCTCGTCATGGGTAAGCTTTGCCTCGTGCAGACTAAGGCCAGAATAAGATACCACGGCAATGGGAGGAGAGATGGCGAGAGTAGCGTGTACCCTCCGTGGCAAGGCTGGACGGTGATGTATCTGTGCTCTCGGTTGGCGTGAACCTGATCTGGTCTTAAAAACCCCGGTGGCGGGTTGTCATATGCAAGGGTTAAGTGCTACATATGTCATGTGATTAGAGATCCTCAGCTGAGTATAATCGATTTGGATCGCCGTACCTTCACGGTTATGAAGACTTGGTCACTGCCCTATACGTAGAACTCCAGTAAAGATAAAGGTTGTTAAGAAATTGGCTAGTGCAGGTCAAGTGATTGAACTAGGGTAGAAAGAACTATAGAGACAGGTAATCTTACTTAACCTGACAAGTAAAATTGGATTTTTAAGGATCCACTTTAGTAAGCATTTCTGCAAACAGAGTCTTTGATTATTGAGAAACCTTACCTTGACTCCCTGATAACCAGCATACCCTTGAGAGTCTTTTCTTTAGTTGGGTAAGTCTTGCTGAGTAATTCCATACTCAGGTTTTATTCCCTATTGTTTTTAGGTGAAGAAGCAACAAACTTTTGTTGTTTCTGTTCCAAGGTGGTCTCAAAAGAAGAAAACCAAGAGTGAAGTTGCAGGAGGAAATGATCCTCCTTAAAACTTTTGTTTGAAACTTATCGGGAGGGGTTTTTTTCCTCCCTTGGTTCTGTAATAATAATACTCTGCACTCAGCTAAGTATATCCTAGTCTGTAATATATAACTTTGTCTTACCTTTAAATAAATGTAAGTTTATGTAATCGCTTCCGCATTTTCGTATCTCCGATGATCTGTAATGTCTGCGTGACGGGTGAAACGCTCTTGGGAACGGTAAGAAAAGCAGATACCAAACTTGTCAAGTGATTCAGGGGCACCTCCAGGGTTATCTGAGGTCCGTTGGACAAGGACAACTGTAGGTGGGCCTAATGACTTGGGAGATTCCGTCACAGTAATACTGCCTCCGACCCATATACCATGAAGAATGGTGTTTCCATATAGAGCCCGACTCGGCTGGGTTCGCAGGCTCCAGGCCACATACGGTAGTTCTCTGATCCATTTTCCTGCGAGCTTCTCTCTTATCGAACACCTTTTTCTTGAGTGCATCGAGTATCATCCCGTTTGGCTCTTTTCACCTGCCCATTAGCTCTTGGGTGTGCAACTGATGCATACTTGATCTGGATGCTCCTCTGTTCGCAGAAAAATCAAAGAACTTTGAGCTAGTGAAGTTAGATCCTAGGTCTGTGATGATGCTGTTGGGTATCCCGAATGAACTATCTCTTGAATGAATTCCACCGCCTTTGCTGAGGTTAAAGAGGCGATGGGTTTGTATTCTATCTATTTTGTGAACTTATCGATGGCGACCAGTATGTGAGTATATCCCCCTTGAGCTTCCTTGAATGGCCCAATCATGTCCAGCCCCTAGCATGCAAACAACCAAGTTATAGGAATAGTCTGCAACTGTTGCGCGGGTAAATGATGCTGTTTTGATATTAACTGGCATGCTTCACACTTCTGGACTAACTCTGCTGCATCATACTTTCTTGTTGGCCAGTAGAACCTAGACCTGAAGGCTTTCCCTACCAATGTCCGCGACGCTGCATGCACACCACATTGTCCCGCATGGATTTCATCCAGCATTTGCTTTCCAGTAGCCGAGTGAACACACTTCATGAGGACTCCCCTACGCCTCTTCTATAGTAGACCACCTATGACGGTATAATGGGCCGACTGTCTTGCAATGTGCTCTACTGCGGCTTTATCATCTGGTTCTTCCTCGTTTTTTATGTATCTGATGATTGGCTCCCTCCAGTCATTAGGATCTGCTTCTGCCTGACTCAGAACATGGTACTCCTCAGTCTGCTCTATGGTGACGCTAGGTTGCTGTATCTCTTGGACGAAACCCCAGGTGGAACCTGGCCCGACTGGACCCTAGCTTTGACAGTGCATTTGCTGCTACGTTGCGATCTCTTTCCACGTGATGGAACTCCAATCCTTCGAATTTTCCTCCAGCTTCCGTACCGCTGCGTAGTATCTGTTCATTGAGTCAGTTGAGCAGTCCTAGTCCTTGTTAACCTTGCTGATGACTACCAGTGAATCCCCTATATCATTAATCTTTTGATGCCAAGTGAGATGGTGATGCTCAGCCCATGGACCAGGATCTCGTACTCTGCAGCATTGTTGGACGCCGGAAACAGGAGCCAAAGTGCATACTTGAGCTGATCACCTCCAGGAGCGATGAAGAGAATCCCTGCTCCTACTCCCTACAATCTCAGTGAGCCATCGAAGTACATTCTCCAAACTTCAACAACTTCTGGGCTTTCCAGGACCTGGTGCTCAATCCATTCTAATACGAAATCAACCAGTGCTTGAGTCTTTATTGCAGTACGAGGTCGGAACTCTATATCATGAGCTCCGAGTTCGCATGCCCACTTGGCTCTTGTCCCAATAGCTTCCTTGTTGTGGAGTATATCCCCTATTGGAAATCCTGTGACTACTATGACTTTGTGGTCGTCAAAGTAGTGCCAGAGTGAGCAGTTAGAAGTACTGCATATAATAGCTTCTGAACTTGAGGGTACCTTATCTTAAGGGACCAAGGACTTTGCTAATAAAGTAAACTAGATGATGCACTGGGTATGCGTGCCCTTCTTCTGCCCGCTCGACTACCAACGCGGTGCTTACCACGTGAGTCGTGCATGGAATATATAGCAGCAGATCTTCGGCCGGCTGATCGGATGTAGCTCGGCGTGGTGGCCTGAGTATGGTGGTGTGGTCAGGAACTTCTTTAGTGCCTCTAAGGCTTCCTGTGCTTCTGTGGTCCATTGGAATTTGTCCACCCTTCTTGAGCAACTTATAGAACAACATTCCTTTCTCACCCGGCCTTGATATGAATCTGCTCAGCGCTGCCATGCATCCAGTGAGGCTCTGTACCTTCTTCTATGATCATGGTGGCTCCATCTATTGGGAACTTGCTCTCCTGGGCAAGATGATCCAACAGGGGAGTGAAAGGAATGCAAAAGGTTTTGACTCGAGATGGCGTTTGCTCTGTTAATCCAGCCTCTCAAGGGCACTATACGGGGGTATTTATAGGTGGCTGAGCGCCAACATCTTGATGTAAGGATGCATGTGCCCTCAGGCACCTGGACTATCCCCAGAATATTCCCATAAGGGAGGGTTACAGACCGTCATTACAGAAAAGCCATTACAAATCGGGCCCGTAACACACTTCTCCGTGTGGGGCATGTTAAAATGGGCCGAATCCCACGTGGGCCTCCAGGTTGAGTGAGGGCGAGGGAAGGGGCGACTCCGTCGTAGGCCTTTGTCTTGCAGTAGAATTCGAAGGGTGGACCTTGCCGGTCGTTTTGCTTCCGTTGGTACAGCGAGGTTGACGAAGGCTTGGAGCGAAGGGTAGCGTCTTCGCCTCCGCCCCAACATTTGCCCTCCGAGGGACCAGTTCGACTAAGTCATCTGGTGTCGAAGACGTCGCTAGATTGTGGAGACGCTGCCCTTGCTCGAAGTGCTTCTGCGGGGGTTTTTGATATGACCGTTGATGGAAGTAGTACTGTTGGACTGTGGGTTTCCCGAAGCGTCGCGTCCTGTGTATAAAAAGGGGGGCGGCGTGTCAGGTTCTATTACCTTTCTGTGTGCCGCAAAACCCTAGTCTCCTTTTGAAATTGTTCACCCTCTCGCCTGCCCTCCTTGTTCCTGTTCGTCGGAGATCTGGCCCGCGTCAAACGACCTCTCGTCGCTGCCGACGGTACATAGTCATGTCGTCTTCTTCCTCGTCTGCTGCAAACACGTCGCCGGTCGACGCATCATCCGAGGATACCTTGAGCAATGTGGCGGCGATGGAACTACATCCGGGTGATACGGTGGAGTTCGGCGTTTCGCGGATTTCCTCGGTTTGCGTGCAGGATATGCAGCAGCTGGGGTATTTTGGCAGCAGAGTTGGGCGTGTCCTGGGGGCGGAGGAGGTTCCCAAGCCCGAGGGCGAGTTGATCGTATTTGAGGCATTTTTCACCGCTGGCCTTCGTCTGCCTGCACATTGCTTTGTGGCAGAGGTCCTACAGAGATTTGAGGTCCAGGTCCACCAGCTGACACCTATCGTCGTGGTGGCCCTAGCGAAGTATGTCTGGGCGGTGACTTCGTATGGTGGTCAGCCTTCTGTGGTGGTCTTTGCCAAACATTACTGTCTGCATTGTCAAAAAAGAAAAATTGGACACAAGATTGCACAGTTTGGATCATGCACGTTTACGCCGACCAGAAAGACTTCGATGGAAGTCGTGGAGTTAGTTTCCCTGTGCCCGCAATAAGTGGGGCAACTGGTGGGATTTCTGGTTTTATGTTTCCGAGGGCGAAGTCGAAGACCACCCAGGGCTCCCCGTGGCCGTGATGTGCTCCCATTATTATGTGGCGTTCCCTCAATTTGAGGTGGCGGAAGATGATGAAAATGAAGGAGCCCTTCGGTGCGCTGCCCGCATGAGTAGTGGGCGCGATTTACTTGAGGAATTCATCGGGTATGGGGTATGGCCCTTGGCACATGGCTGGGCATTGGGCGAAGTATGCCCTCACGAGATGCCCTCCCTGGGTGGGCAGCGAGTGCGAAGTCCAGCCTTCGCGTTGGATCTACATGGCCGGGATCCCTGCCGCGTTCGTGCGTGAAGCAGAAGATGGGGCTGCGCATATTGTGGGGCGTTATGTGCCTAAGACGGAGGCCCTACGGTTTGGGATATCCGTGGATCCAACGTTCGCCTAAATAGGGTCTTCGAGCTCAATCGCTTGCCATACGGCGGCTATCCCAGGGATGACGCTGTCGACCGCCGCGGGAAGAGGCCAGTGGCCATGACTGAGGAAGGCCCTTTGCAGGAGGCCGCCCCAGCCACTAAGAAGAGAAAACTAGGTACTGCAGCGGGGGGACTGGGGGTCTCCGATAGTTTTGCTGTGGAATTGATGGGGACGTGTGCAGCCCCCGGGAAGGATGTCTTCGCCCGAGCTCCGGGTCTTCGGCGCGAATGCTGGAGGTTACCGGGGGTCGATGGCCCAAGAATGTTCCGATCCCCCGTGCGGCTGGAAGACTTCTTTACGTCTCGCATGGTTCGTGACTTGAAGGTTTTTCCTTAGGGACGGAATATTGCTGCTGTTCTATCGGCAGTGATGGAGAGGGACCATCAAGACACTGCGTAGAAACGCCGGGCGGTCGTCAGGATCGCGGACCCTATGCGCGAGGCGAAGAAGGCGCGGGGGAGCGCGAAGGCTGCTGCCTCTGGCGGTAGCAAACCGGTGCCGGCTACGAAACCATCCGCCGCCGGGCACAGCACCGCCGGTGAGTGCGAAGGCTGCCGCCTCTGGCGGGAGTAAGCCGCCCCCGTGCGGGCCCGTGAAAGACGAAGGCCGCCTTTGCCGGCGCGACGTGTTGCCGACTTCGGCACCGACATCAGTGTCGATGATTATTTTATTGGTAAGTGAAGTTTTTTACTCGACTAGGCCTTTAACCAGTATCATGGTGCAGGGTCGGGTGAGGGGCAACTGGCTGTTGTTCCGCCTCCAGTGGCAACCACTTCGCTGACGGCGGTGGTTGGGGCGAAGGGTGCCGCACGGGACCCGTGGGCCACTTTCTGCGTGAGCGGCGAGATTCTGTTGGCCGCTGCCGCTAAGGACGTGGTGGGCTCCATGTCTCAGCGACTAAGGGAAGCGTCGCAGCAGCTGTCACAGCAGCTGAAGTGAGTAAGTTGTGTTGGACTTCGATGTTGGTTGTTTTGATGAGGATTCGGGTCTCATGGGTTTTTTCAAGCGGATGACTTCGCCGACCACGTCGCGTCGGGTGCCTTGACTGCGGACGTTGCTGCCGAGGTCGAGAGTCTCCGGCATAGCATGCGGATGCTGTGGCAGAACCTCCCAAGTTATTGGCCCACATGCACCTGTCCTTGTCTCAAAGACCTCAGACTGCTATGCATGTGCACTAGATAACTTAACAGGATCCATCCGATTGCCCCAAGGAAATCGGATAAACCACTTACAACCAGAACCGCGGGATTAAGTAAAACAAATCACACACCAATGTTTTTGTAGCGGAAATCTTATTACCAAATTTTACAAGTTACAAAATTTTATATTATTTTATCGGAGTGATTACAAAAGTATAAGTTTAAAATATATGCTACCTCAAATGACCATCCTCAATAAGAAGATAAAGACGGGGTATACTTATATAAGAAGGCCGAGCCCACCGGCACTTAACACCATCATCAGCAGCACAAAACTATAACCTAAAAAACAACAGGAATAAACCCTGAGTATGGAATTACTCAGCAAGACTTACCCGACTAAAGAAAAGACTCTCAAGGGTATGCTGGATTTGGGAATCAAGGAAAAGTTTTAGCAAGAATCAAATTAGATACTTTTGCAGAAATAGCTTACTAAAGTGAGTCCTTACTTTCAATATTATTTTAACGCCAGATTAAATATTAATAGACTCTATTGCATCTGGTCTAATTTCACCATCTCATCAATACAACATCATTTTTATTCATGAGGTTCACATCCTGACTTAGGTTGTAGGGCAGTGACCAAGTCTTCATAACCACGAAGGTACGGCGATCCGAATCGATTATACTCAGCTGAGGATCTCCGATCACACGACATATGTAGCACTTAACCCTTGCATATGTCAACCCGCCACCGGGGTTCTTAAGACCAGATCAGGTTCACGTCAACTGAGAGCACAGATACACCACCGTCTAGCCTCTTGCCACGGAGGTACACGCTACTCTCGCCACCGCTCCACTCCCATTGTGTGTTATCTTATTCTGGCCTTAGTCTGCCCGAGGCAAAGCTTACCCATGACGAGGCATGTGACCAGTTAAAGGGTCCTCGATCAGCAAGCCTACATCGCATCCAATCCTTAATCAACCTGGGTAGAACATCACCTGTTCCTAGCCCAAGTCCCAATTTAAGTATTTTCATCCTTAGGATTGTTTTGTTTTCCTTAGGACGAAAAGCATCACAGGGAGCTTTGCAGTAAGATCCCACCATGCTCCCAATGAAAATATATTCTTGCAGGTAGAAGTCATCCTTCCTCAGGATAACCCCTGAGCAAAGCCTTATTGCGAAAGACAACTTCGATCCACAAGATCTAAGCAGAGCTAAGCATTTTTATAAATCATATTTTGATACTTCATCAGAAGTATCTATAAAGGTATGGATCAAGGAAGGCAATGCATCAAGGGTTCCAAGCAACTCCTATAAACCTAATGCACATTTCACTAGACTTAAAGTGTGCAAAAATTATTTAAAACACAAGGAAGGGGTTGCATGCACCGGGGCTTGCCTGGGTAACACTAGGTTAGTGTTTTGTTAGACGTCGATCACTTGACGACCATCCTTTGTCTTGATACTCGTTCAATTATCCATCTTCAGGTTCATCATCTGCATCACCTCGTGAATCAGTCCGCGCTTGGGGTCGACTTGGCTTGTCTTCCGCATCACGCGATTAATTAACGTACCTGAATGGAATGCATTATGCACATGAATGCATATCGACGGAAATATTACAAACCTAATAGTGTTACGCGATAGCGGATTTAAACACCTAGCGGCGAGGCGTTGAACTATTTTATACGAAAATACTAATTATCGACGTATGTCTAAGCGCAATAATTACGCTTCTCGAACCTAACGCAAACATCACCAGCAACAAATTATACACATGAAACACAATTAGCCTAAACACAACTTATCAGTTAATTAATTAGAACACTAAACCTATCCTGCTCATCACCTACACATCTCATCTGTAGATATATATATATAAACCAATACACTATATATGATGAAGCATTTTAATAAACAATTAATACAACCACAGCGCACGGTTACTACCGTCCGGAGAACTGATGCAACTAATCTAACTAAGTAATCCAAGCCTTGAACTAATAATAAAAACTAGCGAATCCAGTGTATTATACTAGTTGATACAAAAATCATGAGAAAGACGATGATTCCGGTTCAAACTATCCATCAAACATTAAGCATGCGATGAACAATGTCCTTCCCGTCATCGCCCAATAGCTAGAATTCTACTTCTATCATCGACCCCATAACATCACACAACCTAACGACATAATAACGGATCGAGCCATAACTACCAAGCACACACCTCGCATTACTGGTATTTCTAACTTAACCGTATACGTATACAAAGCGTCTTATTTTACGATCATAAAACCGAGAGTAAAAATAGCGAATCGGCTTACCACATCACAACCGATTTGGTAGTTGCCTGAACGACGACGGCCTTCAGCTTGACGACGAGATCGAATAGAGAATGGTGAGCGTGAGGATTTCACAGCAAGGATGAGCGACATCTTGGATTCTTGGTTCGACATTTAATCGAACACAACGGAAGCGAGGCACAGCAGGAATGGCAGTGAGGCTTGACGGCGAACGTCGTGACGATGAACGACGGTGAACGACAAGGTCGACAACGCGATTGGGGATTAAAGCCGTGCAAGCCGAGAGGGCACGCTGGCGAGCAGGAAACAGGACGCGCGGCGAGACTCGACGAGGAAACTCGACATGCCGTGGCGAGCAGAACCTCACGCGCGCAATAGAGGAGCTCGATGAGCAGTTAACGCAAACTCCGAGATTCCCCAATACGAAGCTGACGGATCGAATCGACTCAAATCGCGTAATCAGATCCATCCCTCAGGGTTCTCATCGAACACGAGATGCACAAGCCGCGACATCGATAGCGAGTGAGGTCGACAACAAGGCTGGCTGCTGCACACACGACACAATGACGTAGACGGTTAGCACGGCGAGCAGGGACGACGGGCGAACTCTGGTTTAGGCGAACAGAACGCGACACAGGGAGCTTGAGGTGTGGGTTCACGCATCCATAGCCGAACGGTGGAGCTGAGGCCAAGCGCCGGCTGTGAAGAACGTCGGCTATTACAGGGAGTCGCAGATGAGGGATTTCCATGTCCGACACAGGGAATAGCGGCGCAGAAGAACAGAGATGCGGGCTATCAACGAGATGGGATCCGACGCGCGTAGGAGAGAGAGACAGCTGAGCGCGCAGCGATGGGAGCAGGGAGCGCGTGCAGGAAGCTAGTCGGGCGCGGTAGCAGGAGCTTGCACCAGGACGGTAAGCGGCGCTGGGGGAAGGGAGCTCCGCGACGCTAGAGGGAATGGAGAGGAGAGAGGAGGAAGTAGTTGCGCACGACGAGGAAGCTCCAGTGGTGTGTGGTCAGGCGAGCTGGGAGACAGAAAGGCAGGGCCGAGCTGAGAGCAGGGAGCGGCTGGAGGAATCCGAGCTAGGGAGCTGCCATGGGAGAATGAGCGGCTGCTTGCAGAGGAGACGCACGGGGAAACCGCTCGGCTGGAAAGTGGGAACGCCGAGCTGAGAGCTGGAGACGGGCTGGGCGTTGGGGCGAAGTCGAGGGCGCGACCCGGGAGCGAGCTCGGCTGGAACACCATGGGAGGGCAGGAGTAGTGGTGGATTTGGCGAACGACTGCTGGAATTTCTGGGGCGCGTGGGAGAAGAAGAGGAGGAGAAGAGAATATCCGCGACAGAGATAAGACCGACGCCGAAATATCAGACCGCACGCACGGAGATAAGGAAGCTGCGCGCACAGGAGAAAAATCAGCCGAATGCGTGCGGCGGGATTTTTTTTGAAGAATCCAGGGCAGCGGCTGTAGAAATATCAGGGGTGGAGATAGGAACGATGACGCCAGGAAGAGATAGGGCTGAAGAAAAATATTCTAGCCAGGGGCGGCTGAAAAGATCAGAGAGAGGACAGCCGAAGAGAAATGGAGAGTTATTTTCCTTTTTAATTTCTTCTCTCATTTTTTTATAGGAAAATGGTAACATTTTGGATCCCGATTTGGAATCACAAATATTTCAAACGGATAGATTATTAGCAAGGTATAATAAGTCAACGGTATCTCTGTGATACAGTTTGATTTAATTGAACCGAATAGGATTCATCTGAATTTTATTTATTTTGGCGAAACAAATTTCAGACATCCGGGGTTTGGTATTAGGATTTGGGTGTGGTCTCATTTAATTGGATCAAAATTTTACTGGTGACAATAAATGAGACAAATAGAATTAACTGATTCCAGCTCTGATACTTGGTTCCGAGAATCATTTGCGTCGAGTTCCAATTAATTTGTTCGGGATAAAATCGTAAGAACAGATCGAGCTTCCGAGTTCGTATTCGCGCGAGCGATTAATTTTAAATAATCACCGGACGCACTGATTTTCGGAACAGCTCTGTTCCGAACATCACGAAATTTTCGGAAGAGCCGGATAAATAAAAACAGTGTCGAACTCGCGACAGATTAAACCGACGCGATATTAAAATTGCGATAGGCGAAAATGTTTAGACCTTAGTGTCCGTCTTATTCACTGATATCACGCTTAAATCCGTACTCGTTGTCGAGCGGAATATAAACACCTAGGGTGTTACAGATGCTGTGTGGGAGAATCGGCTGCGGAGAGCAAAAACCGTAGGCTGTCGGAGAAGGTGGCCGCCTTGGAGGCCGAAAAGACGGATCTCCAGCGCCAGCTGGCAGAGGAGAGGTGGGAGGCGAACAAGGCCATCGCTGATGCGCAGGCTGCGCAGGCCGAGGCCAAAGTGGCGCGGGCGGAGGGCAGTCTCGCCCGCCAACGCGTCGAGGAGCTGGAGGCGAAGTTCAACGCCCTGCGCAGCCACGTGGACAAGGCCGAGGCCTCAATTCGCGCGGAGGTCGAGCAGACGCACGCAGTTCGTGGACACGTACCAGGAGCTAGGTGCGCGGACTGCTGACTCCAAAGTGCCCGGCCAAGAAGTGGGCCTTCGCTTCCTTGAATGGTGGCAGGAGGAGCTGCTGGTGCTTCCGACCATTGTGACGGGTTTGATGTCCTTCGCCTCCCTCGTCACCTACGAAGGGGCTGTTAATGCTTTGTCCCGCGAGGGGTGCAGGCATTACGAGGTCTTCGACCAAGCGGACGAAAACTTTGAACGTGAAATCTTCAAGGTCGAAGACCCTATGCTAAAGCAGTCGATGTGGGGTCCGCATGGCCAAGAGGCGGTCAGGGAGCGGTCCGACCGTGCAATAGAGCAGAGGCTGTTTTGTGTGTGGTTGTATGTGCGGATATGTGTGGTTTTGCTGAATGAGTGTGCTGTTGCTACAGATGGCGCATACCAAAGACGTTGAGGACCTTGGTGGTCTAGACTGCACGCTGCCCGAGGCTGCGGAGGTCGATCCGGTGCTGCCATCTGTTGCTGGTGAAGGCCCCTCGGCGACCCCTGCACCGACTGCGGCCGGTGAAGACCCCGCACCAGCCCCTGCACCGACGGCGAAGACGCCTTGAAGGTGGTGGGCAAGCCGGCTGCCGAGCCGGCGGCCGAAGACCCCACAGCCGCGGCCGGGTCTTCGTAGGTGGCTGAATAGGTGTTGAGGAGTTTTGTAAATTTTGTCTATGTGATACTGAACCTTGGTTGCTGTGCAAGTTCTGAGGTTTGGGCCTGCGCACGCAACCACTACTGACAATGCTATTTTTGTTGCGGCTTCGACCGTGCTGCTGATGATGATTCATTTGGCTCTATGTCTAAGTGTTTTGAGTCTGATGTTTCTGGGAGTTCGATTGCATGGACGGAGGAGTCTTCAGACGAGGACTTGGATTATTTTGCAGCGTTAGATGTGGCTGCAGCGGAGCCTTCGCCGCGCGCGGGGGGTTCCGAGGAGCTCCCGGGCGCGAGTACTGGGCATAGGCGAAGGGCGGTGGCGAAGCGGAGAGTGAGTGGATTGTCACGAAGCGGTAGGCGTCATCGTAGTGAGATGGAGAGTGGTTGTCTTCGCGTGGACGGGACTGGTAAGCGAGAATTGTTGTCCTCGCCTATTGGGGTGAGTGTAGGTGAGGGGGAGCTGCGAAATCTTTTTGAGGGTGAGGAATTGAGGATAATGCTGTTCAACTATAGGGAGATGGGTATCATCCCGAAGGTTGAGCCAATGTGATGTATGATGCCCTCGTTGTGTGTATGTAACCGTAATTTATGTGGTAAGGCTGCGCGCCTTCGTTGATCCAGCCGCGCCCGTAGGCGACTTCTGCACGGAGTCTTTTGGGAACGACCTCGATCTTCGTGTGTTTGTTGTGTTGTTCAGGCTGCGCCGTAAGCGACTTTTGCACGGAGAGTCTGTTGGGAAGGACTTCGATTTTGCGCGCCTATTATTCCGGCTGCACCCTTAGGCGACTTTTGCACGGAGAGTCTTTTGGTAAAGACATTGATTTTGCGCACTTGTTGTGCTATTCTGGCTGCACCCTTAGGCAACTTTTGCACGGAGAGTCCGGCTGCACCCTTAGGCGACTTTTGCACAGAGAGTCTTTTGGAAAAGACTTCGATTTTGTGCACTTATTGTGCTAGTCCGGCTGCACCCTTAGGCGACTTTTGCACGGAAAGTCTTTTGGAAAAGACTTCGATTTTGCGCACCTATTGTGCTAGTCCGGCTGCACCCTTAGGTGACTTTTGCGCGGAGTGTCGCACGCGAGGGTAGTCAGCGCTGCCCCTCGCGGTGACTTCGGTGTGGTCGAATGCCGAAGACCATCGATGCGGTCTTTTTCGACATATTGTCTTAGTTTTTGTGGGGCATTTTTTGCGTATATTACATGGCTCCGCCTCATTAAAAACCTCACCCCCCGGGAGGAAAAGAGTGCGGGCCGGAATGATACTTGGTGAATTACAAGGGCGTGTTGGCCCTGAGGATTCAAACAAAAAATTTGCAGAGATTATCGATATTCTAGGAATGCTCTAGGTCCTCGTCGGATGGCGTTGTTAGCCTGTATGCGCTGGGGGACGCCTTCGTCTTGACGATGAAATGACCCTCCCACTTTGGCTCCAGCTTGCCTCGTGACTCTGTCCGAGCTGTTCGGACGAGTACGAGGTCCCCTTCGTCGAATTCTCTTGGGACGACTGCGTGGTCGCGCCAGGCCTTCATTTGAGCTTGGTATTTGTTGAGAGCCTGTAGGGCAAAGACACGGTCTCCGTCGATGAGGTCCTTGGAAGTTGGTTCGTCTACGTCGGGGACGGCTGAAGCGCTTGTTCGTGGTGATCCATGTTTGATTTCCTGCGGGGTCATGGCTTCCGATCCGTATAGTAGGCGAAAGGGAGTGAATCCAGTCGCCCGGCATTTGGTCGTGTTCAGCGCCCAGACTGCTTCAGGTAGCAGGTTGGCCCATTTACCCTTCTTGTCGTCGAGAAGCATTTTCTTGATGGCAGTGAAAATCTTGTCGTTGGCGCGCTCCACGCCGTTAGATTGTGGGTGATATACTGAGGCAAAGGCAAGCTTGGTGCCAATGGAGAAACAAAAATCCCTGAAGTCCTGGCTGTCAAACTATTTGCCATTGTCGACTGTGAGCTCAGACGGACTCTGAATCGGCAGATAATGTTTTGCCAGAAAAATTTCTGGGCAGTCTTCGACGTTTATTGTGGATACTGCCCTTGCCTCGATCCACTTGGTAAAATACTCGACAGCGACGAAGGTGAACTTGATGTTCCCTTGGGCCATGGGTAGTGGCCCGACAATGTCTAGCCCCCAGCGTTGAAGTGGCCATGTGTGGGCGATCAACTTTGTAAATTGCGAGGGTTGCCCGAACGGGGAGAGAACTTCTGGCAGGCTTCGCACGACTTCATGACTCGATTTGCGGCGCAGATTATAGCGGGCCAGTAGAAACCTTGACGGATCACCTTGGCAGCGAGGGCCCTGGGCCCCGAGTGAGAGCCGCAAGTGCCGCTGTGGACTTCGCGCAGGATCTAGAGGCCTTCGGTCTGTGACACATTTGAGCATGGGTTGACTGATCCCTTTCTTGTATAGCTGGCCCTCAATGAGTGTGAAGTCTCGGCTTCGGTGTTTGAGGCGCTTGGCCTCGTTGACATCGCCTGGATGGTAATATCCTTGCACCAGTCTTCGGCCATGATGAGGTTGACTATGCGATGGCCCTCGGCGTTGGTGGTTATTTGCAGACCCTCTGGTTGTGGACGGCTGGTGTGCCAATGACGTGATAGAACACGTCGGAGGGAAGGGCTTCGCCTTTAGCTGCTGCTTTGGCCAACGCGTCGGCTTCTTCGTTCTTAGCGCGGTCCAGGTGCTGCAGGGTGAAACCCTTGAATTGTTTCTCAAGACTGCGAACGGCCGTAAGATACTGCAGAAGTGTAGGGTCTTTTGCTGAGTAGTCTTTTTCGATCTGGCCAGCATTTGGAGTCTGTCTTGATTATGCAGGTGGCCATGCTGAGTGCTTTTAGCTTGCGAAGACCGAGGATAACGGCTTCGTATTCTGCTATGTTATTTGTGCACCTGTCGGATTCCAGAGCGAAGCTGAGGCGTGCTGCGTATCTGTGCTTGACGCCGGTGGGTGATGTGATAATTGCAGCCGCGCCTGCCCCCGCATGGCACCATGCGCCGTCACAGTGGATGGTCCACACCTTCTCTGAGGGCTCTTCTTGCTGCCGTGCCAGCCCTGTCCAGTCGACAATGAAATCTGCGAGGACTTGTGACTTGATTGCTGTCCTGGGCTCGAAGGTGATGTGGTATTCAGAGAGTTCAGCTGCCTATTTGGTGATACGGACGGACGCCTCCAGATTTCTGAATAATTTGCCGAGTCCCCTATCCGTGGTGACCCGCACCTTGAACGCTTCGAAGTAGTGGCGCAACTTGTGCGATGCCATGACGACTGCGTAAGCAATTTTTTCCAACTCCGTCATGTTGCATTTGGAAGTCGTGAGACTTCGGGACGTAATAAACTGGACTGTCGAATAGTGCCCTCTCTGTCCTGCTCTTGGACCAACGCTGCTGCTGCGTGTGGCGAAGCTGCGACATAGAGCACAGAGGTAGCGAGGGTCGGGGCCTGTAAGGGTTGCCAATTCTGACAGGTGCTGTTTGAGTGATGCGAAGGCTGCCGCTTGCTCTGGTCCCCATGCAAAGTCTTTTGCGCTGCGTAGCGTCCTGAGGAAGGGTGGGCTTCGCTCTGCGGACTTGGAAATGAATCTGTTGAGGGCGGCCAATCTGCCTGTAAGGCGTTGGACGTCTCTGGTTGACTGCGGAGGCATCATGTTGATGATAGCCTTGATTTTGGTTGGGTTGGCCTTGATCCCGCGGTGCGACACCAGGTAGCCCAGTATCTTCCCCTGGCGAACTCCGAAGACACACTTTTCGGGGTTTAGGCGAAGTCGTGCTTCCCACATGTTTGCAAATGTTTCTGCGAGGTCGGCTAGATGATCCTCTTTGTTTTTGCTGGCGATGATGATGTCGTCCACATACGTGAAAATGTTCTGGCCTACTTGGCTCTCGAGCACCGTCTTGGTGAGGCGAGAGAAGGTGGACCTAGCGTTCTTTAGTCCCTTCGACATTCTGACGAATCAATACGTGCCGAAGGGCGTGATGAAACTGGTACTGGCCTTGTCTTCCTCCTTCATATATATTTGGTGATAGCTAGAGAAGCAATCGAGGAGTGACATGACTTCACATCCGGCCGCACTATCGATGATCTTGTCGATCCGAGGTAGCGGGAAATTATCCTTGGGGCAGGCCTTGTTGAGGCTGGTGAAGTCGATGCACATCCGCCATTTGCCACTCTTCTTTTGCACCATGACTACGTTAGCGAGCCACGTAGGGTAGGCGAATGGTTCGATGAAATTGGCCTCAAGCAGGCGGTGTACCTCGGCTTTGGCGGCTTCTGTTTTTTCATCAGACATTTTGCGCAGCCTCTGCTTCTTCGGCCGCACCGAAGGGTCGATGCCCAGGCTGTGCTCGATGATAGTGCGACTGACTCCGATCAGGTCGAGGGCAGACCAGGCGTCCTTATTTCTGGAAAGACAGGAGATGAGTCTCTCCTCGTCTTGTGAAGTCAGGTCTTCGCTTATGATGACCATTTGCTTGGGCATTGCCTGGTCAAGGGGAACTGTCTTCGTTCCATCGCTGCTCTGCAGCTGTGCCTTTTCATGCTCGTTGGTGGTTGGGCGGGTAGCCTCGGGGCTTCGCGCTGCGTCGTAAGACAGTGTATGTTCCGTTGGCCTGGAATGAAGTCTCTTTCAATGTTGCGCGTGGTCTGCTGGTTGCCATAGACTGTGATCACGCCTTGCAGACCCGGGATTTTCATGCACAGGTAAAGTCCGTGAATGGCCGCTTCAAACTTGTTGATGGAGCCCCGACCCATTATGGCGTTGTACAGGTATACCATGTCGACGATGTCGAAGGTGATCTGCTCACTTCGTGCATTGGGTGCTACACCGAAGGACAAGGGTAGCTCTATTTTGCCCACGGGAAAGGTGCCCTTGCCGCTGAAGCCATATAGGGGGTTGTCCGAAGGCTTAAGAAAACTGTGGCTGATGCCCATGCGGTCGAAGGCGTGGAGGAAAATGATGTCCGCCTGGCTGCCGTTGTCAACTAAGACTTTGTGTAGGTCCTAGCTTGCCACGATGCAGTTGATTACCATGGCGTCAATGTGGGGTGCGCTGCGCAGGTTGACATCTCTGGCGTCGGAGGTCAATGGCACGTGGGACCACTTCGTTTTCACGACTGGGCCGGTGATGGCGACGTGGTTGATGCTTCGGTAGTGGTCCCTCTTTTGTCGCTTCATGTCAAAGTCGACGCTGGACCCCCCAGTGATCATGTGAATGACTCCACGATACGGCTGATTAGCGAAGTCTTCTTATTTTGGTGGTTGGGGTGATTTGGGTTGTGGATGTTTGGCTGATGCGGCTGCGGAGGCGGTAGTGGAGGTGGTACGACTTGTACCTCCTGGTGGTGTTGGTATGCGTGGTTAGGTGGATGCTGAGCGAGGCCGTGGTTTTATGGTTGTGGGAGGTGGTGCTGATATGTGTGCGCGACAACTCTTGGGTTGTCAGCTGGTTGCGCCCGAGACATCCTATCCCTAGTGGCCTTCGTTTCCGGGCAGTCCCTCGTTGGGTGCGCGCAGTCTTCGCTGTGGAACAGGCAGTAAAATCTGCGCGACTGCTGCGCCCGTCCTCGGCCTCGACCACGGGTGCCATTGCCGCATCCCTGGGGGATAATCTTGACGGCGAGGGGCCTCACCGGCGGGTGCTGGTTGGCAATGTTATGCACCTGCTGCTGACTGCGGCTGTCCCGACTGGAGTCTGACTGCGAAGGTCTTGTCCAAGTTCGGCTGGACTGCGGAGGGTCCTTGGGTTTCCTCTGGGACTCGACCTTGCGCTGGTGGAGCTCTTCGGATCTGGCATATTTTTCAAACAGCTGATAGAGCTCTTGTAGGTTCTTGGGTGGGTCCCTGATGCAGTGACTGTAAAGGACGCCGGCCCAAAGGCCACTGATGGCGTAGTGACTTAAGAGTCAGGAACTTGCGGTAGTACTCCCGTAGGGTTTCTTTCTCCAGCTGCCTGCAGAGTGACAGTTCGGCCAGGGCATCGGTGTCTGGGCGGTACCCTTGGAAGTTGAGCAGAAATTTGTCCCAGAGACTTCTCCAGGAGTCAATGGACAACGGGGGCAACCTGGTGTACCAGGTTAGGCCGGACCCTCGAGGGCGATGATGAAGGACTTGGCCATCGTGGCGTCGTCCCCTCCAGATGATGCGAGCGACTTGATAGGTCATGATGTACTATGCTGGGTCGGTGCTGCCGTTGTACTTGGGGTAGGTCCCTGCCCTGAAGTTGGCGGGCCATGGTGACACTTGCAGTTGCGGCGCCAGGGGACTCCGCTCATCAAGGTAGTTGATGCCTGGGAATGCTGCGGCGTGCGGGATGAAGGGTCCGCGCTGAGGAAGGAATAGGTCTCCGACTGGCGCACGTTGTTGGAGGGGCAGGCCGTGCTGCAGGTCATGTTGGCCTTCATGCTGCATGAGCGCAATCTCTTGCTCGAGTTCCTGAGCCCTCTGCTCCTCGTCTCGTATCATTTGGCGCACCTTAGCCTACGTGGAAACACGTTGGCGCTTGGCCTCGAGGATTTCTTTCTGCTTCTAGAGGTTGTGGTTCTTGATGCGGAGAGCCCGCAGTTGTAGCTGTTCTTCCGCTGAAACGCCGATGACTTCGCCGTCCTCTGTTGCGTCCTCGCCCTCTAGGGGAGCGAAGCCTGGGGGTGGTTCCTGTGGCTGTCCTTCGGCTGCAGGTGTGGAGGCTGCCCTTGGGAGTTGGTTGGTCGTTGCGCTGTCTCTTGCTGGCAGCGTCGTCTTCGCAGGCTTCTTGATGGGTAGTGTCTGCAGGGGCCTTGCCCTTTTCCTCGGCTAGCAGCGCCGCCTTCGCTGCTTCGTCAACGGATGGGGCTGCCTTTGAGCTAGCTCTCTTGGGTGCCATCGCGGGTGGTTTGTTCGTAGCACGAACGGTGGGTGCCAAATGTTGGGAACTTGCTCTCCTGGGCAAGATGATCCAACGAGGGAGTGAAGGAATGCAAACAAGGTTTTGACTCGAGATGGCGTTTGCTCTGTTAATCCAGCCTCTTAAGGGCACTGTACGGGGGTATTTATAGGTGGCTGAGCGTCCAACATCTTGATGTAAGGACGCATGTGCCCTCAGGCACCTGGACTATCCCCGGAATATTCCCATAAGGGAGGGTTACAGACCATCATTACAGAAAAGCCATTACAAATCGGGCCCGTAACACACTTCACCGTGCGGGGCCTGTTAAAATGGGCCAAATCCCACGTGGGCCTCTAGGTTGAGTGAGGGCGAGGGAAGGGGCGACTCCATCGTAGGCCTTTGTCTTGCATTGTAGAGGACGAAGGGTGGACCTCGCCGATCGTTTTGCTTCCGTTGGTACAGCGAGGTTGATAAAGGCTTGGAGCGAAGGGTAGCGTCTTCGCCTCCGCCCCAACACCATCCTCATAATGTCTTCAATCTGCTCTAGATTTGCCTCTATTCCTCGATGACTGATGATAAACCCGAGTAGCTTTCCAGCCGGTACCCCGAACACACACTTTTTTGGGTTCAATTTCCATCGGTAGCGCCTCAAGCTATTGAAGACCTGTTGCAAATCCTCGATGAAGTTGTCTAAGTTTTCTGTCTTGATGACTACATCATCAACATAGGCCTCCACTCGCTTGTCCCAGTGGTCGGCTAAGCATGTCTGGATAGCCCTTTGGTAAGTCGCTCCAGCGTTTTTGAGGCCAAACGACATAGAGGTATAGCAGAAGGCTCCGAACGGTGTGATGAATGCACTCTTCTCCTCATCTTCCTTTGCTAGACTGATCTGATGATATCTGGAGTAGAAATCTAGGAAGAAGAGCATAGAATAGCCAGCAGTCGAGTCAACTACCTGATCTATTCTAGGGAGCCTGAAGGGATCCTTTGGGTAGTGCTTATTGAGATCAGTATAGTCGACACACATGCGCCAATCAATTTTATTCTTTTTGAGTACAAGAACGGGTTTGCCAGCCATTCAAGATGTAGTACTTTTCTAATGAACCCTACCGACATCAGGCGAGCTAATTCTGCCCGAATGGCTTCTCTCTTGTTAGGTGTGAAACAATGTAGCTTCTCTCGGGACTCCTGGCATGTTTGCAGGTTGTCATGCGAACACATCCCGATTGTCTTGTAGGAAATGGACGAGCGGCTTTCCTATTTATCATCGAGGCTAGAGCTGATGATTGCAGTCTTGTGTTCATCAGAGAATCCCAGCTTGATCCTTTTAGTCTCCTCAGTTAGTCGCATGGAGGTCGCTGCCGGAGTTTCATTCGAGGGGATTGTGAAATTTTCATCCACCGGCTTGTCATCAGCCTGTGCGAGAAGTGCTACCGGGGGCCCGGCAGTGAGAGCCGTCTGAATGGCACCCCAAAAGCATTCTGTGGTGCCTTGGAAGTCGGCACGCATGGTAATAATCCCTTGAGGTCCTAGCATCTTGAGTATCATGTACAGGTAGTGTGGAATAGCCATGAATTTTGCCAGTCCTGGTCTTCCAATGATGGCATTGTACCCGCAGTCAAAGCGCACCACCTCAAACCTCAGGAACTCATTATGTAATTCTCTGGGGTTCCAAAGGTGACTGACAGGTAGATATGTCCCAGTGGATAATCCCCTTCGGTTGGCACAATGCCGAAGAAAGGAGTATCCGACTTAGTGAGGTCTTCGATGGTGACCCCTAGGGCCTGGAGCATCCGGGGGAAGGTGACATTGATGCTGCTACCCCCATCCACCGGCACTTTCTTCACCCGACTTTCTGGGATCACAGGATCGACGAGTAGCGGATATTTGCTGGGGTGATCAAGTTAAGCCACTGATCAGCTTGGCTGAAGGTTATAGTGTGTTCCGACCATTGGTAAGGAGCCAAAGCACTTTTGTGGCCACTAGAACCTACCGATCATTAAGCTTTTCTTGCCTTCTGCTTTCTTGTGCTCTATGGCCTCCGAATGACATTGACCTCCCTGTCAACGCACGGGAAAGCCCCACCCCTCCCCCTTCCTTCTGCTAAGGCTGCCTAGGCTCGCTAGGCTCTCCTCAGGGCAGGGGAGGTGGTAGTGGCTGTAACGGTCGACCATGCCCTATAGAGTGTTTGAAGCCTTTGCAGTTCCACAGGGTGTGGTGCATGTCCTTGTGATACAGACACTAGGAGTCGAGGATTTTGTCCAGTGTTTGTACCTCTGCGGGGTGCCACGGGCTCGAGCGGTAGGCGGCCCGGCGGTGTGCACCTCTTCACGTGGTCTCTTTTCCTAGCGTTTATCTGGTTGATGGTTCATGTCTTGTTGTGGCACAGGCGCGGGTTTTGTGCCTTTGTTGAGGTCCTAGGCCCGCTCATCCACGATGATGTAGATGTCTGCCTCCCTGAACAATTGTTCGGAGGTGGCCGGCGCCTTTTGAAGTATGGCCCGGACGAAAGCTGGGTCATTGGATCCCCGATAGAAATCTTCAATCACTGCCACCTCAGCGACTTCGGTAATATGGTTCCTCATTATTTGAAACCTTTTGAGGAACGATCGAAGAGTCTCATCATTCTAACGCCTAATGGATTTGAGGTCCCATGGCTACGCCGGCTTATCTGAGAGAGACTAGAAGTTCGAGATAAACTGGGGACTGAAATCACTCCATTCATCGATGTAGTGTCGAGGTAGGTGTCAAAGCCATTGTAGTGCGTCTTGCCTAGAACAATGGTCAAGTATGCCGTCATGACGTCCTCCATTGCCCCAGCAGCCCGGACAACGGTTGTATAGATGGCCAACTAGCCTCCTGGGTCTTGCTTAGGCTCATATTTGTCGACGTTGGAGACCTTGAAGTTAGGAGGCCATTGGATGGCCCGAAGGCAAGGAGTAAGCGCGGAGACTCCGCACGCATCCTCTTGCCGATGATTGCGGCGTCGGTCCCAGGGAGGGTAGTCGGTATTAGGTCGTCTCGACTGTCCCTGGAATGGACTGTTGGTTGAAGCTGCCTCTGATGGCCATGATCTCGGTCGTACTCCTCCCGGCGCCTTATTTCATTTTTGTGTCGTCGATCGCATGAAGCGCTGATGGTGCTTCGTGCGTCCTGTCAGCTTTTGATGGCGTGACGCAGGTCATTCGTAGGATGAGCGAGAAGTAGAAGATGATTGGACGCCTCAGTAAGCAGCCGTCGATAACCCTCCATGTCTGGGTTCGCAGAAGGCTGTCAGCTATCTGTGACAGCACTCCTCCGACCTCACTCGGCATGTTTAATGTCCGGGCGAAGTCAGGGTATAGGTTTTGAGCGAGGAGAGGGTTCTCTCGCCGGAGTCTAGCATCTTGCTCAGCTAGTTCTCATTCTCGTTCTTGAGCCTGTCGGCGATCACGGAGGCGGGAGTTGTGTCTTTCTCGGTGTACTCGTTCATCAGGAGTTTCTCCTACTTCCAAAGAAGCTTCGTCTCGAGATACGGGTTGCGTTGGGTCCTGTTATCTGGCTTCGTGATGTCGCCGCACATTCTGGTGTCTGTTTCTCCGTCGCCGGGTGTCACGCTGGGGAGGTTCCTCCTCCTGCATGGTAGGCTCATCGTCAGAGATGGGCAATGACTCCAATCTCCCCTGATTGAAGAGGACGTTAGGGTAGAAAGGAGTAGGTATGGCGGTGTTCTCTTCCCATCCTCCTTTGGGGGTGGAGGTACCGAGAGGATGGCCCGCTGTGCTTTCCTTCCCTGGTATGGGATATTCACCTCCTTCCACCGAGTGACCCGTGTCCACTCCCTAGTGGGTGAGGTGGACAACATAGTTCTTTGAGTTGGAGAGGCCCTGACTTACTGTCTCTCCATCTTCCAAGGGCTTCTGAGTTCTGGCTTGCGAGTGACCATCTTCCCCCAAGCAGGGAGCAGGGTGTGGCTCGCAGACTCGCTTTAGCTTCTCTCGGGATTTCCTGAGCAGGGTCTCTTCTTAGGTGGATCTGCTACACGGTGCAGAGTTCCCTCTATGTCCGCTATGCACGAGATGGTTCCAAAGCAGAACATAGCTCCTGGGCTAAGAGTGATCTTGTTCTTGAAGACGATGGCCATGAAGTTAGCTTTGATCAACGACACACCCCCTACCTAGCGCGCCAGCTCTTGGTGTTTAGTGTCCGACCGCAGACCCAGGGGTACCCTCGTGATGCTTTTGGGTAGGACGGTGTCGTCGATTGTAACTCGATGGTTTGTGCCAGAGGCACGAGGAAGAGAGTCAGACAATTTTCTGCAGGTTCGGCCACTTTGAGGAGCGTAATACCCTACTTCCTGGGGTGGCTTTGTATGTGTGGTGTGTTTACAAGTGGTGTCTCCCGAGTGGAGAGGTTCTAATGAGATGATAAATGATGGGGTTTCCCCTAGGCCTTATACACATGACCATAGGGCACTCCCTATGCACATGCTGATCACACTCTTATAGCTTATCTCCTAGCTAATAGCGAATAGACTTCGCTTATCCTGAGGAAAACTCGGTGGCTCCGTTCTGAGCTATCCTGGCATTTGAAGACGTCAGACACGGGAAAAATGAATAGCGGGACCACACCCAATCTACGAATAATCCGGATGTGAGCCCATCGCCTTCTTTGGTCGGCCCATCTCAACTATAGTCTTTGTCCGGCCCACAACACGGCGACCTTGTGGGGCGACACTGGCTTGTGGCCCCAAGCAGGGTTTTCGACTTCTAGTGGACCCAGGGGATATCTGTCCCCCATAGGACCTGTTGGCACTTGTTCTCAAATGCTATGAATCAAGAACAAGGCAACACAATTGTCAAGTATTAAGGACCTTCGTATTTCGAAGCATTATTTCCTCAAGGGTATAATGCTCATCAGATGAAGGTCGAGAAGGACATACCTTCATCATATTATATGAAAGGAAATGCGAAGGGAAGAATATGATGATCATATTTTAATAACTTATTTGTTCTTGCATTCCATAAATCAAATATGAATAACAATGTTAATATTACATTGGTACCTTCGGCTTGCTCGAAGGTGAGGATGCGAGAGAGTAAAATACAATCCAGCGTGAACAGTACGGGTTACTGTTCATCTATTTATAGGCACAAGACGTAGCCCGAGCAAAAATACATTTATGTCCTCAATGTTTACACATGATCGTAATACAAGTTATAAAAGACTAAGTAGTCTATTCCTCCTTCGGTCATCATCATTATTCATCCACTTCGTTGCGAGCCGAAGCTTTTCCGTCTGGTGATAGCTTCGGCATTTACTCTTATCTTCTTTGGATCTGTCTTCATCCTGTGTCTTCGTCATAAGAAAGAGGCTTATCTCCTGAAGGCGAAGCTTCCTGTAATAGCTTATGCTGAAAACAAATGGTTAATTATGTTTTTGAGGACCTTCGGAAGGAGAATGCCCCTGACAGTAGCCCCTCGCAATGCTGATTTGTTCCTTTGTAACAAATTTAGACTGTGACGTGAATGAAGGCCTTTAGTCGAAGGTCCAAAAAAACACCTTCCCTTCACTAGAATACGAATGTCACTGACCTATGGGACCCACCAACTTATGGGGCTCTAGACATATAAATAGGAGCTTGCATGTAAATATTTGTGTGCCATTTCAGCTGCTTGCATTGCGCTCATCTTTTTTAACTTACTTGCTTTGTTGAGTTTTGATTCGATTTTAAGCTTCAGCATTTCAACAACCATCGACTTAATGGCTGACGAGAAGAAGATTGTTGATCCGGTGTTGTCCGGGTTTTATGAAGCTATGGAAAAAACCAACACAGAGAAGATTGCACACGAGATGTTAGCTGGGATATCTGAGGTTCCAGCGATAGTGAAAGTTTTGATGTAGAAAGTGGGAATGAAGATGCCGAAGATCGGCCCTAGAGACCAAGCCATGTTGTCTTCGGGAAATCAACTATTAAGCAAGGGCAGATTGATGCAATGAGGGGGAGGTACTTTCGTGGTATCTCAATTGTGAGGGCTAGAGGGGAAATAATGTCCCTCTGCCTGAAGCTGACGAAGTGGTAGTTCACAGGAGCTTCATGAAGGCAGGGCTTTAGTTCCCTTTGGATAAATTGCTGGTCGAAGTCCTGAAAACCTTTGAAATTTACCTTCATCAACTTACTCCTGAAGCTATTATTAAGGTGGGGATGTTCATATGGGCCATGAGAAGCCAGGGACTAGAACCAAATGCAAAATGTTTCTGTAAATTCATGAGCTGTCTTATGAGACGAAGGCTACCGAAAAGGAGCAATATCACAACAACTTTGGTTGTTACAGCTTCGTACCTCGCTCTAGGGTGAGCTACCCAGTTCTGACATTTCGGAAGAGATGGCCGAGGACCTGGATGCAGGAATGGTTCTACGTGAAGAATGACCTAGGTGAAAGGGAGGATATTAAGGGGATTATTCAACATCCTATATGGTCTCGCTTCGGCATTAGAAGGCCATCCACTGCCCTTGGGAATGATATACAAGCAAGCTAGGCGGCCTTCAACACGGTATGTACTTACATAGGCACAAGGGACTTAATCCAGGAGCACATTGCTTATAGAGTATGGCCATTTGCAAATGGGTGGGAGATGCCGAAGGAGGCTGCTGCTGGGTCCAGTCAAGGCGGTTTAGTTTACCTGAAGTATACCTTTAGGTATAGGAGCCGAATGATGACTGGTTGGATGCCATTGAAGCAACTTGTGATGAATTGCTTGGAGCATATACGAAGGCTGAAGATGACGCCTGCCTTCGGGGCTCATGGCAAAAAGAGGCTGAATAAGGTGTTTGATGTTACTGGATTTGTATATCCTGATTACTATTATACTTCGTGAAAGCAAGGAAGAAAAGAAAGAATGCTGCTTCGGTGACCTCTAGCTCATCGAGGTCAAAGAAGGTTAAAGTTTGGACGCACTGGCCCAAGCGCATTGAAACGACCGAGGTGCCGAAGCTGATTGAAAGGTCTGCTTCTATTCCTAAGCTAGGTCACTCTGTGTCTGTCGAAGTTAAGACAGGGTCAGCTGAAGAGCCAAAACTACAGAAGGCGACAGAACAGCCGAAGGCCCTGAGTTCACTGCGCGAGACGTAATTGCCGAAGGCATCAAGAATCCCTGCAACAACTCCGAGGAAGAGGAGAATGGCCAGCATGCTAGACGCTGTCATGGAATCCGTAAAAGTATCAACTCCTGCTTCTACTGAAGCGCCTAGCATAGAAGGCGAAAGTTTAAAGAAATCTGATGGAACTTTGTGATACCCCAATTTTCTGAAAAGAAGTTAAACTTATTTTTCTCTTTTCTTTGATGTTCTGTGGCATTGGGGTTTAGAGTTTCAGGAGGCATTCCTCAGAAAACAGTAGATCTTTTGGCATTTTTTCCGCTGGGGTTGGGAGCTCAAAGTGGAGAGGGAGTTTGGGCCATTGATCTCGATCCTGTGGATGGGAGCCCCCCTCTCCTCCCCAACCCTAGCCGCCCTCTCTCCTTCTCCCCAATTGGGTTGCAGCCGCCCCCTCCCTCTCTTTGCTCTCCTCCCCATTGGCAGTCGCCCCCTACCCTCTCCATGGCTCCCTCCTCCCTCTAGATCCCCCCACGCAGCAAGGATCGAGAAGAGGAGGAGCATGTTGAATTGAAGAGGAAGAGAGGATCAATGAGATCCCATCTCTTCTTGAAGATTTTCTTGGGGAAAACCCTAGGTGGCTACACTCCAGATCATGCCTAGTACATTTTGTCTTCTTCGTTGAAGGCAAGTGAATGTAGCGGTGGTTGCTTCCGTTCTGACCTTTCTATTGTCTCCTCTAATATTCAGAAGTATTGGATTCTTTCATATTGGACTCTATGGTG
>JAOPSE010003077.1:0-62198 GCA_029449295.1 Zea luxurians | reverse complement strand
TTTTTGACCAAGAAATGGTCTCCACCATAAATCCAAGAATGTGATCTATGGCAAGGAAACATATGTGTAGTGAGGTGTATGAGCCTCTGGTCGAAGATCAATGGCCACACAACCCCCATTTTTTGTCGAAAATAGCCATGAACGACCATTTTCAATACCAAAGGCTAACACCATTCGGATTTTGCCAAGAAATGGTCTCCACCAGAAATCCAAGAATGTGATGTATGGCAAGGAACATATGTGGGGTGAGGTGTACGAGCTCTGGTCGATGATCAATGGCCACAACCCCCATTTTGCCGAAAATAGCATGAATGACCATTTTCAAAATACCGAAGGCTAACACGTACGGATTTTTGACCAAGAAATGGTCTCCACCAGAAATCCAAGAATGTGATCTATGGCAAGGCAAACATATGGGGTGAGGTTATGAGCCTGTCGCGATATAATGGCCACACAACCCCCATTTTTTGAAAATAGCCATGAGCGACCATTTTCAATAATACTAGGCTAACACCTACGGATTTTTGACCAAGAAATGGTCTCCACCAGAAATCCAAGAATGTGATCTATGGCAAGGAACATATGTGGGTGAGGTGTATGAGCCTCTGGTCGATGATCAATGGCCACACAACCCCATTTTTTCGAAAATAGCCATGAACGACCATTTTCAATAATACCGAAGGCTAACACCTACGGATTTTTGACCAAGAAATGGTCTCCACCAGAAATCCAAGAATGTGATCTACGGCAAGGAAACATATGTGGGGTGAGGTGTATGAGCCTCTGGTCGACGATCAATGGCCACACAACCCTAATTTTTGTCGAAAATAGCCATGAACGACCATTTTCAATGACACTGAAGGCTAACACCTACGGATTTTTGACCAAGAAATGGTCTCCACCATAATCCAAGAATGTGATCTATGGCAAGGAAACATATGTGGTGAGGTGTATGAGCCTCTGGTCGAGATCAATGGCACACAACCGCCATTTTTGTCAAAAATAGCCATGAATGACCATTTTCAATACCAAAGGATATTCGGATTTTTGCCCTAGAAATGGTCTCCACCAGAAATCCAAGAATGTGATCTATGCAAGGAAACATATGTGGGGTGAGGTGGTAGGAGCCTCTGGTCGATGATCAATGGCCACACAACCCCATTTTTGTCGAAAATAGCCATGAACGACCATTTTCAATAATACCGAAGGCTAACACCTACGGATTTTTGACCAAGAAATGGTCTCCACCAGAAATCCAAGAATGTGATCTATGGCAAGGAAACATATGTGGGGTGAGGTGTATGAGCCTCTAGGTCGATGATCAATGGCCACACAACCCCATTTTTTTCGAAAATAGCCATGAGCGACCATTTCAATAATACTAGAGGCTAACACCTAGATTTTTGACCAAGAAATGGTCTCCACCAGAAATCCAAGAATGTGATCTATGGCAAGGAAACATATGTGGGGTGAGGTGTATGAGCCTCTCGTCGATGATCAATGGCCACACAACCCCCATTTTTGTCGAAAATAGCCATGAACGACCATTTTCAATAATACCGAAGGCTAACACCTACGGATTTTTGACCAAGAAATGGTCTCCACCAGAAATCCAAGAATGTGATCTAGGCAAGGAAACATATGTGGGGTGAGGTGTATGAGCCTCTGGTCGACGATCAATGGCCACACAACCCTTTTTTGTCGAAAATAGCCATGAACGACCATTTTCAATAATACTGAAGGCTACACCTACGGATTTTTGACCAAGAAATGGTCTCCACCATAAATCCAAGAATGTGATCTATGGCAAGGAAACATATGTGGTGAGGTGTATGAGCCTCTGGTCGAGATCAATGGCGACACAACCGCCATTTTTGTCGAATATAGCCATGAATGACCATTTTCAAAATACCAAAGGACATTCGGATTTTTGCCCTAGAAATGGTCTCCACCAGAAATCCAAGAATGTGATCTATGGCAAGGAACATATGTGGGGTGAGGTGTACGAGCCTCTGGTCGATGATCAATGGCCACACAACCCATTTTGCCGAAAATAGCCATGAACGACCATTTTCATATGACACGAAGGCTAACACTACGGAGTTTTGACCAAGAAATGGTCTCCACTAGAAATCCAAGAATGTGATCTATGGCAAGGAAACTTATGGGGTGAGGTTATGAGCCTCTAGTCGAGAAATGGCCACACAACCCCCATTTTTTGAAAATGCCATGAGCGACCATTTTCAAATACAAGAGGCTAACACCTACGATTTTTCACAAGAAATGGTCTCCACCAGAAATCCAAGAATGTGATCTATGGCAAGGAAACATATGTGGGTGAGGTGTACGAGCCTCTGGTCGATGATCAATGGCCACACAACCCCCATTTTGCCGAAATAGCCATGAACGACCATTTTTAATACCGAAGGCTAACACGTACGATTTTTGACCAAGAAATGGTCTCCACCAAATCCAAGAATGTGATCTATGGCAAGGAAACATATGTGGGGTGAGGTTTATGAGCCTCTAGTCGATGATAATGGCCACACAACCCCCATTTTTTATGAAAATAGCCATGAATGACCATTTTCAATAATACTAGGCTAACACTACGGATTTTTGCCAAGAAATGGTCTCCACCAGAAATCCAAGAATGTGATCTATGGCAAGGAAACATATGTGGGGTGAGGTGTATGAGCCTCTGGTCGATGATCAATGGCCACACAACCCCCATTTTTGTCGAAAATAGCCATGAACGACCATTTCAATAATACCGAAGGCTAACACCTACGGATTTTTGACCAGAAATGGTCTCCACCAGAAATCCAAGAATGTGATCTATGGCAAGGAAACATATGTGGGGTGAGGTTGTATGAGCCTCTGGTCGACGATCAATGGCCACACAACCCTAATTTTTGTCGAAAAATAGCCATGAACGACCATTTCAATGAAATGAAGGCTAACACCTACGGATTTTTGACCAAGAAATGGTCTCCACCATAAATCCAAGAATGTGATCTATGGCAAGGAAACATATGTGGTGAGGTGTATGAGCCTCTGGTCGATGATCAATGGCCACACAACCCCCATTTTTGTCGAAAATAGCCATGAACGACCATTTTCAATAATACCGAAGGCTAACACATTCGGATTTTTGACCAAGAAATGGTCTCCACCAGAAATCCAAGAATGTGATCTATGGCAAGGAAACATATGTGGGGTGAGGTGTATGAGCCTCTGGTCGATGATCAATGGCCACACAACCCCATTTTTGTCGAAAATAGCCATGAACGACCATTTTCAATACACGAAGGCTAACACCTACGGATTTTTGACCAAGAAATGGTCTCCACCAGAAATCCAAGAATGTGATCTATGGCAAGGAAACATATGTGGTGAGGTGTATGAGCCTCTGGTCGAGATAAATGGCCACACAACCCCCATTTTTCGAAATAGCCATGAACGACCATTTTCAAAATACCAAAGGATACGGATTTTTGACCAAGAAATGGTCTCCACCAGAAATCCAAGAATGTGATCTATGGCATGGAAACATATGTGGGGTGAGGTGTACGAGCCTCTGGTCGATGATCAATGGCCACACAACCCCCATTTTGTCCGAAAATAGCCATGAACGACCATTTTCAATAATACCGAAGGCTAACACCTACGGATTTTTGACCAAGAAATGGTCTCCACCAGAAATCCAAGAATGTGATCTATGGCAAGGAAACATATGTGGGGTGAGGTGTATGAGCCTCTGGTCGAGATCAATGGCCACACAACCCCCATTTTTTATGAAAATGCCATGAATGACCATTTTCAATAATACTGAGGCTAACACCTACAGATTTTTGACCAAGAAATGGTCTCCACCAGAAATCCAAGAATGTGATCTATGGCAAGGAAACATATGTGGGGTGAGGTGTATGAGCCTCTGGTCGATGATCAATGGCCACACAACCCCCATTTTTGTCGAAAATAGCCATGAACGACCATTTTCAATAATACCGAAGGCTAACACTACGGATTTTTGACCAAGAAATGGTCTCCACCAGAAATCCAAGAATGTGATCTATGGCAAGGAAACATATGTGGGGTGAGGTGTACGAGCCTCTGGTCGATGATCAATGGCCACACAACCCATTTTTGTCGAAAATAGCCATGAACGACCATTTTCAATAATACCGAAGGCTAACACTACGGATTTTTGACCAAGAAATGGTCTCCACCATAAATCCAAGAATGTGATCTATGGCAAGGAAACATATGTGGGGTGAGGTGTATGAGCCTCTGGTCGAGATCAATGGCCACACAACCCCATTTTTGTCGAAATAGCCATGAAGGACCATTTTCAAAATACAAAGGACACCTACGGATTTTTGACCAAGAAATGGTCTCCACCAGAAATCCAAGAATGTGATCTATGGCAAGGAAACATATGTGGGGTGAGGTGTATGAGCCTCTGGTCGATGATCAATGGCCACACAACCCCCATTTTGTCGAAAATAGCCATGAACGACCATTTTCAATAATACCGAAGGCTAACATACGATTTTTGACCAAGAAATGGTCTCCACTAGAAATCCAAGAATGTGATCTATGGCAAGGAAACTATGTGGGGTGAGGTTTATGAGCCTCTGGTCGATGATCAATGGCCACACAACCCCCATTTTTGTGAAAATAGCCATGAGCGACCATTTTCAATAATACTGAAGGCTAACACCTACAGATTTTTGACCAAGAAATGGTCTCCACCATCCAAGAATGTGATCTATGGCAAGGAAACATATGTGGGGTGAGGTGTATGAGCCTCTGGTCGAGATCAATGGCACACAACCCCATTTTTTGTCGAAATAGCCATGAACGACCATTTTCAAAATACGAAGGACACCTACGGATTTTTGACCAAGAAATGGTCTCCACCAGAAATCCAAGAATGTGATCTATGGCAAGGAAACATATGGGTGAGGTGTATGAGCCTCTGGTCGATGATCAATGGCCACACAACCCCCATTTTGTCGAAAATAGCCATGAACGACCATTTTCAAAATACCAAAGGCTAACACACGGATTTTTGACCAAGAAATGGTCTCCACCAGAAATCCAAGAATGTGATCTATGGCAAGGAAACATATGTGGGGTGAGGTGTATGAGCCTCTGATCGATGATCAATGGCCACACAACCCCCATTTTTTCGAAAATAGCGATGAACGACCAATTTCAATAATACCGAAGGCTAACACCTACGTTTTGACCAAGAAATGGTCTCCACCAGAAATCCAAGAATGTGATCTATGGCAAGGAAACATATGTGGGGTGAGGTTTATGAGCCTCTGGTCGATGATCAATGGCCACACAACCCCCATTTTTTGTCGAAAATAGCCATGACGACCATTTTCAATAATAGAAGGCTAACACCTACGGATTTTTGACCAAGAAATGGTCTCCACCAGAAATCCAAGAATGTGATCTATGGCAAGGAAACATATGTGGGGTGAGGTGTACGAGCCTCTGGTCGATGATCAATGGCCACACAACCCCATTTTGTCGAAAATAGCCATGAACGACCATTTTCAATAATACCGAAGGCTAACACCTACGGATTTTTGACCAAGAAATGGTCTCCACCAGAAATCCAAGAATGTGATCAATGGCAAGGAAACATATGTGGGGTGAGTGTATGAGCCTCTGGTCGATGATCAATGGCCACACAACCCATTTTTGTCGAAAATAGCCATGAACGACCATTTTCAATATACCGAAGGCTAACACCTACGATTTTTGACCAAGAAATGGTCTCCACCAGAAATCCAAGAATGTGATCTATGGCAAGGAAACATATGTGGTGAGGTGTATGAGCCTCTGGTCGAGATCAATGGCACACAACCCCATTTTTGTCGAAAATAGCCATGAACGACCATTTTCAAAATACCAAAGGATACGGATTTTTGACCAAGAAATGGTCTCCACCAGAAATCCAAGAATGTGATCTATGGCAGGAAACATATGTGGGGTGAGGTGTATGAGCCTCTGGTCGATGATCAATGGCCACACAACCCCCATTTTGTCGAAAATAGCCATGAACGACCATTTTCAATAATACCGAAGGCTAACACGGATTTTTGACCAAGAAATGGTCTCCACCAGAAATCCAAGAATGTGATCTATGGCAAGGAAACATATGTGGGGTGAGGTGTATGAGCCTCTAGTCGATGATAATGGCCACACAACCCCCATTTTTGAAAATAGCCATGACGACCATTTTCAATAATACGAAGGCTAACACCTACAGATTTTTCACCAAGAAATGGTCTCCACCAGAAATCCAAGAATGTGATCTATGCAAGGAAACATATGTGGGGTGAGGTTTATGAGCCTCTGGTCGATGATCAATGGCCACACAACCCCCATTTTTGTCGAAAATAGCCATGAACGACCATTTTCAATAATACCGAAGGCTAACACCTACGGATTTTTGACAAGAAATGGTCTCCACCAGAAATCCAAGAATGTGATCTATGGCAAGGAAACATATGTGGGGTGAGGTGTATGAGCCTCTGGTCGATGATCAATGGCCACACAACCCCATTTTTGTCGAAAATAGCCATGAACGACCATTTTCAATAATACCGAAGGCTAACACCTACGGTTTTTGACCAAGAAATGGTCTCCACCAGAAATCCAAGAATGTGATCTATGGCAAGGAAACATATGTGGGGTGAGGTGTAGAGCCTCTGGTCGATATCAATGCCACACAACCCCCATTTTTGTCGAAATAGCCATGAACGACCATTTTCAATACCGAAGGCTAACACATTCGGATTTTTGACCAAGAAATGGTCTCCACCAGAAATCAAAGAATGTGATCTATGGCAAGGAAACATATGTGGGGTGAGGTGTATGAGCCTCTGGTCGATGATCAATGGCCACACAACCCCCATTTTTGTCGAAAATAGCCATGAATGACCATTTTCAATAATACCGAAGGCTAACATGTACGGATTTTTGACCAAGAAATGGTCTCCACAGAAATCCAAGAATGTGATCTATGGCAAGGAAACATATGTGGGGTGAGGTGTATGAGCCTCTGGTCGATGATAATGGCCACACAACCCCCATTTCGAAAATAGCCATGAACGACCATTTTCAATAATACCGAAGGCTAACACCAACGATTTTTGACCAAGAAATGGTCTCCACCAGAAATCCAAGAATGTGATCTATGGCAAGGAAACATATGTGGGGTGAGGTGTACGAGCCTCTGGTCGATGATCAATGGCCACACAACCCCCATTTTTGAAAATAGCCATGAACGACCATTTTCAATGACTGAAGGCTAACACCTATGGATTTTTGACCAAAAATGGTCTCCACCAGAAATCCAAGAATGTGATCTATGGCAAGGAAACATATGTGGGGTGAGGTTATGAGCCTCTGGTCGATGATCAATGGCCACACAACCCCCATTTTTGTGAAAATGCCATGACGACCATTTTCAATAATACTAAGGCTAACACCTACAGATTTTTGACCAAGAAATGGTCTCCACCAGAAATCCAAGAATGTGATCTATGGCAAGGAAACATATGTGGGGTGAGGTGTATGAGCCTCTGGTCGATGATCAATGGCCACACAACCCCCATTTTGTCGAAAATAGCCATGAACGACCATTTTCAATGACACTGAAGGCTAACACCTACGGATTTTTGACGAAGAAATGGTCTCCACCATAAATCCAAGAATGTGATCTATGGCAAGGAAACATATGTGGTGAGGTGTATGAGCCTCTGGTCGAGATCAATGGCCACACAACCCATTTTTGTCGAAAATAGCCATGAACGACCATTTTCAATAATACCGAAGGCTAACACCTTCGGATTTTTGCACCAAGAGAATGTCTCCACAGAAAATCCAAGAATGTTGATCTATGGCAAGGAAACATATGTGGGTGAGGTGTATGATGCCTCTGGTCGATGATCAATGGCCACACAACCCCCATTTTTGTCGAAAATAGCCATGAACGACCATTTTCAATATCCGAAGGCTAACACACGGATTTTTACCAAGAAATGGTCTCCACCAGAAATCAAGAATGTGATCTATGGCAAGGAAACATATGTGGGGTGAGGTGTATGAGCCTCTGGTCGATGATCAATGGCCACACAACCCCCATTTTTTGTCGAAAATAGCCATGAATGACCATTTTCAATAATACCGAAGGCTAACACACGGATTTTTGACCAAGAAATGGTCTCCACAGAAATCCAAGAATGTGATCTATGGCAAGAAAACATATGTGGGGTGAGTGTATGAGCCTCTGGTCGATGATAATGGCCACACAACCCCCATTTCAGTCAAAAATAGCCATGAACGACCATTTTCAATACCGAAGGCTAACACACAGATTTTTGACCAAGAAATGGTCTCCACCAGAAATCCAAGAATGTGATCTATGGCAAGGAAACATATGTGGGTGAGGTGTATGAGCCTCTGGTCGATGATCAATGGCCACACAACCCCCATTTTTGTCGAAAATAGCCATGAACGACCATTTTCAATACCGAAGGCTAACCTATGGATTTTTGACCAAAAATGGTCTCCACCAGAAATCCAAGAATTGATCTATGGCAAGGAAACATATGTGGTGAGGTGTACGAGCCTCTGGTCGATGATCAATGACACACAACACCCCATTTTGTCGAAAATAGCCATGACCGACCATTTTCAATAATACCGAGGCTAAACACGTACGAATTTTTGACCAAGAAATGGTCTCCACCAGAAATCCAAGAATGTGATCATATGGCAAGGAAACATATGTGGGGTGAGGTGTACGGAGCCTCTGGTCGATGATAAATAGCCACACAACCCCCATTTTGTCGAAAATAGCCATGAACGACCATTTTCAATAATACCGAAGGCTAACACGTACGATTTTTGACCAAGAAATGGTCTCCACCAGAAATCCAAGAATGTGATCTATGGCAAGGAAACATATGTGGGGTGAGGTGTACGAGCCTCTGGTCGATGATCAATGGCCACACAACCCCATTTTTGTCGAAAATAGCCATGAACGACCATTTTCAATACCGAAGGCTAACACCTACGGATTTTTGACCAAGAAATGGTCTCCACCAGAAATCCAAGAATGTGATCTATGGCAAGGAAACATGTGGTGAGTGTACGAGCCTTGGTCGATATCAATGGCCACACAACCCCATTTTTGTCGAATAAATGGTCTCCACCATAAATCCAAGAATGTGATCTATGGCAAGGAAACATATGTGGGGTGAGGTGTATGAGCCTCTGGTCGATGATCAATGGCCACACAACCCCCATTTTTGTCGAAAATAGCCATGAACGACCATTTTCAATATACCGAAGGCTAACACCTAACAGGATTTTTGGACCAAGAAATGGTCTCCGACCAGAAATCCAAGAATGTGATCTATGGCAAGGAAAACATATGTGGGGTGAAGTGTATGAGCCTCTGGTCGATGATCAATGGCCACACAACCCCCATTTTTGTCGGAAATAGCCATGAACGACCATTTTCAATGATCACTGAAGGCTAACACCTACGGATTTTGACCAAGAAATGGTCTCCACCATAAATCCAAGAATGTGATCTATGGCAAGGAAAACATATGTGTAGTGAGGTGTATGAGCCTCTGGTCGAAAGATCAATGGCCACACAACCCCCATTTTTGTCGAAAATAGCCATGAACTGACCATTTTCAATAATACGAAGGCTAACACCTACGGATATTTTGACCAAGAAATGGTCTCCACCTAAATCCAAGATGTGATCTATGGCAAGGAAACATATGTGGGGTGAGGTGTATGAGGCCTCTGGTCGATGATCAATGGCCACACAACGCCCATTTTTTGTCGAAAATAGCGATCAACGACCATTTTCAATAATATAGAAGGCTAACACGTACGGATTTTTGACCAAGAATGGTCTCACCAGAAATCCGTGAATGTGATCTATGCAAGGAACATATGTGGGGTGAGGTGACGAGCCTCTGGTCGATGATAAATGGCCACACAAACCCCATTTTAGACGGAAAATAGCCATGAACGGACCATTTCAATAATACCAAAGGCTACACCACGGATTCTTGACCAAGAAATGGTCTCAACCAGAAATCCAAGAATGTGCTCAATGGAAAGAAAACATATGTGGTGTTAAGTGTACGAGCTCTGGTCGATGATAAATGGCCCCACAACCCCCATTTTTGTCCGAAATAGCCATGAACGAACCATTTTCAATAATACCAAAGGCTAAACACCTACGGATTTTTGACCAAGAAATGGTCTCCACTAGAAATCAAGAATGTGATCTATGGCAAGGAAACATACGTGGGGTGAGGTGTATGAGCTCTGGTCGATGAATCAATGGCCACACAACCCCCATTTTTGTCGAAAATAGCCATGAACGACCATTTTCAATAATACCGAAGGCTAACACCTACGGATTTTTGACCAAGAAATGGTCTCCACCAGAAATCCAAGAATGTGATCTATGGCAAGGAAACATATGTGGGGTGAGGTGTATGAGCCTCTGGTCGATGATCTAATGGCCACACAACCCCCATTTTGTCGAAAATAGCCATGAACGACCATTTTCAATAATACCGAAGGCTAAAACGTACGATTTTTTACCAAGAAATGGTCCTCCACCAGAAATCCAAGAATGTGATCTATGGCAAGGAAACATATGTGGGGTGAGGTGTACGAGCCGTCTGGTCGATGATCAATGGCCACACAACCCCCATTTTGTCGAAAATAGCCATGAATGACCATTTTCAATAATACCGAAGGCTAACACGTACGAATTTTTGACCAAGAAATGGTCTCCACCAGAAATCCAAGAATGTGATCTATGGCAAGGAAACATATGTGGGGTGAGGTGTACTGAGCCTCTGGTCGATGATCAATGGCCACACAACCCCCATTTTGTCGAAAATAGCCAATGAATCGACCATTTTCAATAATACCGAAGGCTAACACTACGGATTTTTGACCAAGAAATGGTCTCCACCAGAAATCCAAGAATGTGATCTATGGCAAGGAAACATATGTGGGGTGAGGTGTAGAGCGTCTGGTCGATGATCAATGGCCACACAACCCCCATTTTTGTCGAAAATAGCCATGAACGACCATTTTCAATAATACTGAAGGCTAACACCTACGGATTTTTGACCAAGAAATGGTCTCCACCAGAAATCCAAGAATGTGATCTATGGCAAGGAAACATATGTGGGGTGAGGTGTATGAGCCTCTGGTCGACGATCACATGGGCCACACAACCCCTATTTTTGTCGAAAATAGCATGAACGACCATTTTCAATGATACCTGAAGGCTAACACCTACGGATTTTTGACCAAGAAATGGTCTCCACCATAATCCAAGAATGTGATCTATGGCAAGGAACATATGTGGGTGAGGTGTATGAGCCTCTGGTCGATGATCAATGGCCACACAACGCCCCATTTTGTCGAAAATAGCCTATCGAACGACCATTTTTCAATAATACTAGAAGGCTAACACGTACGGATTTTTTGACCAAGAAATGTCTCCACCAGAAATCCAAGAATGTGATCTATGCAAGGAAACATATGTGGGGTGAGGTGTATGAGCCGTCTGGTCGATGATCAATGGCCACACAACCCCCATTTTTAGTCGAAAATAGCCATGAACGACCATTTTCAATAATACAGAAGGCTAACACCTACGGATTCTTGACCAAGAAATGGTCTCCACCAGAAATCCAAGAATGTGATCTATGGCAAGGAAAACATATGTGGGGTAGGTGTATGAGCCTCTGGTCGATGATCAATGGCCACACAACCCCCATTTTTGTCGAAAATAGCCATGAATGACCATTTTCAATAATACCGAAGGCTAACACTATCAGGATTTTTGACCAAGAAATGGTCTCCACAAATCAAGAATGTGATCTATGGCAAGGAAACATACGTGGGTGAGGTGTATGAGCCTCTGGTCGATGATCAATGGCCACACAACCCCCATTTTTGTCGAAAATAGCCATGAATGACCATTTTCAATAATACCGAAGGCTAACACCTACGGATTTTTGACCAAGAAATGGTCTCCACCAGAAATCCAAGAATGTGATCTATGGCAAGGAAACATATGTGGGGTGAGGTGTACGAGCCTCTGGTCGATGATCAATGGCCACACAACCCCCATTTTTGTCGAAAATAGCCATGAACGACCATTTTCAATAATACCGAAGGCTAACACCTACGGATTTTTGACCAAGAATGGTCTCCACCAAAATCCAAGAATGTGATCTGTGGCAAGGAAACATATGTGGGGTGAGGTGTATGAGCCTCTGGTCGATGATCAATGGCCACACAACCCCATTTTTGTCGAAAATAGCCATGAACGACCATTTTCAATACAGAAGGCTAACACCTACGGATTTTTAGACCAAGAAATGGTCTCCACCAGAAATCCAAGAATGTGATCTATGGCAAGGAACATATGTGGGGTGAGGTGTATGGAGCCTCTGGTCGATGATCAATGGCACACAACCCCCATTTTTGTCGAAATAGCCATGAACGACCATTTTCAATAATACCGAAGGCTAACACTATGGATTTTTGACCAAGAAATGGTCTCCACCAGAAATCCAAGAATGTGATCTATGGCAAGGAAACATATGTGGGGTGAGGTGTATGAGCCTCTGGTCGATGATCAATGGCCACACAACCCCCATTTTTGTCGAAAAATAGCCATGAATGACCATTTTCAATAATACGAAGGCTAACACCTACGAGATTTTTAACCAAGAAATGGTCTCCACCAGAAATCCAAGAATGTGATCTATGGCAAGGAAACATATGTGGGTGAGGTGTATGAGCCTCTGGTCGATGATCAATGGCCACACAACCCCCATTTTTGTCGAAAATAGCCATGAAGGACCATTTTCAATAATACCGAAGGCTAACACGTACGAGTTTTGACCAAGAAATGGTCTCCACCAGAAATCCAAGAATGTGAATCTATGGCAAGGAAACATATGTGGGGTGAGGTGTATGAGCCTCTGGTCGATGATCAATGGCCACACAACCCCCATTTTTGTCGAAATAGCCATGAACGACCATTTTCAATAATACTGAAGGCTAACACCTACGGATTTTTGACCAAGAAATGGTCTCCACCAGAAATCCAAGAATGTGATCTATGGCAAGGAAACATATGTGGGGTGAGGTGTATGAGCCTCTGGTCGATGATCAATGGCCACACAACCCCCTATTTTTGTCGAAAATAGCCATGAACGACCATTTTCAATAATACCGAAGGCTAACACCTTACGGATTTTTGACCAAGAAATGGTCTCCACCAGAAATCCAAGAATGTGATCTATGGCAAGGAAACATATGTGGGGTAGGTTTATGAGCCTTAGGTCGATGATCAATGGCCACACAACCCCCATTTTTGTCGAAAATAGCCATGAATGACCATTTTCAATAATACCGAAGGCTAACACGTACGGATTTTTGACCAAGAAATGGTCTCCACCAGAAATCCAAGAATGTGATCTATGGCAAGGAAACATATGTGGGGTGAGGTGTATGAGCCTCTGGTCGATGATCAATGGCCACACAACCCCCCATTTTGTCGAAAATAGCCATGAACGACCATTTTCAATAATACCGAAGGCTAACACCTACGGATTTTGACCAAGAAATGGTCTCCACCAGAAATCCAAGAATGTGATCTATGGCAAGGAAACATATGTGGGGTGAGGTGTATGAGCCTCTGGTCGATGATCAATGGCCACACAACCCCCATTTTTGTCGAAAATAGCCATGAACGACCATTTTCAATGACATCGAAGGCTAACACCTAAGGATTTTTGACCAAGAAATGGTCTCCACCATAAATCCAAGAATGTGATCTATGGCAAGGAAACATATGTGGGGTGAGGTGTATGAGCCTCTGGTCGACTGATCAATGGCCACACAACCCCTATTTTTGTCGAAAATAGCCATGAACGACCATTTTCAATAATACTGAAGGCTAACACCTACGGATTTTTGACCAAGAAATGGTCTCCACTAGAAATCCAAGGAATGTGATCTATGGCAAGGAAACATACTGTGGGGTGAGGTGTATGAGCCTCTAGGTCGATGATCAATGGCCAACAACCCCTATTTTGTCGAAAATAGCCATGAATGACCATTTTCAAGAATACCGAAGGCTAACACCTACGGATTTTTGAACCAAGAAATGGTCTCCACCAGAAATCCAAGAATGTGATCTATGGCAAGGAAACATATGTGGGGTGAGGTGTATGAGCACTCTGGTCGACTGATCAATGGCCACACAACCCCCATTTTGTCGAAAATAGCCATGAACGACCATTTTCAATAGACACGAAGGCTAACACCTACGGATTTTTGAACCAAGAATGGTCTCCACCATAAAATCCAAGAATGTGATCTATGGCAAGGAAACAATATGTGGGGGTGAGGTGTATGAGCCTCTGGTCGATGATCAATGGCCACACAACGCCCATTTTTGTCTAAAATAGCCATGAACGACATTTTCAATAATACAGAAGGCTAACACGTACGAGATTTTGACCAAGAAATGGACTCCACCAGAAATCCAAGAATGTGATCTATGGCAAGTGAAACATATGTGGGGTGAGGTGTATGAGCCTCTGGTCGATGATCAATGGCCACACAACCCCCATTTTTGTCGAAAATAGCCATGAACTGACCATTTTCAATAAACCGAAGGCTAACACCTACGGAATTTTGACCAAGAAATGGTCTCCACCAGAAATCCAAGAATGTGATCTATGGCAAGGAAACATATGTGGGGTGAGGTGTATGAGCCTCTGTTCGATGATCAATGGCCAACACAACCCCCATTTTGTCGAAAATAGCCATGAACGACCATTTTCAATAATACCGAAGGCTAACACTTACGATTTTTGACCAAGAAATGGTCTCCACCAGAAATCCAAGATGTGATCTATGGCAAGGAAAACATATGTGGGGTGAGAGTGTACGAGCCTCTGGTCGATGATCAATGCCACACAACCCCCATTTTTTTGTCGAAAATAGCCATGAACGACCATTTTCAATGACGTTGAAGGCTAACCTCACAGATTTTTTGACCAAGAAATGGTCTCCACCATAAATCCAAGAATGTGATCTATGGCAAGGAAACCTATATGTAGGTGAGGTGTATGAGCCTCTGGTCAAAATATCAATGCCACACAACCCCTATTTTGTCGAAGATAGCCATGAACGACCATTTTCAATAGTACCGAAGGCTAACACTTTCGGAGTTTTTGATTAAGAAATGGTCTCCACCAGAAATCAAAGAATGTGATCTATGGCAAGGAAACATATGTTGGGGTGAGGTTTATGAGTCTCTTGTCAATGATCAATGGCCCACAACCCCCATTTTTGTCGGAAAATAGACATGAATGACCATTTTCAATAATACTGCAGGCTAACACGTACGGATTTTTGACCAAGAAATGGTCTCCACCAGAAATCCAAGAATGTGATCTATGGCAAGGAAAAACATATGTGGGGTGAGGTGTATGAGCCTCTGGTCGATGATCAATGGCCACACAACCCCCATTTTTAGAAAATAGCCATGAGCGACCATCCATGAAGCCATGAGACGCACCATTTTCAATAATACTCGAAGGCTAACACCTTACAGATTTTTAGACCAAGAAATGGTTCTCCACCAGAAATCCAAGAATGTGATCTATGGCAGAAGGAACAATATGTGGCGGTGAGGTGTATGAGCCGTCCTGGTCGATGATCAATGGCCACTACAACCCTCATTTTTTCGAAAATAGCCATGAACGACCATTTTCAATACTACGAAGGGCTAACACCTACTGGATTTGACCAAGAATGGTCTCCACCAGAAATCCAAGAATGTGATCTATGGCAATGAAACATATGTGGGGTGAGGTGTATGGCCTTCCTGGTCGATGATCAATGGCCACACAACCCCCATTTTTGTCGAAAATATGCCATGAACGACCATTTTCAATAATATCAGAAGGCTAAACACGTACGGATTTTTGACCAAGAAATGGTCTCCACCAGAAATCCAAGAATGTGATCTATGGCAAGGAAACATATGTGGGGTGAGGTGTATGAGCCTCTGGGCGATGATCAATGCCACACAACCCCCATTTTGTCCGAAAATAGCCATGAACGACCATTTTCAATAATACCGAAGGCTAACACCTACGGATTTTTGACCAAGAAATGGTCTCCACCAGAAATCCAAAATGTGATCTATGCAAGGAAACATATGTGGGGTGAGGTGTATGAGCCTCTGGTCGATGATCAATGGCCACACAACCCCCATTTTGTCGAAAATAGCCATGAACGACCATTTTCAATAGACACTGAAGGCTAACACTACGGATTTTTGACCAAGAATGGTCTCCACCAGAAATCCAAGAATGTGAATCTATGGCAAGGAAACATATGTGGGGTGAGGTGTATGAGCCTCTAGGTCGATGATCAATGGCCACACAACCCCCATTTTTGTCTAAAATAGCCGATCAAAGCGACCATTTTCAATAATATAGAGGCTAACACGTATGGATTTTTGACCAAGAATGGTCTCCACCAGACATCCAAATAGTGAATCTATGCAAGGAAACATATGTGGGGTGAGGTGTATCGAGCCTCTGGTCGATGATCAATGGCCACACAACCACCATTTTTTTCGAAAATAGCCATGAACGACCATTTTCAATGACCACTGAAGGCTAACACCTACTGATTTTGGACAAGAATGGTCTCCACCATAAATCGAAGAATTTGATCTATGGCAATGAAACATATGTGGGGTGAGGTGTATGGGCCTCTGGTCGATGATCATTGGCCACACAACGCCCATTTTTGTCTAAAATAGCGATCAACGACCATTTTCAATAATACATAGGCTAACACGTTATAGATTTATTGACCAAGAAATGGTCTCCACCAGAAATTCCAAGAATGTGATCTATGGCAAGGAAACATATGTGGGGGTGAGGTGTATGAGCCTCTGGGCGATGATCAATGGCCACACAACCCCCATTTTTGTCGAAAATAGCCATGAACGACCATTTTCAATAATACCGAAGGCTAACACCTACGGATTTTTGACCAAGAAATTTCTCCACCAGAAACAAAATGTGATCTATGGCAAGGAAACATATGTGGGGTGAGGTGTACGAGCCTCTGGTCGATGATCAATGGCCACACAACCCCCATTTTTGTCGAAAATAGCCATGAACGACCATTTTCAATGACACTGAAGGCTAACACCTACGGATTTTTGACCAAGAATTGGTCTCCACCATAAATCCAAGAATGTGATCTATGGCAAGGAAACATATGTGGGGTGAGGTGTATGGGCCTCTGGTCGATGATCATGGCCACACAACGCCCATTTTTGTCTAAAATAGCGATCAACGACCATTTTCAATAATACAGAAGGCTAACACGTATGGATTTTGACCAAGAAATGGTCTCCACCAGAAATCCAAGAATGTGATCTATGGCAAGGAAACATATGTGGGGTGAGGTGTAGCCAAGCTCTGGTCGATGATCAATGGCCACACAAACCCCCATTTTGTCGAAAATAGCCATGAACGACCATTATTCAATGAAACTGAAGGCTAACACCTCGGAATTTTGACCAAGAAATGGTCTCCACCATAAATCCAAGAAATGTGATCTATGGCAAGGAAACATATGGGGTAGAGAGTGTATGAGCCTCTGTCGAAGATCAATGGCCACACAACCCCCATTTTTTCGAAAATAGCCATGAATGACCATTTTCAATAATACCGAAGGCTAACACATTCAGATTTTTGCCCAAGAAATGGTCTCCACCAGAAATCCAAAAATGTGATCTATGGCAAGGAAACATATGTGGGGTGAGGTGTTACGAGCCTCTAGTCGATCGATCAATGGCCACACAACCCCCCATTTTGTCGAAAATAGCCTATGAACGACCATTTTTCTATGACATTGAAGGCTAACACCTCACAGATTTTTGACCAAGAAATGGTCTCCACCAGAAATCCAAGAATGTGATCTATGGCAGGAAACATATTGGTAGTGAGGTGTATGAGCCTCTGGTCAATATCAATTGGCCACACCAACCCCTATTTTTGTCGAAGATAGCCCTGAACGACCATTTCAAATAGTACGAAGGCTAACACATTCGGATTTTTGACTAAGAAATGGTCTCCACCAGAAATCAAAGAATGTGATCTATGGCAAGGAAACATATGTGGGCTGAGGTTTATGAGCTCTGGTCAATGATCAATGGCCACACAACCCCATTTTTGTCGAAAATAGACATGAATGACCATTTCCAATAATACCGAAGGCTAACACGTACGTATTTCTTGACCAAGAAATGGTCTCCACCATAAATCCAAGATGTGATCAATGGCAAGAAAACATATGTGGGTGTAAGTGTACGAGCCTCTGGTCGATGATCAATGGCCACACAACCCCCAGTTTAGCCGGAAAATAGCCATGAACGACCATTTTCAATAATACCGAAGGCTAACACCTACGGATTTTTGAACCAAGAAATGGTCCTCCACCAGAATCCAAGAATGTGATCTATGGCAAGGAAACATATTTGTAGTGAGGTGTATGAGCCTCTGGTCAAATGATCAATGGCCACACAACCCCTATTTTTGTCGAAGATAGCCATGACGACCATTTTTCAATAGTACCGAAGGCTAACACATTACGGATTTTTGACCTAAGAAATGGTCTCCACCAGAAATCAAGAATGTGATCTATGGCAAGGAAACATATGTGGGGTGAGGTGTATGAGTCCTCTGGTCGAATGATCAATGGCCACACAACCCCAATTTTTGTCGAAAATAGACCATGAATGACCATTTCAATAATACCGGAAGGCTAACACCGTACGGATTTTTGACCAAGAAATGGTCTCCACCAGAAATCCAAGAATGTGATCTAATGGCAAGGAAACATATGTGGGGTGAAAGTGTACGAGCCTCTGGTCGATGATCAATTGGCCACACAACCCCCATTTTAGACGAAAATAGCCATTGACGACCATTTTCAATAATACCGAAGGCTAACACCTACGGATTTTTGACCAAGAAATGGTCCTCCACCAGAAATCCAAGAATGTGATCTATGGCAAGGAAACATACGTGGGGTGAGGTGTATGAGCCTCTGGTCGATGATCAATGGCCACACAACCCCCATTTTTGTCGAAAATAGCCATGAACGACCATTTCAATAATATCGAAGGCTAACACTTACGGATTTTTTGACCAAGCAATGTTCTTCTCCACCAGAAATCCAAAATGGTGATCTATGGCAAGGAAACATATGTGGGGTGAGGTGTACGAGCCTCTGGTCGATGATCAATGGCCACCAACCCTCCATTTTTTTCGAAAATAGCCATGAACGACCATTTTCAATTGACACGGTAAAGGCTAACACCTTACTGATTTCTTGGACCAAGAATTGGTCTCCACCATAAATCGAAGAATGTGATCTATGGCAATGACACATATGTGGGGTGAGGTGTATGGGCCTCTGGTCCGATGATCATTGGCCACACAACGCCCAGTTTTTGCATAAAATAGCGATCCAACGTACCATTTTCAATAATACTAGAAGGCTAACAACGTATAGATTTGGACCAAGAATGGTCTCCACCAGAAATCCAAGAATGTGATCTATGGCAGGGAAACATATGTGGGGTGAGGTGTATGAGCCTCTGGGCGATGATCAATGGGCCCACACAACCCCATTTTTGTCGAAAAATAGCCATGAACCAACCATTTTCAAGAATACCGAAGGCTAACACCTACGGATTTTTGACCAAGAAATATTCTCCACCAGAAATCCAAAATGTGATCGTATGGCAAGGAAACATATGTGGGGTGAGGTGTATGAGCCTCTGGTCGATGATCAATGGCCACACAACCCCCATTTTTGTCGAAAATAGCCATGAACGACCATTTTCAATGACACTGAAGGCTAACACCTAACGGATTTTTGACCAAGAATTGTCTCCACCATAAATCCAAGAATGTGAATCTATGGCAAGGAAACATATGTGGTGGTGAGGGTAATGGGCCTCTGGTCGATGATCAATGGCCACACAACGCCCCATTTTTGTCTAAAATAGCGATCGAATGACCATTTTCAATAATACAGAGGCTAACACGTACTGGATTTTTGACCAAGAAATGGTCTCCACCAGAAATCCAAGAATGTGATCTATGGGCAAGGAAACATATGTGGGGTGAGGTGTACTGAGCCTCTGGTCGATGATCAATGGCCACACAACCCCCATTTTTTCGAAAATAGCCATGACGAACATTTTCAATAGACACTGAAGGCTAACACCTACTGATTTTTGGACCAAGAATTGTCTCCACCATAAATCGAAGAATGTGATCTATGGCAATGAAACATATGTGGGGTGAGGTGTATGGGCCTCTGGTCGATGATCATGGCACACAACGCCCATTTTTGTCTAAAAATAGCGATCGAACGACCATTTTCAATAATACAGAAGGCTAACACGTATAGATTTTTGACCAAGAAATGGTCTCCACCAGAAATCCAAGAATGTGATCTATGGCAAGGAAACATATGTGGGGTGAGGTGTATGAGCCTCTGGTCGATGATCATGGCCACACAACCCCCATTTTTGTCGAAAATAGCATGAACGACCATTTTCAATAATACCGAAGAACACGTATTTTTGACCAAGAAATGGTCTCCACCAGAAATCCAGAAATGATATGGCAAGGAAACATATGTGGGGTAGGTGTACGAGCCTCTGGTCGATGATCAACACACACCCCCATTTTTGTCGAAAATAGCCATGAACGACCATTTGACACGAAGGCTAACACCTACGGATTTTTGACCAAGAAAGTCTCCATAATCCAAGAATGTGATCTATGGCAAGGAAAATATGTGGGGTGAATGGCCACACAACCCATGGCCAGCCATACCCATTTCAATAACATGACGGATTGACCAAGAAATGGTCTCCACCAGAAATCCAAGAATGTGATCTATGGCAAGGAAACATATGTGGGTGAGGTGTACGAGCCTCTGGTCGATGATCAATGGCCACACAACCCCCATTTGGTCGAAAATAACCATGAACGACCATTTTCGACAATGACCTACCATTTTCAATGACACTGAAGGCTAACCATATTTTTGACCAAGAATGGTCTCCACCATAAATCCAAGAATGTGATCTATGGCAATGGCCTGAGGTGTGGTCGCGATCATGGCCCACACCCCATTTTTTCTAAAATAGCCATGAACGACCATTTTCAATAATACCGAGGCTAAACATAGATTTTTGACCAAGAAATGGTCTCCACCAGAAATCCAAGAATGTGATCTATGGCAAGGAAAATATGGGGTGAGGTGTACAGCCTCTGGTCGACGATCAATGGCCACACAACCCCCATTTGTCGAAAATAGCCATGACGACCATTTTCAATGACATTGAAGGCTAACACTACGGATTTTTGACCAAGAAATGGTCTCCACCATAAATCCAAGAATGTGATCTATGGCAAGGAAACATATTTGTAGTGAGGTGTATGAGCCTCTGGTCAAATATCAATGGCCACACAACCCTTATTTTTGTCGAAGATAGCCATGAACGACCATTTTCAATAGTACCGAAGGCTAACACATTCGGATTTTTGACTTGAAATGGTCTCCACCAGAAATCAAAGAATGTGATCTATGGCAAGGAAAAATATGTGGGCTGAGGTTTATGAGTCTCTGGTCAATGATCAATGGCCACACAACCCCCATTTTTGTCGAAAATAGACATGAATGACCATTTTCAATAATACCGAAGGCTAACACGTACGGATTTTTGACCAAGAAATGGTCTCCACCAGAAATCCAAGAATGTGATCAATGGCAAGAAAACATATGTGGGGTAAAGTGTACGAGCCTCTGGTGATGATCAATGGCCACACAACCCCCATTTTAGACGAAAATAGCCATGAACGACCATTTTCAATAATACCGAAGGCTAACACCTACGGATTTTTGACCAAGAAATGGTCTCCACCAGAAATCCAAGAATGTGATCTATGGCAAGGAAACATACGTGGGGTGAGGTGTATGAGCCTCTGGTCGATGATCAATGGCCACACAACCCCCATTTTTTTCGAAAATAGCCATGACCGACCATTTTCAATAATACCGAAGGCTAACACCTACGGATTTTTGACCAAGAAATGTTATCCACTAGAAATCCAAAATGTGATCTATGGCAAGGAAACATATGTGGGGTGAGGTGTACGAGCCTCTGGTCGATGATCAATGGCCACACAACCCCCATTTTTTTCGAAAATAGCCATGAACGACCATTTTCAATGACACTGAAGGCTAACACCTACGGATTTTTGACCAAGAATTGGTCTCCACCATAAATCCAAGAATGTGATCTATGGCAATGAAACATATGTGGGGTGAGGTGTATGGGCCTCTGGTCGATGATCATTGGCCACACAACGCCCATTTTTGTCTAAAATAGCGATCAACGACCATTTTCAATAATACAGAAGGCTAACACGTATAGATTTTTGACCAAGAAATGGTCTCCACCAGAAATCCAAGAATGTGATCTATGGCAAGGAAACATATGTGGGGTGAGGTGTACGAGCCTCTGGTCGATGATCAATGGCCACACAACCCCCATTTTTGACGAAAATAGCCATGAACGACCATTTTCAATGACACTGAAGGCTAACACCTCCGGAATTTTGACCAAGAATTGGTCTCCACCATAAATCCAAGAATGTGATCTATGGCAAGGAAACATATGTGTAGTGAGGTGTATGAGCCTCTGGTCGAAGATCAATGGCCAAACAACCCCCATTTTTCTCGAAAATAGCCATGAATGACCATTTTCAATAACACCGAAGGCTAACACATTCAGATTTTTGCCCAAGAAATGGTCTCCACCAGAAATCCAAGAATGTGATCTATGGCAAGGAAACATATGTGGGGTGAGGTGTACGAGCCTCTGGTCGATGATCAATGGCCACACAACCCCCATTTTTGTCGAAAATAGCCATGAACGACCATTTTCAATGACGTTGAAGGCTAACACTCACAGATTTTTGACCAAGAAATGGTCTCCACCATAAATCCAAGAATGTGATCTATGGCAAGGAAACATATTTGTAGTGAGGTGTATGAGCCTCTGGTCGAATATCAATGGCCACACAACCCTTATTTTTGTCGAAGATAGCCATGAACGACCATTTTCAATAGTACCGAAGGCTACCACATTCGGATTTTTGACTAAGAAATGGTCTCCACCAGAAATAAAAGAATGTTATCTATGGCAAGGAAACATATGTGGGGTGAGGTTTATGAGCCTCTGGTCAATGATCAATGGCCACACAACCCCCATTTTTGTCGAAAATAGCCATGAATGACCATTTTCAATAATACCGAAGGCTAACACGTACGGATTTTTGACCATGAAATGGTCTCCACCAGAAATCCAAGAATGTGATCAATGGCAAGAAAACATATGTGGGGTAAAGTGTACGAGCCTCTGGTCGATGATCAATGGCCACACAACCCCCATTTTTGTCGAAAATAGCCATGAACGACCATTTTCAATGACACGGAAGGCTAACACCTACGGATTTTTGACCAAGAAATGGTCTCCACCATAAATCCAAGAATGTGATCTATGGCAAGGAAACTGTTGGGGGCCTTCGGCTTCCGAAGGTCCTCAAAAACGTGATTTGACAATGTTTTCTAAGTATGCGAGCAGGTATCTTCGGAATCAGGTTGCGGATATACAGAAGCATGGTCAAGACGAAGTTTGACTGAAATAGAAGACGATCATGACGAAGGTTGAAACGATCACGAAGCTATGTGCAGAGGAGCTTCGGCATGACAGCAAAAAGGGGAAACCGACTTAAAGATGAAAAGCCAAATCAACCCTCGAAGAATTACTATAGAGTTATTGGTAAAAATAAAGGGCATTAATGTAATTTTATACGGGCTGTGTCCCGTGCCTATAAATAGATGAACAGTACTCCTGTACTGTTCACACTGACTTGGCAATGACATCACGCTTGTACCCTTACTTTTCTTCACGCCGAAGGTACATTTGTAATTTGTCATCATTTATATAAGAAAAACGAATAGAAATAAGTTAATAATAATGTTTAAAGTAGTTATGTTATTTCCCGTATTTTATACATAAATCTTTTCTTATCTTTCATTATGATTATGAAGGTATGACCTTCATGACCTTCGTCCGAAATTCATTATACCCAAGGGGAAATAATGTTTCGAAGGACGAAGGAGCTTTAATATTTAACATTGTGTGTTGCCTTGTTCTTGATTCATAGCATTTGATAACAACTCCCCAACATTGGCGCCCACCTCCGGTGAACTCACTTCCATTTCTTGAGCTCTGAACACCTTCGGCAAGCATCACCTTCGTCATGCCGCCGAAAAAAGCTTCAGCGACAGGGGTTGTTACTCTGCAGTCGTTGGATCCCAATCAGGACGTCCTTTCTCTTAGGGAGGCCCGAAGCCAGAAGAGGAAGGCTGCTAGTCCAACGCCTCCGGAAGATGACTTGGATCAGGAGATCCAAAACCTGGAGATCCTTCAGCAACAGGTTCAACGAAAGAAGGAGAAGATGGCTCGTTTAGCTGACCTTCATAGACAGATAGATGAAGCTTCCGAAGAGGTTCGTCATCTTGTTCAAGATGACCAGAATCAAAGGCCTCCACGCAGAGAGCTCCATCAGGAAGGCTTCTACAATGAGGACGACTGATATGGAGATTTCCATCATGGAAATTTTGCTTTCGATGATGCTTCTCCTCTATCAACAGAATTGCAGGCTACACCATGGCCTCAGTCATACAAGCCACCCCAGCTCCCCATGTACGACGGTCATACAGACCCAAAGCAATTCTTGATGAGCTATGAAGCAACCATATCTTCGTATAGTGCAATACTGCAGTCATGGCAAAGTCTTTTGTCATGGCCGTCAAGAGTGTCGCTCAGACCTGGTACTCCTCTCTCCGGCCAGGGACAATCACCTCTTGGCAGAAGCTGAAGGATATGTTGATAACCAGCTTCCAAGGGTTTCAGACGAAGCCAGTTACTGCTCAAGCTTTATTCCAGTGTACCCAGGACCACGAAGAATACCTCCAGGCGTATGTCCGAAGGTTTCTGCGTCTGAGGGCACAAGCGCCAACAGTGCCCAATGAAATTGTCATTGAGGCCATGATTAAGGGGCTTCGGCCGGGACCTTCAGCGCAATACTTTGCCAGGAAGCCACCACAAACTTTGGAGAAGCTGCTCCAGAAGATGGACGAGTACATCCGGGCCGACAATGACTTCCGCCAAAGAAGGGAGGAGGCATTTAGGTTCTCTGAAATGACTAGGGACTTCGGAGGAAGATTTCATACGAGGCATGTCAGGTCAATTCATAACTCCGCTCAAAGTGATGATAGAGGGAGCCAACAGCAGAGGCCACAATACTCTTCCCAAGCTTCGGGACAACAGCAAAGCTCTGTTCGGCCGCCAGCGCTAAGGGGCAGAGGCGCCAGGGGCTTCGGGAAGATTTGGGGATCAGCCAAGAAGAATTTACTGTTTATTCTGTGGTGAAAACAAGGGCCATACCACCAGGATGTGCCATGTCACCATCCAGAAGCATAAGGAGATAGCAGAAGCTACAACACAACAGAGTCAGCCGAAGCAAGTCATGCACACTGCTTCGTACCATTCGCCTTACATCCCAGAATATGTAGGCAATCACTCTGCAGCTTCTGTTGCTTCAGCAAGTCAACCCCAAGCATCTTGGCAACATCCTCCACCGCCACCACCAACGCAGCGAGGACAGCAGCCAGAAGGGAGTCAGCACACTCACCTTCAGAGGGATTTCAGAGAGGAGTCCGAAGCTCGCACAGTCAATAGCACTGTGCCAGAGTCGAAGCACATTTACTGACAAAATATCCTACCTCGACAGCAGTTTTTTCGCATTTTTACATTCAGTATTACTTTTTTGTTAACAAGGAACAATTATGGGAAGTCTAAGTGTCTTTTATCGTTTTTCAATTTCTTGTAACAATTTCGTCTTTTACCATAATAAAAACACGTCTTCTCCATAGGCATGAGTTGCCGAAGCATACGAATTTATGGTGGCATGAAGGACCTTTGTATTATCAAAAATTTTTCTAAGGGACACAGTGCAATTTATTCGAAGCAATAAAAAGTCGTTCCTAAGGGAGCGCAGTGTAAGTTTTCTGAGCCTACAGCGAAAAGTCAGCGCTGATTCCGCCGAAAGTAAAAGGCGAAGAAGCTCCTAAGGGAGGCTTACAGCGAAAAATAAACGCTGATTCCGCTGAAAGTAAAAGGCGAAGAAGCTCCTAAGGGAGGCTTACAGCGAAAAATAAACGCTGATTCCGCTGAAAGTAAAAGGCGAAGAAGCTCCTAAGGGAGGCTTACAGCGAAAAGTCAGTGCTGATATAAAAAGATTGTGTGCTTTATTGCAGGGATGTGTGTATTTTTGGCACAAATATCATTTTGCATAACATAACATCATCACATCATTTTGCATATCATAAGCATCATACAGCATATTGCATGTGGAGCAAGAAGGGGATACAGTATTACTCTTCGGAGAATGTTATGAAAAAGAGAAAATCGTGCTAAGGCACAAGATAAATTGCGAAGAAGTGTAGCTTCATTAGAGAGGCAACATAAAACTTTTTTATAGCTTCGGAGAATATTTCACGAAGTTTGGATATTCTTCATCAGAGAAGTATGGAAATTCTTGTGATATATAAAAGATTTTCTTCACGAAGCATGAAAAGAAGGGAAGGTGTTTTTTCGCCGAAGGCTCAAAAGATGGTATGTATGCAAAATTTCATGCATCGTAAAGAATTGAACTATAAATAGATTATATATTACATTCAAAGTTACAATGTATTGCACATGTTACATTCCAAACATTTTTACAATAGCATCTAATCCTCCTTAAGAACTATTTCTGCAGCTTCGTTCAATAGCTGATCGACAACCTTGTCCATGATGGCTTCGTCCATTTTTCTAATTTCATCGTCCCCCTTTGGGTGGGGGCCCGGAGATGCCTCAGCAGGTTCTGAGGGAGGAGAAGATACGGCTATACAAACTACGAACAAAGTCTGGAATCAAAAATTACAACAGAATAAAAACCACTAGTTAATACCTATTTGCCCTTCGGGCTCTGCGCCTTTCTCAGCAGCCTCTGCTATTTTCCTAGCATCATTGATGCCTTTTTCGCTTCTTTGAATGATCTCTTGAGCCATTTCTCGGCCGCCATTGTCCCAAATGTCGGTGAAAATTTTTCCACCAACCAGGCTTGATTCGGCCGAGGGGTCCTTTATGTCTTCGGAGGACAAGGCGGTTTCGGTTTGTGCTAAAGATTTCACATGATTACAGCCTTTTCTTTCCAACACCTTAGCAATCCCCCTGGCTCCTGAAAAAGCACATATGTCTCCGCGGCTATTCAAGATTTCTTTGAAGGCCTTAGCTTCGTGACTAATCCATTCAATCGGGCCTTCTGGATTCCCCCTTGTAAAATTCTCTTCGCTAGAGAATGCGCCAACTCTGGCGAAGCTAGATTTTATCTTCTTAACACACTCCATGGATTTATCATAGTATCTTTTCTTGGAAGCCCGAAGCTCTTCAACATTTATTTCCAAATGATTTGCCCATTGCTCACTAAGTTCTCGTTTTGTTTCTTCTAGTATGCGTTCTTCTTTAGCCCTGGCCAGTTGTTTCTGAAGATCCTGAATTTCGCGTTTTTGGGCTTCAGCTTGAGCCTTAGAGGTAGCTTCGTCTTCCTTTATTTTATCCACTAGTGTAAGTAGAATTTTGTCTTTTTCCAAAGCTTCGTTCCTCAGCTTGATAACCTCTGCTCGTAGGTTTTTGAAAGCAATATTATAACTTTCGTCTTCGGCATTCTTTTGCGCTCTCAAAGCATTGCTTAGTATTAAACCCTATATGAAAAAAGAATTACTATGAATAAAAGAATGATTCAAAAATTATAAATTTCCAAATATACAATTCTCACACCTTCAGACTATTATATGCAAGGCTATCCGCAAGATCGTCCTTTGTCATAGCGCAGAGTCAAGCTTCAAGCTTCAGAAACCCCATGCTCCTAGCCATCTCCCGGCAGACGGTTAATTCTTTATTATCTGGGAGGCAGTATAGGAAGTCATCTTTGTCTGTCCCATTGAACACTAGTGCCCCCTTCGGATATTTCAATTCTCTGGCATAGTGATTAGATTCAAAAATCTCTTCTTCGGATAATTTCTTCCCCGAAGCGTGTTGCACAATATAATCGTATATTTTGGAAGGTGCTTTGGGGGCAGCAGTGTCAATTTCTTCAACCAAAATTGGCTCTGACATTTTTATTTTTTCGGTTGTCTTTGCAATCTTCGTTTCTTCGGTTTCCAAAGGCTTTACCTTCGTAGGCTCTGAAGGCCCGGCTTCAGTTTCGAATTGTTGCTTCGAAGCTTCAGCAACAAAAGCTTCGCTAGACACTTCAGAAGTTTCACCAGTTTTCTTTGGAGTTATGCTTGAAGATTTAATTGTCTCTAAAACATCTAACATATTAACCATCCTTTTTCTTTTCGGGGTCACTGTTGGACCCTTCTGGTTTTTTCCTGTCTCAATCTTTGCTGAAGGACTTAAAATTTCTGATGTTTTTGCTTCTTCAGTCCTTGGTTTTTCCATCTTTTCTGTTGCTGGCACTTCAGCCAACTCTTCGATTTCTGGCAGCAGAGTTGATTCCTTAGCTTTGGTGGCCGAAGAGGTTTCACCGACGAACTCAGGCACTGTGGCCAGTTCAATATAATGTGGCCGGTGTGTGAGAACCTTTACCCTTTTCCTCTTCGGCGCCGGGTCACTAGGAGCGGCTGAAGTAATCTCTTTCGCAGAAGAAGCATTCTTTCTTTTTTGACCCCGCACTGGATAATGATAGTCGGGGTAGACGAACCCAATTGCGTCAAATACTCGGTTCAGCCTCTTCTTCTTTCGGCCTCCGAAGGCTGCTGACAATGCAGTGTCTTCGGCCTTTGAATATACCCCAAGCAGTTCATCACTTACAGTTTCAATGCTTTTTAGCCAGTCATCATCTGGCTCAACGAATTTATCTCTGTACTTGAATGTGTATTTCAGCTTGACTAGTCCACCTTCGTCAGTCTCTTTAATGGTCTCCTGCGGCATTTCCCATTTTTCCACAGGTGGCCATACTCTGAAGGCAATGTGTTCTTGGACCAAATCCCTCGTCCCAATAATAGAGCAAACAACACCGAAGGCTCTCTGGCATTCTTCGGCTGCTTCATTCATTTCCACCTTCGGCCTTCGCAGGCCGAAGCGTTGCCAGATGGGACGCATAATGATCTTCTTTATATCTTCTCGTGATTTCAAGTCATTCTTCACGTAAAACCATTCCGTCATCCAGTCGCCAGGCCACCTCTTTCGAAAGGTCGGCACGGGGCAGCTTGACCCAGACCGGGAACCGAAGCTGTAGTAGCCAAAATTGTTGTGATACTGTTCCTTACCCCAGGGTTTTGTTTCGTACAGCAACTCATGTATGTTGCAGAAGCTTTTCGCATTAGGTTCCAAGCCTTGGCTTCTCACGGCCCACACGAAGATATTCATCCTTATGATTGCTTCGGGGGTAAGTTGGTGAAGGTAGATTTCAAATATCTTCAGCACCTCTACAACAAAGCTGCTTAAGGGAAATCGTAGTCCAGCTTTCAAGAAGCTTCGGAATACCACGACTTCATTTTCCTCAGGAGTTGGACAAGTCTTCTATCCTTCATCAGCCCTTACAATGGACAAGTCCCGGAAATATCTGCCCCTCATGTTGACAAGATGATTTTCTTTAATACTTGATTTGCCAAAAACCGCATGGCTTGGTCGCCAAGGTCGATCTTCGGAGTCTTCACCACCACTATCCACATCATAGCTGTCGCTGTCACCAGTATCTTCAGATAAACCCTCCAAAATTTCTTTAGTAATCTTCTCTCTATTAGTCTTCGACATTGATTGAAGAAAACCCAGATGCATCTCCTCAGAAAGACTTAGCTTCGAATCACCAACAGCTTTTTTATCTTCAGACATCCTTGCAAACGCTGAGAAAGTGCTCTCTAAACCGAAGCTTTAAAATCTAAAAGGCCAAGCGAGTGTTGTTGCGCGCAGGCTAAAAGTTGGGTGAGTAAAAGCAGTTGGCAAGAGAGCGTACCAAATAAACTCGGGATGAGCTCTTATTTATACGCCAGAGCGTTGAAACTGGAGGGTCCCGCTTGTCAAAGACTGTTGCTATTCTAGCAAAGAGAAGGTGTTTTTTCGGACCTTCGACTTAAGGCCTTCGTCCATATCGCAATATGAATTTATCATTACAACAAATTAATATTGCGAGGGGCTACTGTTGGGGGCCTTCGGCTTCCGAAGGTCCTCACAAACGTGATTTGACAATGTTTTCTAAGTATGCGAGCAGGTATCTTCGGAATCAGGTTGCGGATATACAGAAGCATGGTCAAGACGAAGTTTGACTGAAATAGAAGACGATCATGACGAAGGTTGAAACGATCACGAAGCTATGTGCAGAGGAGCTTCGGCATGACAGCAAAAAGGGGAAACCGACTTAAAGATGAAAAGCCAAATCAACCCTCGAAGAATTACTATAGAGTTATTGGTAAAAATAAAGGGCATTAATGTAATTTTATACGGGCTGCGTCCCGTGCCTATAAATAGATGAACAGTACTCCTGTACTGTTCACGCTGACTTGGCATTGGCATCACGCTTGTACCCTTACTTTCCTTCACGCCGAAGGTACATTTGTAATTTGTCATCATTTATATAAGAAAAACGAATAGAAATAAGTTAATAATAATGTTTAAAGTAGTTATGTTATTTCCCGTATTTTATACATAAATCTTTTCTTATCTTTCATTATGATTATGAAGGTATGACCTTCGTCCGAAATTCATTATACCCAAGGGGAAATAATGTTTCGAAGGACGAAGGAGCTTTAATATTTAACATTGTGTGTTGCCTTGTTCTTGATTCATAGCATTTGAGAACAAGTCCCCAACAGAAACATATGTGAGGTGTTGGGGCCTTCGGCTTCCGAAGGTCCTCAAAAACATGATTTGACAATGTTTTCCAAGTGAAATATGTGAACAGGTATCTTCGGACGTCAGATTATGGGTATACAAGTGTCTGGTCAAGACGAAGCTTGAGTGGGACGAAAGGCGATCATGACGAAGGATAAGATGATCACGAAGCTATGCGCAGAAAAGCTTCGGCATGACGGCAGAAAAGAGGAACCGACTTAAAGATGAAAAGCCAAATTAGACCTCGAAGAATTATTATAGAGTTATTGATAAATGTAAAGGGCATTAATGTAATTCTACACGGGCTGCGTCCCGCGCCTATAAATAGATGAACAGTACTCCCGTACTGTTCAGGCTGACTTGACATTCGCTTTTTACATCACGCTTGTACCTTTGCTTTCTGTCAATTCGAAGGTACATTTATAATTTGTTATTACAAATATGATAATGCAAATAAAAATGAGTTGATGATAATATCTGTATTATTATTCGTATTTCATGTATGAATTCTTTCTTATCATCTATCGAGCTTGCGAAGGGTTTTTCCTTCATAACCTTCGTCCGGAATTCATTATATCCGAAGGGACATAATGTTTTGAAGGACGAAGGACTTTAACATTTAACACTTTTTATGTTGCCTTGTTCTTAACTCTTAGCATTTGAGAACAAGTCCCCAACATTGGCGCCCACCTCCGGTGAACTCACGTCCATTTTTTGAGTTTTGAACACCTTCGGCAAGCATCACCTTCGTCATGCCGCCGAAGAAAGCTTCAGCCACAGGGGCTGCCACTCTACAGCCGCTGGATCCCAATCAGGATGTCCTTTCTCTTAGGGAGGCCCAAAGCCAGAAGAGGAAGGCCACCAGTCCAACGCCTCCGGAGGATGACTTGGATCAAAAAATCCAAAACTTGGAGATGCTCCACCAACAGGTTCAACGAAAGAAGGAAAAGATGGCTAGTCTAGCTGACCGAAGGCCTCCGCGCAGAGAGCTTCATCAGGAGGGCTTCTACAACGAGGACGACTGGTATGAAGATTTCCATCATGGAAATTTTGCTTTTGATGATGCTTCTCCTCTGTCAACAGAACTGCAGGCTACACCATGGCCCCAGTATTACAAGCCACCCCAGCTCCCCATGTACGACGGTCACTCAGACCCAAGCAATTCTTGATGAGCTATGAAGCAACCATATCTTCGTATGGTGGCAATACTGCAGTCATGGCGAAGTCTTTTGTCATGGCCGTCAAGAGTGTTGCACAAACCTGGTACTCCTCTCTTCGGCCAGGAACAATCACCTCATGGAAAAAGCTGAAGGACATGTTGATAACTAGCTTCCAAGGGTTTCAGACGAAGCCGGTCACTGCTCAAGCTTTATTCCAGTGCACCCAGGACCACGAAGAATACCTTCAGGCGTATGTCCGAAGGTTCCTGCGTCTGAGGGCACAGCACCAACAGTGCCCAATGAAATTGTCATTGAGGCCATGATTAAGGGACTTCGGCCGGGACCTTCAGCTCAATACTTTGCTAGGAAGCCTCCTCAAACTTTGGAGAAGCTGCTCCAGAAGATGGACGAGTATATTCGAGCTGACAATGACTTTCACCAAAGAAGGGAGGAAGCATTCAGGTTCTCTAAATGACCAGGGGCTTCGGAGGAAGATTCCATCCGAGGGACGTCAGGTCAATTCACAATTCTACTCAAAGTGATGATAGAGGGAGTCAACAGCAAAGGCCACAATACTCCTCGCAAGCTTCGGGGCAGCAGCAAAGTTCTTTCCGACCGCCAGCGCCAAGGGGCAGAGGCGCCAGGGGCTTCGGGGGAAGATTTGGGGATCAACCAAGAAAAATTTACTGCTTATTCTGTGGTGAAGACAAGGGCCATACCACCAGGATGTGCCATGTTACCATCCAGAAGCAAAAGGAGATAGCAGAAGCTGCAGCACAACAGAGTCAGCCGAAGCAGGTCATGCATACTGCTTCGTACCATTCGCCTTACATTCCAGAATATGTAGGCAATCACGAACACAACGAGGTCAGCAGCCAGAAGGGAGTCAGCACACTCACCTCCAGCGGGACTTCAGAGAAGAGTCCGAAGCTCGCACAGTCAATAGCACTGTGCTAGAGTCGAAGCACATTTAATGACAAATATCCTACCTCGACAGCAGCTTTTCGCATTTTCGCATTCAGTATTACTTTCTTTTTAATAAGGAACAATTATGGGAAGTTTAAGTTTTTTATCGTTTTTCAATCTCTTGTAACAGTTTTGCTTTTTACCATAATGAAAATATATCTTCTCCATAGGCTTGAGTTGCCGAAGCATAAGAATTTATGGTGGCACGGAGGACCTTCGAATTATCAAAAATTTGTTCTAAGGAACGCAGTGCAATTTCTTCGAAGCAGCAAAAAGTCGTTCCTAAGGGAGCGCAGTGTAAGTTTTCTGCTCAAAAGTCGTTCCGAAGGGAATGCAGAGCTTACAGCGAAAAATAAACGCTGATTCCGCTTAAAGTAAAAGGCGAAGAAGCTCCTAAGGGAGGCTTACAGTGAAAAATAAACGCTGATTCCGCTGAAAGTAAAAGGCGAAGAAGCTCCTAAGGGAGGCTTACAGCGAAAAATAAGCGCTGATTCCGCTGAAAGTAAAAGGCGAAGAAGCTCCTAAGGGAGGCTTACAGCGAAAAATAAACGCTGATTCCGCTGAAGTAAAAGGCGAAGAAGCTCCTAAGGGAGGCTTACAGTGAAAAATAAATGTCAACCTTCGGCAAATATCATTTTGCACAACATCACATCATTACATCATTTGCATAGCAGAACATCATACATCATAGTGCATCAACAACGCAAGAAGGGGGGTCTCGATATTGATATTCGAAGATTGTTTTGAAGAAATAGTGACAAGGCACAAAAATAGCCATTGAAAAGTTATACCTTCGTCAAACTCTGAAATGGAAGGATCTATTGATTATTGATTTTACGAGGATTGATTACTGATTTTTACGAAGCATGAAAAGAAGGGAAGGTGTTTTTCGCCAAAGGCTCAAAAACGGTATGTATATGATGTTTCATGCATCGTAAAAAATAGAATTATAAACAGCTAATATATTACATCCAAAGTTGCACAATATTACACATGATTCTCAACAAACATTACATTCTAAATGTTTTTACAACAGCATCTAATCTTCCCTTAGGACTACTTCTGCAGCTTCGTTTAGTAGCTGATCAACAACTTTATCCATTATGGCTTCGGCCATTTGTCTAATTTCGTCATCCCCCTTCGTGTGGGGGCCCGGAGATAGCTCAACAGGTTCTGAGGGAAGAGAAGATACGGATATATTACTATTACAAACCGTGAACAAGTTCAAAATCAAAAAATTACAACGAAGAGTGTTGGAACTTGCTCTCAGTTGCAAGGGGATCCAACAAGGGTGAACAATGACGTTAACAGGGTTCTCGCGCGTGTGGGCAATAGCTCTGTTAATCTGGCCTCTCACGGGCACTGTGCGGGGGTATTTATAGGTATCTGAGCGCCCAGCGCCTTGTGTTAAGGATGCATGTGCCCTCAGCCACATAGGTTATCCCCAGAATATTCCCATAAAGCGGGGTTACAGACTGTAATTACAGGAATGCCTTTACAAATTAGGCCCGTAACACGCGGCGGCCACGCAGGGCCCGTTACAATGGGCCGGATCACACGTGGGCCTCTGAGCTGGACGAGGCCGCACGGTGGGATGACGACGTCGCAGGCCTTCGTCTGGTGCCGAATAAAGCGAAGGGTGTCCCTGCCCGTTTTGTCTCCGTCGAACCAGCGACTGCGGCGAAGGCCTCGAGCGAAGGGTGGCGTCTTTGCCTTCGCCCCAACATTTGCCCTCCGAGGGACCAGTTCGACAAAGTCACCTGGTGCCGAAGACATCGCTAGATGGCGGAGACGCTGCCCTCGCTCGAAGTGGTTCCGCGGGGGTTTTTGACATGACCGTTGATTGACACCGTACTGTTGGATTGCGGGTTTCCCGAAGCGCCGCGCCCTATTGGATTGCGGGTTTCCCGAAGAGCCGCGCCCTGTCTATAAAAGGGGGCGGGGGTCGGCGCTTTTTGAACTTCACTTTCCGCGTTCCGTGAAAACCCTATCCGCTTTTTCCACCGTCTTGCTGCTCGTCTGCCCGCCGTGCTCTTGTTCGCCGGAGATCTGGCTCGAGTGAAGCAGACCGCCCGCTGCCGCCGACGGTACGTTGTGATGCCGACCTCCTCTTCTTCCGCTGCCGCTACGCCGGCCGACCGACGCCTCGTCTGAGGAGACGCTGAGTAGTTTGGTGGCGGAGGAGTTGCGTGTCGCGGATGTCGTCGGTCCGCGTGCAAGATATGCAGCGGCTGGGTTACTTTGGCGGCGGAGTTGCTCGTGTCCCGGGGACGGAGGAAGTCCCCGAGCCGGAGGGCGAGTTGGTTGTGTTCGAGGCGTTCTTCGCCGCCGGTCTCGCCTGCCTGCGCACCGATTTGTTGGCGAAGTCCTGCGCAGGTTTAACGTTCAGATACATCAGCTGACACCGAATGCCGTGGTGGCTCTGTCGAAGTATGTCTGGGTGACGACTTCGTACGGCGGACAGCCATCAGTCGAAGTCTTTGCGAAGTACTATTGCCTGCACTGGCAGAAGAGGATGATTGGAGATGAAGTTGCCCAGTTCAGGTCCTGCACGTTTACGCCGAAGACCGGCAAGACCACGATGCAGGTAGTCGAGTTGGTTCCTTGCGCTCGCAACAAGTGGGGCAACTGGAATGAGTTTTGGTTTTACGTCGCTGAGGGTACCGTCGAAGACCATGAGGGGCTCCCCGTGTCCGAGATGTGTTCTCATTTTTACTCAGCATACCCGCCCTTTGAGGTGGCGGAGGAGGATGCGGACGAAGGGGCCCTTCGGTGCGCCGCCGGCCTGAGCAGTGGGCGCGATTTGGTTGAAGAATTTGTGGCGTACAGGGTATGGCCCTTGGCGCATGGCTGGCGTTGGGCGAAGTGTGCCCTCGCCAGATGCCTTCCCATGGTGGGAAGATGGTGCGAAGTCCTGCCTTCGCGCTGAATCTGCAAAGCCGCGATCCGGCCGCCTTTGTGCGTGAGGCGGGGGATGGGGCGGTGCGGCTCGTTGGTCGGTACGTGCCGAGGACAGAGGGCCAGCGTAGCTGGGATATCCGCGGGTCGAATGACCGTTTGAACAGGGTTTTTGAATTGAATCAACTGCCGTATGACGGCTATCCCGGCCAAGACGATGTGGACCGCCGTGGGAAGAAGCCGGTGATGGAGACTGGGGACGACCCTGCGCCGGCGACCGCCCCATCCTCTAAAAAGAGGAAATTAGGTACTGCTATGGGAGGGCTTGGGGTTTCCGATGGTTTTGCTAGAGAGTTGATGAGGACTTGCGCGGCCCCGGGGGGAAGGATGTCTTCGCCCGAGCTCCGGGAGACTTCGGCGCGGATGCTGAGGGTTACCGGGGGTTGGTGGCCTAGGAATGTTCCTATCCCCCACGCGGCTGGCAAAGACTTTTTTACATCTCGCATGGTTCGTGAATGGAGAGTGTTTCCTTACGGGCGGAATATTGCTGCTGTTGTGTCGGCAGTGATGGACAAGGATCGCCAGGGAGCTGCACAAAAGCGCCAGGCAGTTGTCAGGCTTCATGAAGCCAGGCCAAAGAGGCAGCGGGGGGCTGCGAAGGCTGCGGCCCCTGGCGGAGGCAAGCCGCCGCTGGCGGCGAAGTCGGGCGTCCCTGCATCTAGCAAGGCGCCGGAGACAGCGGCAGGCGCCGGTGGTTCCAAATCGACGAAGGCTGTGCCGCCGTCCAGCAGGGTGCCGGAGGTCACGAAGGCGGCCCGAGTGTTGCCGTCGTCGGGCAAGCGCGTCGCCGACTTCGCCACCGATATTAGTGTGGACGACTATCTTGGTGGTAAGCTGTTGGCTCGTTCTTTTTTTTAATTCGTTGATACGTCGCAGGGTCGGACGAAGGCCAGGTTGCTATTGTTGCGCCTGCCGCGGCGACCATGGCAGCTGCCGTAGTGCCGAAGGCGAAGGGCGGTGCTCTTAGTGCCGGAGGCGAGATGTCGGCACTCGCGGCTGTCAGGGATGAGGCGGGCGCTGTGTCCCGCCGGCTGAAGGAGGTGACGGAGGCACTAAGTCAGGTTCGTTGAGCTAGACTTCGTTTTTTTTTGTCGGCTTTGCTGGGGCCGCGGTCTTACGTGTGTTCTGCAGGTGGCTGACTTCGCCGACCGCACAGCGTCGGGGGCCCTCACGGAAGTTGTGTCTGCCGAAGTCGAGAGACTTCGGACGCAACATGCTGACGCCGTCCGTGAAAAATCGGCCGCCGACAGCAAGTGACGCAAGCTGGCGGACAAGGTGGCCGCGCTGGAGGGGAAGAAGACTGACCTCCGGCGCCAATTGGCGGGGGAGAGGAGGGAGACCAACGAGGCCCTCGCCAAGGCGTAGGCTGCGCAGGCGGAGGCTAATCTGGCACGGGCGGAGGGCAATCTTGCCAGGGAGCGCGCCGAGCAGCTGCAGGAGCGGCTCATCGCCCTGGAGAGCCGCGTGGAGAGGGCCGAGGCCGCGACGCGCGCGGAGGCCGAGCGGACGCGCAAACAGCTTATGGATTTGTACCATGAGCTGGGCGCGCGGACCGGTGACTTCGAAGTGCCGGAGCGAGAGCCCGGACTTCGCTGCCTGGAGTGGGTACAGGAGGAGTTGCAGGCACTCCCCACTATCGTGGAGGGGTTTATGTCGTATGCCTCCCTGGTCACCTGCGAGGGGGCGATGAACGCGCTCTCCCGCGAAGGGTGCCGGCACTTCGAGGTCTTCGACCAAGCTGATGAAGACTTTGAGAGAGATATCTACAAGGTTGAGGACCCCATAGTGAAGGAATCCGCCGGAGCCATCTACGACCGGATGTGGGGTCCGCACGGTCGCGAGGTGGTTAGGGAGCGGGCCGAGACGGCGAGGGCTCAGGTAACGTTTGGCGTTTGTTTGGAGTTTGCTGGATGTGGGCTATGTGTGGTTTTGCTGAATTTGTGTGCTGTGTCTTAGGCGGCGCGTGGCGAGAGGGTGGATGACTTCGGGGCGTTGAACAGCGTGCTGCCTGACCCGGAGCCGCCCCTGGAGACTGCGGAAGGCGCTCCGGATGCCCCCACATCCGTTGCGGCCGGCGGAGACCTGCCCCCAGAGACCGCCGAAGGCGCGCCTGATGCCCCCGCAGCCGCTGCGCCGAGGGCTGAAGATCCTGCTACGGTGGAGGCGGATGCGACAGCGGAGGCGACGGCGGAGGCTCTTGCAGCGGCTGAGTCTTCGCAGGTGGCGTAGTGGGTGTGGATAGTTAGGGAATTTTGGATATGTTGCTGAATTTTGGTTGCTGCGCAGGTTCAAGATTTTGGGCCTGCGCACGCAACCGCCACTACTAATTTTTTGGCGGCTTCGACCGTGGATGGTGGTAATAAATGTGATGGGTCTGCATCTGAGTTTTCTGATTTTGCTGACTCTGGGAGCTCGGTTGAGTGGACTGAGGAGTCGTCGGAGGACTTGGACTACTTTGCGGCCTTGGATGTCGCAGCGGCGGAGGCTTCACCGCATGCTGCGGACACAGAAGATGTGCCTGGTCCGAGCACCGGGCGCCGGCGGCGAAGGGCGGTTGCGAAGTGTAGGGTGAGTGGGGCGGAGGGAGGTCGGCTTCGTGTGAGTAGGGCTGGCCGGCAGGAACTGTTGTCTTTGCCGGCCGCCGTGAGCACAGGTGAAGGGGAATTGCGAAGTCTTTTTGCGGGTGAGGAGCTTAGGATAATGTTATTTAATTATAGGGAGATGGGAATTATTCCTAAGGTTGAGCCGATGTAGAGTGTGGTGCCCTCGCTTGTACATGTGTAAAGGCTTGTATGATGAGGTTGTGTGCCCCGCACACTTGGCTATGCTTGCGAAGGCGTTATGTACTTGGTCTGGTGTGTTTTGTTATGCTGTGCTGGTCCGGCTGCACCCTTAGGCGACTTATGCACGGATAGTCTTCGCGGTAGACTTCGGTTTTTCGCACTTGTTGTGCTAGTCCGGCTGCACCCTTAGGCGACTTTTGCACGGATAGTCTTCGCGGTAGACTTCGGTTTTTCGCACTTGTTGTGCTAGTCCGGCTGCACCCTTAGGCGACTTCTGCACGGATAGTCTTCGCGGTAGACTTCGGTTTTTCGCACTTGTTGTGCTGGTCCGGCTGCACCCTTAGGCGACTTCTGCACGGATAGTCTTCGCGGTAGACTTCGGTTTTTCGCACTTGTTGTGCTGGTCCGACTGCACCCTTAGGCGACTTCTGCACGGATAGTCTTCGCGGTAGACTTCGGTTTTTTCGCACTTGTTGTGCTGGTCCGGCTGCACCCTTAGGCGACTTCTGCGCGGATTTGTCGCACGCGAGGGTGGCTAGCGCTGAGCCTCGCGGTGACCTCGTATTGGTCGAATGTCGAAGACCGTCGTCGCGGTCTTTTTTCGACGCATGTTTTTGCGGGGGATTTTTCACACATATATTACATGGCTCCGCCTCGTTAAAAACCTCACCCCCCGGGAGGAAAAGAGTGCGGACCAGAATAAGATTGTTTTTGCGAATTACAAGGGCGAATCAGCCCTGATGAGTCAAACAAAAAATTTGCGGAGGTTGTCGATGTTCCAGGAGTGCTCCAGGTCTTCGCCGTTTGGCGTTGTGAGCCTGTAAGCGCTGGGGGAAGCTTTCGTCTTGACTATAAAGGGGCCCTCCCACTTGGGCTCCAGCTTGCCCCTGGACTCTGTCCGAGCTGTTCGGACGAGTACGAGGTCCCCTTCGCTGAATTCCCTCGGGATGACTGTGTGGTCGCGCCATGCTTTTGTCTGGGCTTGGTATTTGTTTAGGGCCTGTAGAGCGAAGACTCGGTCTCCGTCAATGAGATCCTTTGAAGTTGGCTCGTCCACGTCGGGGACGGCTGAGGGAACTGTTCGCGGGGACCCATGTTTTATTTCTTGTGGGGTCATGGCCTCCGATCCGTATAGAAGGCGGAAAGGAGTAAACCCGGTCGCCCTGCACTCAGTCATGTTTAGTGCCCAGACCGCCTCGGGTAACAAATCGGTCCATCTGCCCTTTTTTTCATCGAGGAGCATCTTTTTGACAGCTGTGAAGATTTTTCCATTGGCGCGCTCCACAACTCCGTTGGACTGCGGATGATAGACTGAGGCGAAGGCAAGCTTGGTGCCAATGGAGAAGCAAAAATCCTTGAAGTCTTGGCTGTCAAACTGCTTGCCGTTGTCAACTGTTAGTTCGGACGGTACTCCAAAGCGGCAAACAATGTTTTGCCAAAAGAATCTTTGGGCAGTTTTTGATGTTATTGTGGAAACAGCCCTTGCTTCGATCCATTTGGTGAAGTACTCGACAGCGACGAAGGCGAACTTAAGGTTCCCCTGAGCGGTGGGCAGGGGCCCGACAATGTCCAGGCCCCAGCGCTGGAGAGGCCATGTGTGGGCGATCAGCTTTGTATACTGCAAGGGGCTGCCTGACCGAGGAGAGAACTTCTGGCAGGCTTCGCAGGATCTTGTGACCCGATTGCGGCGCAGATCATTGCGGGCCAGTAAAAGCCTTGGCGGATCACCTTAGCAGCTAGGGCCCTTGGCCCTGCGTGTGAGCCGCACGTGCCACTGTGGACTTCGCGTAGGATCTGGATGCCTTCGGTTTCGGTGACGCACTTAAGCATTGGCTGACTGACCCCTTTCTTGTAGAGTTGGCCTTCAATCAGTGCGAAGTCTCGGCTTCGATGTCTGAGGCGCTTGGCCTCACTGATGTCGGTTGGATGATAGTACCCCTGTAGGAACAAGGTTATTGGTGCCCGCCAGTCTTCGTTCATGATAAGGTTGACTATGCAGTGGCCCTCGCTGTCATTAGTTATTTGGAGCCCTTCGGGGCTCCGGACGGCTGGCGTGCCGATGACATGAAAGAACACGTCGGAGGGCAAGGACTCGCCCCTGGCGGCGGCCTTGGCCAATGCGTCGGCCTCTTCATTCTTGGCCCGATCCACATGCTGCAAGGTGAATCCCTTGAATTGTCTCTCGAGGCTTCGGATGGCCGCGAGGTATTGCATAAGCGCGGGGTCCTTTGCTGCATAGTCTTTCTCGACTTGGCCGGCAACTACCTTGGAGTCTGTTTTGATGATGCAGGTGGAGACTCCGAGGGCCCTTAGCTTGCGGAGGCCGAGGATGACTGCTTCGTATTCTGCTATATTATTTGTGCATCTGTCGGAGTCCAGAGCGAAGCTGAGGCGTGCTGCATATCTGTGCTTGACCCCGACTGATGAGGTGATGACTGCAGCGGCGCCTGCCCCCGCATGGCACCATGCGCCGTCGCAATGGATCGTCCAAACCTTCTCTGCGGATGGGTCTGGCTGTGTTGTTGGCCCAGTCCAGTCGACGACGAAGTCTGCCAGGACTTGTGACTTGATGGCTGTCCTAGGCTCGAAGCTGATGTGGTAGCCGGAGAGTTCGGCCGCCCACTTGGCAATCTCACCGATGCCTCCGGGTTTCTGAATAATTCGCCGAGTCCCCTGTCTGAGGTGACTCGGACCTTGAATGCTTCGAAGTAATGGCGCAATTTGCGCGAAGACATGACGACTGCGTAGGCAATCTTCTCCAGCTCTGTCATGTTGCACTTGGACGGTGTCAGCACTTCGGAGACATAGTAAACGGGGCACTGCCTGACCACGCCCTCAACTGTCTGCTCCTGCACTAGTGCCGCGCTGACCGCATGCGGCGAAGCCGCGACGTAGAGCAATAGGGGGAGCGAGGAGTCAGGGCTTGTAAGGACGGCCAACTCTGTCAGGTACTGTTTTAATGAGGCGAAGGCCGCCGCCTGCTCTGGTCCCCAGGCGAAGTCTTTTGCACCACGGAGTGTTTTGAGGAAGGGGAGACTTCGCTCGGCGGACCTGGAGATGAATCTGTTGAGAGCGGCCAACCTGCCTGTCAGGCGCTGGACGTCTCTGGCGAACTGCGGAGGCGTCATGTTTATGATGGCCTGAATCTTGGTTGGGTTGGCCTCGATGCCGCGGTGTGATACCAGGTAGCCCAATATTTTGCCTTGGCGAACGCCGAAGACGCACTTTTCTGGGTTTAGGCGGAGTCGTGCGTCTCGCATGTTCGCGAATGTCTCGGCGAGGTCGGCGAGATGGTCCTCCTTGCTCTTGCTGGCGACGACAATGTCGTCCACATATGTGAATATATTTCTGCCAACTTTCCCTTCGAGCACTGTTTTGGTAAGCCTGGAGAAGGTGGACCCGGCGTTCTTGAGTCCCTCCGGCATTCTGATGAAGCAATATGTGCCGAAGGGTGTTATAAAGCTGGTGCTAGCCTTGTCTTACTCTTTCATGTATATCTGGTGGTAACCGGAGAAGCAGTCGAGGAGAGACATGACCTCGCATCCGGCCGCGCTATCGACTATTTTGTCGATCCGTGGCAACGGGAAATTGTCCTTTGGGCAGGCCTTGTTGAGACTGGTGAAGTCGATGCACATTCGCCACTTCCCGCTTTTTTCTGTACCATTACAACATTGGAGAGCCACGTGGGATAAGCCACCGGCTCGATGAATTTGGCTTCGAGGAGGCGGTCCACCTCCGCCTTGGCGGCCCTGTCTTCTCATCGGACATTTTGCGAAGTCTCTGCTTTTTTGGTCGCACCGAAGGGTCAATTCCCAAGATGTGCTCAATTATGGATCGGCTGACTCTGACCAGATCGAGGGCAGACTAGGCGAAGACATCTTTATTCTTGGACAGGCAGCAGAGGAGCTTCTCCTCTTCATGCGAAGTGAGGTCTTCGCAGATAGTGACTGTCTGCTTGGGCGTGGCCTGATCGAGGGGGACAGTCTTGGTCCCGTCGTTGCTCTGCAGCTGTGCCTTGTCGTGCTGCTTATTGGTTGGGCTGGCGGGCGCGGGGACCTCGCGCTGGGCCGAGAGGCAGTGCACGTTTCTCTGAGCGGGCACGAAGTCCCGCTCTATGTTAAGCGCAGTCTGTTGATTGCCGTAGACCGTAATGACGCCTAACGGACCTGGTATCTTCATACACAGGTACAGTCCGTGAATGGCTGCTTCGAACTTATTGATGGAGCCCCGGCCCATGATGGCATTGTATGGATATACCATATCCACGATATCAAAGGTTACTTGCTCGCTTCGGGCATTGGGTGCTACACCGAAGGAGAGAGGCAGCTCTATTTTGCCGACAGGAAAGGTGCCCTTGCCGCCGAAGCCATACAACGGGTTGTCCGAAGGCTTGAGCAGGCTGTGGCTTATGCCCATGCGATCGAAGGCGTGGAGAAAGATGATGTCCGCCTGACTGCCATTGTCAACTAGGACTTTGTGCAGGTCCCAGCCTGCCACGCTGCAATTGATAACCATGGCGTCGCAGTGGGGGGCGTTGCGTAGGTCGACGTCTCGTGCGTCGAAGGTTAACGGTATGTGGGACCACTTTGTCTGCACGACTGGGCCAGTGACGGCGACGTGGTTGATGCTGCGGTAGTGGTCCCGCTTCTGCCGCTTTGTGTCGAAGTCAGTGCTGGACCCCCCAGTTATCATGTGAATGACTCCGCGATATGGCTGATCGGCGAAGTCTTCCTGCTTTGGAGCATGGGGGATGTTTTGATGTTGCTGGTGTGGTGGTGGGGGTGGGGGAGGTACGATTTGTACATCCGGATGGTGTTGGTAAGCGTGGTGCGGTGGATGCGGGGCGGGGGCGTGGATATATGGTGGAGGGGGTTGCTGGTAAGTGTGTGCGACAACTCTGGGGTTGTCGGCTGGTTGCGCCCGTGCCATCCTGTCTCTGGTGGCCTTCGTTTCTAGGCAGTCTTTGGTTTGGTGGGCGCAGTCTTCGCCGTGGAAGAGGCAGTAGAATCGGCGCGGCGGCTGCGCACGCCCCCGACCCCTACCGCGAGTTCCATTTCCGCGGCCCTGGGGGGGATACTCCTGGCGACGAGGGGCGTCAGCAGCGGGGTGCTGGTTGGCGATGTTGTGCACTTGCTGTTGATTGCGGCCGTCTCGACCGGAGTCCGGCTGCGGAGTCCTCGTCCACGTGCGGCTGGACTGTGGAGCATCTTTTGGCTTCCTTTGGGACTCAACCTTGCGCTGGTGGAGCTCTTCGGATTTGGCGTACTTTTCAAACAGCTGATATAATTCCTGGAGGTTCTTGGGCGGATCTCTGATGCAGTGGCTGTAAAGGACGCCGGCGCGAAGGCCACTGATAGCGTAGTGGATAGCGATCTTGTCATCGACTGAGGGCAGCTGTGACTTGAGTGTTAAAAATTTGCGGTAATACTCCCGCAGAGTCTCCTTTTCCAGCTGCTTGCAGAGCGAGAGTTCGGCCAAGGCGTCGGTGTCTGGGCGGTACCCTTGGAAGTTGAGCAGGAACTTGTCCCGGAGGCTTCTCCAGGAATCAATGGACAGCGGAGGCAACCTGGTGAACCAGGTGAGAGCTGGGCCCTCTAGGGCGATGATGAAAGACTTCGCCATTGTGGCGTCGTCCCCTCCGGAAGATGCAACAGCGACCTGATAACTCATTATGTATTGCACCGGGTCGGTGCTGCCGTTGTACTTGGGATAGGTCCCTGCCCGGAAGTTAGCTGGCCAAGGCGTCACTTGCAGGTGTGGCGCCAGGGGACTTCGCTCGTCGAGATAGTTGACCCCTTGGAATGGCGCGGCGTGCGGGAAGGTGTGGTCGCGCTGGGGGAAACGCGGGTCTTCCGGTTGTGCGCGGTGTTGCAGGGGTGGCCCATGCTGCAGGCCGAGGTGGCCTTCGCGCTGCATCAGCACGATCTCCCGCTCGAGGTCCTGGGCCTTCTGCTCTTCGTCGCGTATCATTTGCCGCACTTTGGCTAGTGCGGACACGGCTGGCGCTTGGCCTCCAGTATCTCCTTCTGCCTCTGGAGATTGCGGTTCTTGAGGCGCAGGGCGCGCAGCTGTAGCTGTTCTTCCGCTGAGACGCCGAGGACTTCACCATCCTCGGTGAGGTCCGCGCCCTCCAGTGGGGCGAAGCCTGAGGGTGGCTGCGATTGTCCTTCAGGGCCGCAGGTGCGGAGAGTGTCGTCTTCGCAGGTGCGGGGAACGTTGTCTTCAGTGGCCTCTTGGTGGGTGGATTGGGTGAGGGCGAGGGCCTTGCCCTTTCTTGCGGCGAGCAGTGCTGCCTTCGCAGCCTCGTCAGCCTTCGGGTTAGCTCTCTTGGGTGCCATCGCGGGTGGTTTTCTCGTAGCACGAACGGTGGGCGCCAAATGTTGGAACTTGCTCTCAGTTGCAAGGGGATCCAACAAGGGTGAACAATGATGTTAACAGGGTTCTCGCGCGTGTGGGCAATAGCTCTGTTAATCTGGCCTCTCACGGGCACTGTGCGGGGGTATTTATAGGTATCTGAGAGCCCAGCGCCTTGTGTTAAGGACGCATGTGCCCTCAGCCACCTAGGTTATCCCCAGAATATTCCCATAAAGCGGGGTTACAGACTGTAATTACAGGAATGCCTTTACAAATTAGGCCCGTAACACGCGGCGGCCACGCAGGGCCCGTTACAATGGGCCGGATCACACGTGGGCCTCTGAGCTGGACGAGGCCGCACGGTGGGATGACGACGTCGCAGGCCTTCGTCTGGTGCCGAATAAAGCGAAGGGTGTCCCTGCCCGTTTTGTCTCCGTCGGACCAGCGACTGCGGCGAAGGCCTCGAGCGAAGGGTGGCGTCTTTGCCTTCGCCCCAACAAAGAGTCAAAAACCACTAATTAATACCTATTTGCCCTTCGGGCTCTGCGCTTTTCTCAGCGGCCTCTGCTACTTTTCTAGCATCATGGATGCCTTTTTCGCTTTTTTGAATAATTTCTTGGGCCATTTCCCGGCCACCATTGTCCCAGACGTCGGTGAAAAATTTTCCACCGACCAGGCTTGCTTCGGCCGAGGGGTCTTTTATATCTTCGGAGGATAAGGCAGTTTCGAATTGTGCCAAAAATTTCACATGCTCACAGCCTTTCCTCTCCAAAATAGTAGCAATCCCCCTGGCACCCAAAAGGCACATATGTCTCCGCGGCTATTCAAAATTTCCTCAAAGGCCTCAGCTTCGTGACTAATCCATTCAATCGGGCCTTCGGGGTTGTCCCTTGTGAAGTTTTCTTTGCTCGAGAATGCGCCAACGCTGGCGAAGCTGGATTTTATTTTCTTAGCACATTCTATAGATTTGTCATAGCACCTTTTCTTGGATGCACGAAGCTCTTCAACGTTTCTTTCTAAATGATTTGCCCACTGATCACTAAGTTCTCATTTCGTCTCTTCAAGTGTGCGTTCTTCTTTAGCTCTGGCTAGCTGTTTCCGAAGATCCTCAATTTCGCGCTTTTGAGCCTCAGCTTGAGCTTTAGAAGTAGCTTCGTCTTCCTTTATCTATCCACCAATGTAAGCAGAATTTTATCTTTTTCCAAAGCTTCGTTCCTCAGCTTAATAACCTCTGTTCGTAGGTTGTTGAAAGCGATATTATAGCTCTCGTCTTCGGCATTCTTTTGCGCTCTCAAAGCGTTGCTAAGAATTAAACCCTATATGAAAAGAATTAGTATAAGAATAAAAGGATAATTCAAAATTTATAAGCTTCCAAATATACAATTTTCTTACCTTCAGACTATTATATGCGAGGCTATCTGCAAGATCGTCCTTCATCATCGCGCAGAGGCCAGCTTCAAGCTTCGGGAACCCCATACTTCTAGCCATCTCCTGGCAGACAAATAATTCTTTGTTGTCTGGGAGGCAGTATAAGAAGTCATCTTCGTCTGTGCCATTGAATACTAAGGCCCCCTTTGGATACTTCAGTTCTCGGGCATAGTGATTAGCTTCAAAAATCTCTTCTTCAGATAATCTTTTCCCGAAGCATGTCGTACAATATAATCGAGGGCTTTGGAGGATGCTTCGGGGGCAGCAGCACCAGTTTCTTCAACCAAAATTGGCTCTGATATTTCTGTTTCTTCAGCTTCCAAGGATTTCACCTTGGCGGGCTCTGAAGGCCCAGCTTCAGTTTCTGCCTAGTTCTTTGAAGCTTCGGCAGCAAAGGTTTCAGTGTGCACTTCAGAAGTTTCAACAATTTTCTTCGGAGTCATACTTGAAGACTTAATTGTCTCCAAAACATCCAGCACATTAACCATCCTTTTTCTTTTGGGGGTCACTGCTGGACCCTTTTGGCTTTTTGCTGCCTCAATTTTTGCTAAAGGACATAAAATTTCATGTGTCCTTGTTTCCGTAGCCTCCAGTCCTTCTATTTTCTTCATTTCCGGTATTATAATTGGCACTTCAACATTCGGTAGGAGAGTAGGCTCCTTGGCTTCGGTGGCCGCAGAGGTTTCACCGACATATTCAGGCACTGTGGCCAGTTCAATATAGCGTGGCCGGTGTGTGAGAACCTTGACCCTTTTTCTCTTCGGCGCCGGCTCGCTAGGAGCGGCCGAAGCAACTTCCTTCGCAGAAGGTGTATTCTTTCTTTTTTGACCCCGCGTTGGATAGCGATAGTCAGGGTAGACAAACCCAATTGCATCAAATACTCGATTGAGTCTCTTCTTCTTTCGGCCTCCGAAGGCTGCTGATAGTGCAGTGTCTTCGGCTTTTGAGTATAATCCAAGCAATTCATCGCTTATGGCCTCAATACTTTTCAACCAGTCATCATCTGGCTCAACGAACTTATCTCCGTACTTGAATGTGTATTTTAGCCTAACTAGTCCACCTTCGTCAGGTTCCTTGACGGTTTCCTTCGGCATTTCCCAGTTATCTGCAAGTGGCCATAGTCTGAAGGCAATGTGTTCTTGCATTAAATCCCTTGTCCCAATAAAAGAGCACACTGCGCCGAAGGCTCTTTGGCATTCTTCGGCTGTTTCATCCATCTCCACCTTCGGCCTCCGAAGGCCGAAGCGTTGCCAAATAGGGCGCTTAATGATACCTTTAATATCTTCCCGAGTTTTTAAATTATTCTGCACATAAAACCATTCTGTCATCCAGTTGCCGAGCCATCTTTTCCGAAAGGTTGGCACGGGACAGATTGACCCAAATCGGGCGCCGAAGCTGTAGCAGCCAAAATTGTTGTGATACTGCTCTTTACCCCAAGGTTTCGTCTCGTACAATAACTCATGTATATTGCAGAAACTTTTTGCATTTGGTTCTAAACCTTGGCTCCTCACGGCCCAGACGAAAATGCCCATTCTTATGATTGATTCGGGAGTAAGTTGGTGAAAGTAGACTTCAAATATCTTCAGTACTTCCACGACAAAATTGCTCAAGGGAAATCGCAGTCCAGCCTTCAAGAAGCTTCGGAAGATTACGACTTCATTCTCTTCGGGAGTAGGCACAGTCTTCTCCCCATCATCTGCCCTCACAATAGACATGTCTCAAAAATACCTTCCCTTCATGGTATCAAGATGACTCTGTTTAATGCTTGATTTTCCGAAGACTGTGTGACTTGGTCGCCACGGTCAATCTTCGGAGTCTTCACCCCCACTTTCTACATCATAACTGTCACTGTCACCAGTATCTTCAGATAAACCCTCCAAGGTCTCCCTAGTGATCTTCTCCGTATTGATCTTTGCTATTGACTGAAGAAATGCGAGATGCATCTCCTCAGAAAGGCTCAGCTTTGATTCAGCAACAGCTTTCTTATCTTCAGACATCTTCGCAAACGCTAAGAAAGTGCTCCCAGAACCGAAGCTTAAAAGTCTAAAAAAGCCATGCAATAGTTGTTGCGCACAGGCTAAAAGTCGGGTGAGCAAGAGCAGATGGCAAGAGAGCGTGCCAAATAAAATCGTGTTGAGCTTTTATTTATACACCCAGTGCGTCGAAAACTGGAGGGTCCCACTTGTCAAAGACTGTTGCTATTCTAGCAAAGGGAAGGTGTTTTTTCGGACCTTCGGCTTAAAGCCTTCGTCCATGTCGCAATATGAATTTATCATTCCAGCAAAATTAATATTGCGAGGGGCTACTGTTGGGGGCCTTCGGCTTCCGAAGGTCCTCAAAAACATGATTTGACAATGTTTTCCAAGTGAAATATGAGAACAGGTATCTTCGGACGTCAGATTATGGGTATACAAGTGTCTGGTCAAGACGAAGCTTGAGTGGGATGGAAGGCGATCATGACGAAGGATAAGATGATCACGAAGCTATGCGCAGAAAAGCTTCGGCATGACGGCAGAAAAGAGGAACCGACTTAAAGATGAAAAGCCAAATTAGACCTCGAAGAATTATTATAGAGTTATTGATAAATGTAAAGGGCATTAATGTAATTCTACACGGGCTGCGTCCAGCGCCTATAAATAGATGAACAGTACTCCCGTACTGTTCAGGCTGACTTGACATTCGCTTTTTACATCACGCTTGTACCTTTGCTTTTCGTCAATTCGAAGGTACATTTATAATTTGTTATTACAAATATGATATGCAAATAAAAATGAGTTGATGATAATATCTGTATTATTATTCGTATTTCATGTATGAATTCTTTCTTATCATCTATCGAGCTTGCGAAGGGTTTTCCTTCATAACCTTCATCCGGAATTCATTATATCTGAAGGGACATAATGTTTTGAAGGACGAAGGACTTTAACATTTAACACTTTTTATGTTGCCTTGTTCTTAACTCTTAGCATTTGAGAACAAGTCCCCAACATGAGGTGAGGTGTACGAGCCTCTGGTCGATGATCAATGGCCACACAACCCCCATTTTTGTCGAAAATAGCCATGAACGACCATTTTCAATGACACTGAAGGCTAACACCTACGGATTTTTGACCAAGAAATGGTCTCCACCATAAATCCAAGAATGTGATCTATGGCAAGGAAACATATGTGGGGTGAGGTGTATGGGCCTCTGGCCAATGATCAATGGCCACACAATGCCCATTTTTGTCGAAAATAGTGATCAACGACCATTTTCAATAATACCGAAGGCTAACACGTATGGATTTTCGACCAAGAAATGGTCTCCACCAGAAATCCGATAATGTGATCTATGGCAAGTAAACATATGTGAGGTGAGGTGTACGAGCCTCTGGTCGATGATCAATGGCCACACAACCCCCATTTTTGTCAAAAATAGCCATGAACGACCATTTTCAATAATACGAAGGCTAACACCTACGGATTTTTGACCAAGAAATGGTCTCCACCATAAATCCAAGAATGTGATCTATGGCAAGTAAACATATGTGCAGTGAGGTGTATGAGCCTCTGGTCGAATATCAATGGCCACACAACCCCCATTTTTGTCGAAAATAGCAATGAACGACCATTTTCAATAGTACCGAAGGCTAACACATTCGGATTTTTGACCAAGAAATGGTCTCCACCAGAAATCAAAGAATGTGATCTATGGCAAGAAAACATATGTGGGGTGAGGTTTACGAGCCTCTGGTCGATGATCAATGGCCACACAACCCCCATTTTTGTCGAAAATATCCATGAATGACCATTTTCAATAATACCGAAGGCTAACACGTACGGATTTTTGACCAAGAAATGGTCTCCACCAAAAATCCAAGAATGTGATCTATGGCAAGGAAACATATGTGGGGTGAGGTGTACGAACCTCTGGTCGATGATAAATGGCCACACAACCCCCATTTTAGTCAAAAATAGACATGAATGACCATTTTTCAATAATACCAAAGGCTAACACTAACGGATTTCTTGACCAAGAAATGGTCCCCACCAGAAATCCAAAAATGTGATCTATGGCAAGAAAACATATGTGGGGTGAAGTGTACGAGCCTCTGGTCGATGATCAATGGCCACACAACCCCCATTTTTGTCGAAAATAGCCATGAACGACCATTTTCAATGACACTGAAGGCTAACACCTAAGGATTTTTGACCAAGAAATGGTCTCCACCATAAATCCAATAATGTGATCTATGGCAAGGAAACATATGTGTAGTGAGGTGTATGAGCCTCTGGTCAAAGATCAATGGCCACACAACCCCGATTTTTGTCAAAAATAGCCATGAATGACCATTTTCAATAATACCGAAGGCTAACACATTCGGAATTTTGCCCAAGAAATGGTCTCCACCGGAAATCCAAGAATGTGATCTATGGCAAGGAAACATATGCGGGGTGAGGTGTACGAGCCTCTGGTCGATGATCAATGGCCACACAACCCCCATTTTTGTCGAAAATAGCCATGAACCACCATTTCGATGACACTGAAGGCTAGCACCGATGGATTTTTGACCAAGAAATGGTCTCCACCAGAAATCCAAGAATGTGATCTATGGCAAGGAAACATATGTGGGGTGAGGTGTATGAGCCTCTGGTTGAATATCAATGGCCACACAACCCCCATTTTTGTCAAAAATAGCCATGAACGACCATTTTCAATAGTACCGAAGGCTAACACATTCGTTTTTTGACCAAGAAATGGTCTCCACCAGAAATCAAAGAATGTGATCTACGGCAAGGAAACATATGTGGGGTGAGGATTACGATCCTCTGGTCGATGATCAATGGCCACACAACCCCATTTTTGTCGAAAATAGCCATGAATGACCATTTTCAATAGTACCAAAGGCTGACACGTACGGATTTTTGACCAAGAAATGGTCTCCACCAGAAATCCAAGAATGTGATCTATGGCAAGGAAACATATGTGAGTGAGGTGTATGAGCCCCTGGTCGATGATAAATGGCCACACAACCCCCATTTTAGTCGAAAATAGCCATGAACGACCATTTTCAATAATACCGAAGGCTAAGACCAACGGATTTTTGACCAAGAAATGGTCTCCACCAAAAATCCAAGAATGTGATCTATGGCAAGAAAACTTATGTGGGGTGAAGTGTACGAGCCTCTGCTCGATGATCAATGGCCACAAAACCCCCATTTTTGTCAAAAATAGCCATGAACTACTATTTTCAATGACACTGAAGGCTAACACCTACGAATTTTTGACCAAGAAATGGTCTCCACCATAAATCCAAGAATGTGATCTATGGGAAGGAAACATATGTGTAGTGGGGTGTATGAGCCTTTGGTCGAAGATCAATGGCCACACAACCCCCATTTTTGTCGAAAATAGCGATGAATGACCATTTTCAATAATACCGAAGGCTAACACATTCGGATTTTTGCCCTAGAAATGGTCTCCACCAGAAATCCAAGAATGTGATCTATGGCAAGGAAACATATGTGGGGTGAGGTGTACGAGCCTCTGGTCGATGATCAATTGCCACACATCCCCCATTTTGTCGAAAATAGCCATGAACGACCATTTTCAATAATACCGAAGGCTAACACGTACGAATTTTTGACCAAGAAATGGTCTCCACCAGAAATCCAAGAATGTGTTCTATGGCAAGGAAACATATGTAGGGTGAGGTGTACGAGCCTCTGGTCGATGATAAATGGCCACACAACCCCCATTTTTGATGAAAATAGCCATGAACGACCATTTTCAATAATACCGAAGTCTAACGCCTACGGATTTTTGACCAAGAAATGGTCTCCACCAGTAATCCAAGAATGTGATCTATGGCAAGGAAACATATGTGGGGTGAGGTGTATGAGCCTCTGGTCGATGATCAATGGCCACACAACCCCGTTTTTGTCGAAAATAGCCATGAACAACCATTTTCAATAATACCGAAGGCTAACACCTACGGATTTTTGACCAAGAAATGGTCTCCACCAGAAATCCAAGAATATGATCTATGGCAAGGAAACATATGTGGGGTGAGGTGTACGAGCCTCTGGTCAATGATCAATGGCCACACAACCCCAATTTTTGTCGAAAATAGCCATGAACGACCATTTTCAATGACACAGAAGGCTAACACCTATGAATTTTTGACCAAGAAATGGTCTCCACCATAAATACAAGAATGTGATCTATGGCTAGGAAACATATGTGTAGTGAGGTGTATGAGCCTCTAGTCGAATATCAATGGCCACACAACCCCCATTTTTGTCGAAAATAGCCATAAACGACCATTTTCAATATACCAAAGGCTAACACATTCGGAGTTTTTGACCAAGAAATGGTCTCCACCAGAAATCAAAGAATGTGATCTATGGCAAAGAAACATATGTGGGGTGAGGTTTACGAGCCTCTGGTCGATGATCAATGGCTACACAACCCCCATTTTTTGTCGAAAATAGCCATGAACGACCATTTTCAATAGTACCGAAGGCTAACACATTCGGATTTTTGACCAAGAAATGGTCTCCACCAGAAATCACAGAATGTGATCTATGGCAAAGAAACATATGTGGGGTGAGGTTTACGATCCTCTGATAGATGATTAATGGCCACACAACCCCCTTTTGTCGAAAATACCATGAATGACCATTTTCAATAATACCGAAGGCTAACACGTATGGATTTTGACCAAGAATTGGTCTCCACCAGAAATCCAAGAATGTGATCTATGGCAAGGAAACATATATGGGGCGAGGTGTACGAGCCTCTGGTCGATGATAAATGGCCACACAACCCCCATTTTAGTCGAAAATGCTATGAACGACCATTTTCAATAATACCGAAGGCTAACACCAACAGATTTTTAACCAAGAAATGGTCTCCACCAGAAATCCAAGAATGTTATCTATGGCAAGAAAACATATGTGGAGTGAAGTGTACGAAGCTCTGGTTGATGATCAATGGCCACACAACCACCTTTTTTGTCGAAAATAGCCATGAACGACCATTTTCAATGACACTAACGGCTAACACCTACGGATTTTTGACCAAGAAATGGTCTCCACCATAAATTCAAGAATGTGATCTATGGCAAGGAAACATATGTGTAGTGGGATGTATGAGCCTCTGGTCGAAGATGAATGGCCACACAACCCCCATTTTTGTCGAAAATAGCCATGAATGACCATTTTCAATAATACCGAAGGCTAACACATTCGGATTTTTGCCAAGAAATGGTCTCCACCAGAAATTCCAGAATGTGATCTATGGCAAGGAAACATATGTGGGGTGAGGTGTACGAGCATCAGGTCGATGATCAATAGCCACACAACCCCCATTTTGTCGAAAATATCCATGAACGACCTTTTCAATAATACTGAAGGCTAACACATACAAATTTTTGACCAAAAAATGGTCTCCACCAGAAATCCAAGAATGTGATCTATGGCAAGGAAACATATGTGGGTGAGGTGTACGAGCCTCTGGTCGATGATAAATGGCCACACAACCCCCATTTTTGATGAAAATAGTCATGAACGGCCATTTTCAATAATACCGAAGGCTAAGACCTATGATTTTTTACCAAGAAATGGTCTCCACCAGAAATCCAAGAATGTGATCTATGGCAAGAAAACATATGTGGGGTGAAGTGTACGAGCCTCTGCTCGATGATCAATTGCCACAAAACCCCATTTTTGTCGAAAATAGCCATGAACGACTATTTTCAATGACACTGAAGGCTAACACCTACGAATTTTTGACCAAGAAATGGTCTCCACCATAAATCCAAGAATGTGATCTATGGGAAGGAAACATATGTGTAGTGGGGTGTATGAGCCTTTGGTCGAAGATCAATGGCCACACAACCCCCATTTTTGTCGAAAATAGCGATGAATGACCATTTTCAATAATACCGAAGGCTAACACATTCGGATTTTTGACCAAGAAATGGTCTCCACCAGTAATCCAAGAATGTGATCTATGGCAAGGAAACATATGTGGGGTGAGGTGTATGAGCCTCTGGTCGATGATCAATGCCACACAACCCCCGTTTTGTCGAAAATAGCCATGAACACCATTTTCAATAATACCGAAGGCTAACACCTACGGATTTTTGACCAAGAAATGGTCTCCACCAGAAATCCAAGAATATGATCTATGGCAAGGAAACATATGTGGGTGAGGTGTACGAGCCTCTGGTCGATGATCAATGGCCACACAACCCCCATTTTTGTCGAAAATAGCGATGAAGACCATTTTTAATAATACTGAAGGCTAACACATTCGGATTTTTGCCCTAGAAATGGTCTCCACCAGAAATCCAAGAATGTGATCTATGGCAAGGAAACATATGTGAGGTGAGGTGTACGAGCCTCTGGTCGATGATCAATTGCCACACATCCCCCATTTTGTCGAAAATAGCCATGAACGACCATTTTCAATAATACCGAAGGCTAACACGTACGAATTTTGACCAAGAAATGGTCTCCACCAGAAATCCAAGAATGTGTTCTATGGCAAGGAAACATATGTAGGGTGAGGTGTACGAGCCTCTGGTCGATGATAAATGGCACACAACCCCCATTTTTGTGAAAATAGCCATGAACGACCATTTTCAATAATACCGAAGTCTAACGCCTACGGATTTTTGACCAAGAAATGGTCTCCACCAGTAATCCAAGAATGTGATCTATGGCAAGGAAACATATGTGGGGTGAGGTGTGAGCCTCTGGTCGATGATCAATGGCCACACAACCCCCGTTTTGTCGAAAATAGCCATGAACAACCATTTTCAATAATACCGAAGGCTAACACCTACGATTTTTGACCAAGAAATGGTCTCCACCAGAAATCCAAGAATATGATCTATGGCAAGGAACATATGTGGGGTGAGGTGAACGAGCCTCTGGTCGATGATCAATGGCCACACAACCCCCATTTTTGTCGAAAATAGCCATGAACGACCATTTTCAATGACACAGAAGGCTAACACCTATGGATTTTTGACCAAGAAATGGTCTCCACCATAAATACAAGAATGTGATCTATGGCAGGAAACATATGTGTAGTGAGGTGTATAGCCTCTAGTCGATATCAATGGCCACACAACCCCCATTTTTGTCGAAAATAGCCATAAACGACCATTTTCAATATACCAAAGGCTAACACATTCGGAGTTTTTGACCAAGAAATGGTCTCCACCAGAAATCAAAGAATGTGATCTATGGCAAGGAAACATATGTGGGTGAGGTTTACGAGCCTCTGGTCGATGATCAATGGCCACACAACCCCCATTTTTTGTCAAAAATAGCCATGAACGACCATTTTCAATAGTACCGAAGGCTAACACATTCGGATTTTTGACCAAGAAATGGTCTCCACCAGAAATCAAAGAATGTGATCTATGGCAAAGAAACATATGTGGGGTGAGGTTTACGATCCTCTGGTAGATGATTAATGGCCACACAACCCCCATTTTTGTCGAAAATACCATGAATGACCATTTTCAATAATACCGAAGGCTAACACGTATGGATTTTTGACCAAGAAATGGTCTCCACCAGAAATCCAAGAATGTGATCTATGGCAAGGAAACATATATGGGGTGAGGTGTACGAGCCTCTGGTCGATGATAAATGGCCACACAACCCCCATTTTAGTCGAAACTGCCATGAACGACCATTTTCAATAATACCGAAGGCTAACACCAATGGATTTTTGACCAAGAAATGGTCTCCACCAGAAATCCAAGAATGTGATCTATGGCAAGAAAACATATGTGGGGGTGAGGTGTATGAGCGTCTGGTCCGATGATCAATGGCCACACAACCCCTTTTTGTCGAAAATAGCCATGAACGACCATATTTCAATAATATACCGAAGTCTAACACCTACGGATTTTTGAAACCAGAAATGTCTCCACCCAGAAATCCAAGAATGTGATCTATGGACAAGGAAACATATGTGGGGTGAGTGTATGGCCTCTGGTCGACTGATCATAGGCCACACAACCCCCATTTTTGTCGAAAATAGCCATGACCGAACCATTTTCAATATACTCGAAGGCTACACCTACGGATTTTTGACCAAGAAATGGTCTCCACCGATAAATCCAAGAATGTGATCTATGGCAAGGAACATTGTGGGGTGAGGTGTATGAGCCTCTGGTCGATGATCAATGGCCACACACCCCCATTTTTGTCGAAAAAGTAGCCATGAACGACCATTTTTCAATAATACCGAAGGCTACACGTACGGATTTTTTAACCAAGAAATGGTCTCCACCATAAATCCAAGAATGTGATCTATGGCAAGGAAACATATGTGGGGTGAGGTGTATGAGCCTCTGGTCGATGATCAATGGCCACACAACCCCCATTTTTGTCGAAAATAGCATGAACGACCATTTTCAATAATACCGAAGGCTAACCTACGGATTTTTTACCAAGAAATGGTCTCCACCAGAAATCCAAGAATGTGATCATGACAAGGAAACATATGTGGGGTGAGGTGTATGAGCCTCTGGTCGATGATCAATGGCCACACAACCCCCATTTTTGTCGAAAATACCATGAACGACCATTTTCAATAATACCGAAGGCTAACACCTACGGATTTTGACCAAGAAATGGTCTCCACCAGAAATCCAATAATGTGATCTATGGCAAGGAAACATATGTGGAGTGAGGTGTACGAGCCTCTGGTCGATGATCAATGGCCACAACCCCATTTTTGTCGAAAATAGCCATGAACGACCATTTTCAATAATACCGAAGGCTAACACCTACGGATTTTTGACCAAGAAATGGTCTCCACCAGAAATCCAAGAATGTGATCTATGGCAAGGAAACATATGTGGAGTGAGGTGTATGAGCCTCTGGTCGATGATCAATGGCCACACAACCCCCATTTTTGTCGAAAATAGCCATGAACGACCATTTTCAATATACCGAAGGCTAACACTACGGATTTTTGACCAAGAAATGGTCTCCACCAAAATCAAGAATGTGATCTATGGCAAGGAAACATATGTGGGGTGAGGTGTATGAGCCTCTGGTCGATGATCAATGGCCACACAACCCCCATTTTTGTCAAAAATAGCCATGAATGACCATTTTCAATAATACCGAAGGCTAACACTACGGATTTTTGACCAAGAAATGGTCTCCACCAAAAATCAAGAATGTGATCTATGGCAAGGAAACATATGTGGGGTGAGGTGTACGAGCCTCTGGTCGATGATCAATCCACACAACCCCCATTTTTGTCGAAAATAGCCATGAACGACCATTTTCAATAGTACCGAAGGCTAACACATTCGGATTTTTGACCAAGAAATGGTCTCCACCAGAAATCAAGAATGTGATCTATGGCAAGGAAACATATGTGGGGTGAGGTACGACTCTGGTCGATGATCAATGGCCACACAACCCCCATTTTTGTCGAAAATACCATGAATGACCATTTTCAATAATACCGAAGGCTAACACTACGGATTTTTGACCAAGAAATGGTCTCCACCAGAAATCCAAGAATGTGATCTATGGCAAGGAAACATATGTGGGGTGAGGTGTACGAGCCTCTGGTCGATGATCAATGGCCACACAACCCCCATTTTGTCGAAAATAGCCATGAACGACCATTTTCAATAATACCGAAGGCTAACACATCGGATTTTTGACCAAGAAATGGTCTCCACCAGAAATCCAAGAATGTGATCTATGGCAAGGAAACATATGTGGGTGAGGTGTACGAGCCTCTGGTCGATGATCAATGGCCACACAACCCCCATTTTTGTCGAAAATAGCATGAACGACCATTTTCAATAATACCGAAGGCTAACACCTACGGATTTTTGACCAAGAAATGGTCTCCACCATAAATCCAAGAATGTATCTATGGCAAGGAAACATATGTAGGGGTGAGGTATGAGCCTCTGGTCTAAGATAAATGGCCACACAACCCCCATTTTTTCGAAAATAGCCATGAACGACCATTTTCAATAATACCGAAGGCTAACACCTCGGATTTTTGCCAAGAAATGGTCTCCACCAGAAATCCAAGAATGTGATCTATGGCAAGGAAACATATGTGGGTGAGGTGTACGAGCCTCTGGTCGATGATCAATGGCCACACAACCCCCATTTTGTCGAAAATAGCCATGAACGACCATTTTCAATAATACTGAAGGCTAACACGTACGGATTTTTGACCAAGAAATGGTCTCCACCAGAAATCCAAGAATGTGATCTATGGCAAGGAAACATATGTGGGGTGAGTGTATGAGCCTCTGGTCGATGATCATGGCCACACAACCCCCATTTTGTGAAAATAGCCATGAACGACCATTTTCAATAATACCGAAGGCTAACACCTACGATTTTTGACCAAGAAATGGTCTCCACCAGAAATCCAAGAATGTGATCTATGGCAAGGAAACATATGGGGGTGAGGTGTAGAGCCTCTGGTCGATGATCAATGGCCACACAACCCCCATTTTGTCGAAAATAGCCATGAACGACCATTTTCAATAATACCGAAGGCTAACACTACGGAATTTTTGACCAAGAAATGGTCTCCACCAGAAATCCAAGAATGTGATCTATGGCAAGGAAACATATGTGGGGTGAGGTGTATGAGCCTCTGGTCGATGATCAATGGCCACACAACCCCCATTTTTGTCGAAAATAGCCATGAACGACCATTTTCAATAATACCGAAGGCTAACACCTACGGATTTTGACCAAGAAATGGTCTCCACCAGAAATCCAAGAATGTGATCTATGGCAAGGAAACATATGTGGTGAGGTGTATGAGCCTTGGTCGATGATCAATGGCCACACAACCCCCATTTTTGTCGAAAATAGCCATGAACGACCATTTTCAATAATACCGAAGGCTAACACCTACGGATTTTGACCAAGAAATGGTCTCCACCAGAAATCCAAGAATGTGATCTATGGCAAGGAAACATATGTGGGGTTAGGTGTAAGCCTCTGGTCGATGATCAATGGCCACACAACCCCCATTTTTGTCGAAAATAGCCATGAATGACCATTTTCAATAATACCGAAGGCTAACACCTAGATTTTTGACCAAGAAATGGTCTCCACCAGAAATCCAAGAATGTGATCTATGGCAAGGAAACATATGTGGGTGAGGTGTACGAGCCTCTGGTCGATGATCAATGGCCACACAACCCCATTTTTGTCGAAAATAGCCATGAACGACCATTTTCAATACCGAAGGCTAACACACGGATTTTTGACCAAGAAATGGTCTCCACCAGAAATCAAAGAATGTGATCTATGCAAGGAAACATATGTGGGGTGAGGTGTACGAGCCTCTGGTCGATGATCAATGGCCACACAACCCCATTTTGTCGAAAATAGCCATGAACGACCATTTTCAATAGTACGAAGGCTAACACACGGATTTTGACCAAGAAATGGTCTCAAGAAATCCAAGAATGATCTATGGCAAGGAAACATATGTGGGGTGAGGTGTACGAGCCTCTGGTCGATGATCAATGGCCACACAACCCCCATTTTTGTCGAAAATAGCCATGAATGACCATTTTCAATAATACCGAAGGCTAACACGTACGGATTTTTGACCAAGAAATGGTCTCCACCAGAAATCCAAGAATGTGATCTATGGCAAGGAAACATATGTGGGGTGAGGTGTACGAGCCTCTGGTCGATGATAAATGGCCACACAACCCCCATTTTAGTCGAAAATAGCCATGAACGACCATTTTCAATAATACCGAAGGCTAACACCTGGATTTTGACCAAGAAATGGTCTCCACCAGAAATCCAAGAATGTGATCTATGGCAAGAAACATATGTGGGGTGAAGTGTACGAGCCTCTGGTCGATGATCAATGGCCACACAACCCCCATTTTTGTCGAAAATAGCCATGAACGACCATTGACGGCTAACACCTACGATTTTTGACCAAGAAATGGTCTCCGAAATCCAAGAATGTGATCTATGGCAAGGAAACATATGTGGTGAGGTGTACGAGCTCTGGTCGATGATAATGGCCACACAACCCCCATTTTTGTCGAAAATAGCCATGAAGACCATTTTCAATAATACCGAAGGCTAACACCAGATTTTTGACCAAGAAATGGTCTCCACCAGAAATCCAAGAATGATCTATGGCAAGGAAACATATGTGGGGTGAGTGTACGAGCCTCTGGTCGATGATCAATGGCCACACAACCCCCATTTTTGTCGAAAATAGCCATGAACGACCATTTTCAATAACTGAAGGCTAACACCTACGGATTTTTGACCAAGAAATGGTCTCCACCAAAATCCAAGAATGTGATCTATGGCAAGGAAACATATGTGGGGTGAGGTGTACGAGCCTCTGGTCGATGATACATGGCCACACAAACCCCATTTTTGTCGAAAATAGCCATGAACGACCATTTTCAATAATACCGAAGGCTAACACTACGGATTTTGACAAGAAATGGTCTTCAAGAATGTGATCTATGGCAAGGAAACATATATGGGGTGAGGTGTATGAGCATCTCGTTGGCGATGAATGGCCACACAACCCCCATTTTTGTCGAAAATAGCCAGAACGACCATTTTCAATAATACCGAAGGCTAACACCTACGGATTTTGACCAAGAAATGGTCTCCAGCAGAAATCCAAGAATGTGATCTATGGCAAGGAAACATATGTGGGGTGAGGTGTACGAGCCTCTGGTCGATGATAAATGGCCACACAACCCCATTTTTTTAATGAAACGACCATTTTCAATAATACCGAAGGCTAAGACCTACGGATTTTTTACCAAGAAATGGTCTCCACCAGAAATCCAAGAATGTGATCAATGACAAGGAAAACATATGTGGGGTGAGGTGTAGAGCCTCTGGTCGATGATCAATGGCCACACAACCCCCATTTTTGTCGAAAATAACCATGAACGACCATTTTCAATAATACCGAAGGCTAACACCTACGGATTTTTGACCAAGAAATGGACTCCACCGTAAATCCAAGAATGTGATCTATGGCAAGGAAACATATGTGGTGAGGTGTACGAGCCTCTGGTCGATGATAAAAGGCCACAACCCCCATTTTAGTCGAAAATCCATGAACGGACCATTTTCAATAATACCGAAGGTAACACCAACGATTTTTGACCAAGAAATGGTCTCCACCAGAAATCCAAGAATGTGATCTATGGCAAGAAACATATGTGGAGTGAAGTACGAAGCTCGTTGATGATCAATGGCCACACAACCCCTTTTTGTCGAAATAGCCAT
>JAOPSE010003076.1:0-62243 GCA_029449295.1 Zea luxurians | reverse complement strand
AACATATGTGGGGTGAGGTGTACGAGCCTCTTGTCGATGATCAATGGCCACACAACCCCCATTTTGCCGAAAATAGCCATGAACGACCATTATCAATAATACCGAAGGCTAACACGTACGAGTTTTTAACCAAGAAATGGTCTCCACCAGAAATCCAAGAATGTGATCTATGGCAAGGAAACATATGTGGGGTGAGGTTTATGAGCCTCTAGTCGATGATAAATGGCCACACAACCCCCATTTTTTATGAAAATAGCCATGAGCGACCTTGAAAATAGCCATGAGCGACCATTTTCAATAATACTAGAGGCTAACACCTACGGATTTTAGACCAAGAAATGGTCTCCACCAGAAATCCAAGAATGTGATCTATGGCAAGGAAACATATGTGGGGTGAGGTGTATGAGCGTCTGGTCGGTGATCAATGGCCACACAACCCCCATTTTTGTCGAAAATAGCCATGAACGACCATTTTCAATAATACCGAAGGCTAACACCTACGGATTTTTGACCAAGAAATGGTCTCCACCAGAAATCCAAGAATGTGATCTATGGCAAGGAAACATATGTGGGGTGAGGTGTATGAGCCTCTGGTCGACGATCAATGGCCACACAACCCTAATTTTTTGTCGAAAATAGCCATGAACGACCATTTTCAATGACACTGAAGGCTAACACCTATGGATTTTTGACCAAGAAATGGTCTCCACCATAAATCCAAGGATGTGATCTATGGCAAGGAAACATATGTGTAGTGAGGTGTATGAGCCTCTGGTCGAAGATCAATGGCCACACAACCCCCATTTTTGTCGAAAATAGCCATGAATGACCATTTTCAAAAATACCAAAGGCTAACACATTCGGATTTTTGCCCAAGAAATGGTCTCCACCAGAAATCCAAGAATGTGATCTATGGCAAGGAAACATATGTGGGGTGTGGTGTACGAGCCTCTGGTCGATGATCAATGGCCACAAAACCCCCATTTTGCCGAAAATAGCCATGAATGACCATTTTCAATAATACCGAAGGCTAACACGTACGAGTTTTTGACCAAGAAATGGTCTCCACCAAAAATCCAAGAATGTGATCTATGGCAAGGAAACATATGAGGGGTGAGATTTATGAGCCTCTAGTCGATGATAAATGGCCACACAACCCCCATTTTTTATGAAAATAGCCATGAGCGACCATTTTCAATAATATTATAGGCTAAGACCTACGGATTTTTGACCAAGAAATGGTCTCCACCAGAAATCTAAGAATGTGATCTATGGCAAGGAAACATATGTGGGGTGAGGTGTATGAGCCTCTAGTCGATGATCAATGGCCACACAACCCACATTGTTGTCGAAAATAGCCATGAATGACCATTTACAATAATACCGAAGGCTAACACCTACGGATTTTTGACCAAGAAATGGTCTCCACCAGAAATCCAAGAATGTGATCTATGGCAAGGAAACATATGTGGGGTGAGGTGTATGAGCCTCTGGTCGATGATCAATGGCCACACAACCCCCATTTTTGTCGAAAATGGCCATGAACGACCATTTTCAATAATATCGAAGGCTAACACCTACGGATTTTTGACCAAGAAATGGTCTCCACCTAGAAATCAAAGAATGTGATCTACGACAAGGAAACATATGTGGGGTGAGGTGTATGAGCCTCTGGTTGACGATCAATGGCCACACAACCCCCATTTTGCCGAAAATAGCCATGAATGACCATTTTCAATAATACCGAAGGCTAACACGTACGAGTTTTTAACCAAGAAATGGTTTCCACCAGAAATCCAAGAATGTAATCTATGGCAAGGAAACATATGTGGGGTGAGGTGTACGAGCCTCTGGTCGATGATCAATGGCCACACAACCCCCATTTTGCCGAAAATAGCCATGAACGACCATTTTCAATAATACCGAAGGCTAACACGTACGAGTTTTTGACCAAGAAATGGTCTCCACCAAAAATCCAAGAATGTGATCTATGGCAAGGAAACATATGTGGGGTGAGATTTATGAGCCTCTAGTCGATGATAAATGGCCACACAACCCCCATTTTTTTATGAAAATAGCCATGAGCGACCATTTTCAATAATATTAGAGGCTAAGACCTACGGATTTTTGACCAAGAAATGGTCTCCACCAGAAATCCAAGAATGTGATCTATGGCAAGGAAACATATGTGGGGTGAGGTGTATGAGCCTATGGTCGATGATCAATGGCCACACAACCCCCATTTTTGTCGAAAATAGCCATGAATGACCATTTACAATAATACCGAAGGCTAACACCTACAGATTTTTGACCAAGAAATGGTCTCCACCAGAAATCCAAGAATGTGATCTATGGCAAGGAAACATATGTGGGGTGAGGTGTATGAGCCTCTGGTCGATGATCAATGGCCACACAACCCCCATTTTTGTCGAAAATAGCCATGAACGACCATTTTCAATAATATCGAAGGCTAACACCTACGGATTTTTGACCAAGAAATGGTCTCCACGAGAAATCCAAGAATGTGATCTACGACAAGGAAACATTTGTGGGGTGAGGTGTATGAGCCTCTGGTCGACGATCAATGTCCACACAACCCCCATTTTGCCGAAAATAGCCATGAATGACCATTTTCAATAATACCGAAGGCTAACACGTACGAGTTTTTAACCAAGAAATGGCTTCCACCAGAAATCCAAGAATGTAATCTATGGCAAGGAAACATATGTGGGGTGAGGTTTATGAGCCTCTAGTCGATGATAAATGGCCACACAACCCCCATTTTTTATGAAAATAGCCATGAGCGACCTTGAAAATAGCCATGAGCGACCATTTTCAATAATACTAGAGGCTAACACCTACGGATTTTAGACCAAGAAATGGTCTCCACCAAAAATCCAAGAATGTGATCTACGACAAGGAAACATATGTGGGGTGAGGTGTATGAGCCTCTGGTCGACGATCAATGGCCACACAACCCCCATTTTGCCGAAAATAGCCATGAATGACCATTTTCAATAATACCGAAGTCTAACACGTACGAGTTTTTAACCAAGAAATGGTTTCCACCAGAAATCCAAGAATGTAATCTATGGCAAGGAAACATATGTGGGGTGAGGTGTACGAGCCTCTGGTCGATGATCAATGGCCACACAACCCCCATTTTGCCGAAAATAGCCATGAACGACCATTTTCAATAATACCGAAGGCTAACACGTACGAGTTTTTGACCAAGAAATGGTCTCCACCAAAAATCCAAGAATGTGATCTATGGCAAGGAAACATATGTGGGGTGAGATTTATGAGCCTCTAGTCGATGATAAATGGCCACACAACCCCCATTTTTTTATGAAAATAGCCATGAGCGACCATTTTCAATAATATTAGAGGCTAAGACCTACGGATTTTTGACCAAGAAATGGTCTCCACCAGAAATCCAAGAATGTGATCTATGGCAAGGAAACATATGTGGGGTGAGGTGTATGAGCCTATGGTCGATGATCAATGGCCACACAACCCCCATTTTTGTCGAAAATAGCCATGAATGACCATTTACAATAATACCGAAGGCTAACACATACAGATTTTTGACCAAGAAATGGTCTCCACCAGAAATCCAAGAATGTGATCTATGGCAAGGAAACATATGTGGGGTGAGGTGTATGAGCCTCTGGTCGATGATCAATGGCCACACAACCCCCATTTTTGTCGAAAATAGCCATGAACGACCATTTTCAATAATATCGAAGGCTAACACCTACGGATTTTTGACCAAGAAATGGTCTCCACGAGAAATCCAAGAATGTGATCTACGACAAGGAAACATTTGTGGGGTGAGGTGTATGAGCCTCTGGTCGACGATCAATGGCCACACAACCCCCATTTTGCCGAAAATAGCCATGAATGACCATTTTCAATAATACCGAAGGCTAACACGTACGAGTTTTTAACCAAGAAATGGCTTCCACCAGAAATCCAAGAATGTAATCTATGGCAAGGAAACATATGTGGGGTGAGGTTTATGAGCCTCTAGTCGATGATAAATGGCCACACAACCCCCATTTTTTATGAAAATAGCCATGAGCGACCTTGAAAATAGCCATGAGCGACCATTTTCAATAATACTAGAGGCTAACACCTACGGATTTTAGACCAAGAAATGGTCTCCACCAGAAATCCAAGAATGTGATCTACGACATGGAAACATATGTGGGGTGAGGTGTATGAGCCTCTGGTTGACGATCAATGGCCACACAACCCCCATTTTGCCGAAAATAGCCATGAATGACCATTTTCAATAATACTGAAGGCTCACACGTACGAGTTTTTAACAAAGAAATAGCTTCCACCAGAAATCCAAGAATGTAATCTATGGCAAGGAAACATATGTGGGGTGAGGTTTATGAGCCTCTAGTCGATGATAAATGGCCACACAACCCCCATTTTTTATGAAAATAGCCATGAGCGACCTTGAAAATAGCCATGAGCGACCATTTTCAATAATACTAGAGGCTAACACCTACGGATTTTAGACCAAGAAATGGTCTCCACCAGAAATCCAAGAATGTGATCTATGGCAAGGAAACATATGTGGGGTGAGGTGTATGAGCGTCTGGTCGATGATCAATGGACACACAACCCCCATTTTTGTCGAAAATAGCCATGAACGACCATTTTCAATAATACCGAAGGCTAACACCTACGGATTTTTGACCAAGAAATGGTCTCCACCAATAATCCAAGAATGTGATTTATGGCAAAGAAACATATGTGGCGTGAGGTGTATGAGCCTCTGGTCGACGATCAATGGCCACACAACCCTAATTTTTGTCGAAAATAGCCATGAACGACCATTTTCAATGACACTGAAGGCTAACACCTACGGATTTTTGACCAAGAAATGGTCTCCACCATAAATCCAAGAATGTGATCTATGGCAAGGAAACATATGTGTAGTGAGGTGTATGAGCCTCTGGTCGAAGATCAATGGCCACACAACCCCCATTTTTGTCGAAAATAGCCATGAATGACCATTTTCAAAAATACCAAAGGCTAACACGTACGGATTTTTGACCAAGAAATGGTCTCCACCAGAAATCCAAGAATGTGATCTATGGCAAGGAAACATATGTGGGGTGAGGTGTACGAGCCTCTGGTCGATGATCAATGGCCACACAACCCCCATTTTGCCGAAAATAGCCATGAACGACCATTTTCAATAATACCGAAGGCTAACACGTACGAGTTTTTGACCAAGAAATGGTCTCCACCAAAAATCCAAGAATGTGATCTATGGCAAGGAAACATATGTGGGGTGAGATTTATGAGCCTCTAGTCGATGATAAATGGCCACACAACCCCCATTTTTTTATGAAAATAGCCATGAGCGACCATTTTCAATAATATTAGAGGCTAAGACCTACGGATTTTTGACCAAGAAATGGTCTCCACCAGAAATCCAAGAATGTGATCTATGGCAAGGAAACATATGTGGGGTGAGGTGTATGAGCCTATGGTCGATGATCAATGGCCACACAACCCCCATTTTTGTCGAAAATAGCCATGAATGACCATTTACAATAATACCGAAGGCTAACACCTACAGATTTTTGACCAAGAAATGGTCTCCACCAGAAATCCAAGAATGTGATCTATGGCAAGGAAACATATGTGGGGTGAGGTGTATGAGCCTCTGGTCGATGATCAATGGCCACACAACCCCCATTTTTGTCGAAAATAGCCATGAACGACCATTTTCAATAATATCGAAGGCTAACACCTACGGATTTTTGACCAAGAAATGGTCTCCACGAGAAATCCAAGAATGTGATCTACGACAAGGAAACATTTGTGGGGTGAGGTGTATGAGCCTCTGGTCGACGATCAATGTCCACACAACCCCCATTTTGCCGAAAATAGCCATGAATGACCATTTTCAATAATACCGAAGGCTAACACGTACGAGTTTTTAACCAAGAAATGGCTTCCACCAGAAATCCAAGAATGTAATCTATGGCAAGGAAACATATGTGGGGTGAGGTTTATGAGCCTCTAGTCGATGATAAATGGCCACACAACCCCCATTTTTTATGAAAATAGCCATGAGCGACCTTGAAAATAGCCATGAGCGACCATTTTCAATAATACTAGAGGCTAACACCTACGGATTTTAGACCAAGAAATGGTCTCCACCAAAAATCCAAGAATGTGATCTACGACAAGGAAACATATGTGGGGTGAGGTGTATGAGCCTCTGGTCGACGATCAATGGCCACACAACCCCCATTTTGCCGAAAATAGCCATGAATGACCATTTTCAATAATACCGAAGTCTAACACGTACGAGTTTTTAACCAAGAAATGGTTTCCACCAGAAATCCAAGAATGTAATCTATGGCAAGGAAACATATGTGGGGTGAGGTGTACGAGCCTCTGGTCGATGATCAATGGCCACACAACCCCCATTTTGCCGAAAATAGCCATGAACGACCATTTTCAATAATACCGAAGGCTAACACGTACGAGTTTTTGACCAAGAAATGGTCTCCACCAAAAATCCAAGAATGTGATCTATGGCAAGGAAACATATGTGGGGTGAGATTTATGAGCCTCTAGTCGATGATAAATGGCCACACAACCCCCATTTTTTTATGAAAATAGCCATGAGCGACCATTTTCAATAATATTAGAGGCTAAGACCTACGGATTTTTGACCAAGAAATGGTCTCCACCAGAAATCCAAGAATGTGATCTATGGCAAGGAAACATATGTGGGGTGAGGTGTATGAGCCTATGGTCGATGATCAATGGCCACACAACCCCCATTTTTGTCGAAAATAGCCATGAATGACCATTTACAATAATACCGAAGGCTAACACATACAGATTTTTGACCAAGAAATGGTCTCCACCAGAAATCCAAGAATGTGATCTATGGCAAGGAAACATATGTGGGGTGAGGTGTATGAGCCTCTGGTCGATGATCAATGGCCACACAACCCCCATTTTTGTCGAAAATAGCCATGAACGACCATTTTCAATAATATCGAAGGCTAACACCTACGGATTTTTGACCAAGAAATGGTCTCCACGAGAAATCCAAGAATGTGATCTACGACAAGGAAACATTTGTGGGGTGAGGTGTATGAGCCTCTGGTCGACGATCAATGGCCACACAACCCCCATTTTGCCGAAAATAGCCATGAATGACCATTTTCAATAATACCGAAGGCTAACACGTACGAGTTTTTAACCAAGAAATGGCTTCCACCAGAAATCCAAGAATGTAATCTATGGCAAGGAAACATATGTGGGGTGAGGTTTATGAGCCTCTAGTCGATGATAAATGGCCACACAACCCCCATTTTTTATGAAAATAGCCATGAGCGACCTTGAAAATAGCCATGAGCGACCATTTTCAATAATACTAGAGGCTAACACCTACGGATTTTAGACCAAGAAATGGTCTCCACCAGAAATCCAAGAATGTGATCTACGACAAGGAAACATATGTGGGGTGAGGTGTATGAGCCTCTGGTTGACGATCAATGGCCACACAACCCCCATTTTGCCGAAAATAGCCATGAATGACCATTTTCAATAATACTGAAGGCTAACACGTACGAGTTTTTAACAAAGAAATAGCTTCCACCAGAAATCCAAGAATGTAATCTATGGCAAGGAAACATATGTGGGGTGAGGTTTATGAGCCTCTAGTCGATGATAAATGGCCACACAACCCCCATTTTTTATGAAAATAGCCATGAGCGACCTTGAAAATAGCCATGAGCGACCATTTTCAATAATACTAGAGGCTAACACCTACGGATTTTAGACCAAGAAATGGTCTCCACCAGAAATCCAAGAATGTGATCTATGGCAAGGAAACATATGTGGGGTGAGGTGTATGAGCGTCTGGTCGATGATCAATGGACACACAACCCCCATTTTTGTCGAAAATAGCCATGAACGACCATTTTCAATAATACCGAAGGCTAACAGCTACGGATTTTTGACCAAGAAATGGTCTCCACCAATAATCCAAGAATGTGATTTATGGCAAAGAAACATATGTGGCGTGAGGTGTATGAGCCTCTGGTCGACGATCAATGGCCACACAACCCTAATTTTTGTCGAAAATAGCCATGAACGACCATTTTCAATGACACTGAAGGCTAACACCTACGGATTTTTGACCAAGAAATGGTCTCCACCATAAATCCAAGAATGTGATCTATGGCAAGGAAACATATGTGTAGTGAGGTGTATGAGCCTCTGGTCGAAGATCAATGGCCACACAACCCCCATTTTTGTCGAAAATAGCCATGAATGACCATTTTCAAAAATACCAAAGGCTAACACGTACGGATTTTTGACCAAGAAATGGTCTCCACCAGAAATCCAAGAATGTGATCTATGGCAAGGAAACATATGTGGGGTGAGGTGTACGAGCCTCTGGTCGATGATCAATGGCCACACAACCCCCATTTTGCCGAAAATAGCCATGAACGACCATTTTCAATAATACCGAAGGCTAACACGTACGAGTTTTTAACCAAGAAATGGTCTCCACTAGAAATCCAAGAATGTGATCTATGGCAATGAAACATATGTGGGGTGAGGTTTATGAGCCTCTAGTCGATGATAAATGGCCACACAACCCCCATTTTTTATGAAAATAGCCATGAGCGACCTTGAAAATAGCCATGAGCGACCATTTTCAATAATACTAGAGGCTAACACCTACGGATTTTAGACCAAGAAATGGTCTCCACCAGAAATCCAAGAATGTGATCTATGGCAAGGAAACATATGTGGGGTGAGGTGTATGAGCGTCTGGTCGATGATCAATGGCCACACAACCCCCATTTTTGTCGAAAATAGCCATGAACGACCATTTTCAATAATACCTAAGGCTAACACCTACGGATTTTTGACCAAGAAATGGTCTCCACCAGAAATCCAAGAATGTGATCTATGGCAAGGAAACATATGTGGGGTGAGGTGTATGAGCCTCTGGTCGACGATCAATGGCCACACAACCCTAATTTTTGTCGAAAATAGCCATGAACGACCATTTTCAATGACACTGAAGGCTAACACCTACGGATTTTTGACCAAGAAATGGTCTCCACCATAAATCCAAGAATGTGATCTATGGCAAGGAAACATATGTGTAGTGAGGTGTATGAGCCTCTGGTTGAAGATCAATGGCCACACAACCCCCATTTTTGTCGAAAATAGCCATGAATGACCATTTTCAAAAATACCAAAGGCTAACACATTCGGATTTTTGCCCAAGAAATGGTCTCCACCAGAAATCCAAGAATGTGATCTATGGCAAGGAAACATATGTGGGGTGAGGTGTACGAGCCTCTGGTCGATGATCAATGGCCACAGAACCCCCATTTTGCCGAAAATAGCCATGAACGACCATTTTCAATAATACCGAAGGCTAACACGTACGAGTTTTTGACCAAGAAATGGTCTCCACCAAAAATCCAAGAATGTGATCTATGGCAAGGAAACATATGTGGGGTGAGATTTATGAGCCTCTAGTCGATGATAAATGGCCACACAACCCCCATTTTTTTATGGAAATAGCCATGAGCGACCATTTTCAATAATATTAGAGGCTAAGACCTACGGATTTTTGACCAAGAAATGGTCTCCACCAGAAATCCAAGAATGTGATCTATGGCAAGGAAACATATGTGGGGTGAGGTGTATGAGCCTCTGGTCGATGATCAATGGCCACACAACCCCCATTTTTGACGAAAATAGCCATGAATGACCATTTACAATAATACCGAAGGCTAACACCTACGGATTTTTGACCAAGAAATGGTCTCCACCAGAAATCCAAGAATGTGATCTATGGCAAGGAAACATATGTGGGGTGAGGTGTATGAGCCTCTGGTCGATGATCAATGGCCACACAACCCCCATTTTTGTCGAAAATAGCCATGAACGACCATTTTCAATAATATCGAAGGCTAACACCTACGGATTTTTGACCAAGAAATGGTCTCCACCAGAAATCCAAGAATGTGATCTACGACAAGGAAACATATGTGGGGTGAGGTGTATGAGCCTCTGGTCGACGATCAATGGCCACACAACCCCCATTTTGCCGAAAATAGCCATGAATGACCATTTTCAATAATACCGAAGGCTAACACGTACGAGTTTTTAACCAAGAAATGGTTTCCACCAGAAATCCAAGAATGTAATCTATGGCAAGGAAACATATGTGGGGTGAGGTTTATGAGCCTCTAGTCGATGATAAATGGCCACACAACCCCCATTTTTTATGAAAATAGCCATGAGCGACCTTGAAAATAGCCATGAGCGACCATTTTCAATAATATTAGAGGCTAAGACCTACGGATTTTTGACAAAGAAATGGTCTCCACCAGAAATCCAAGAATGTGATCTATGGCAAGGAAACATATGTGGGGTGAGGTGTATGAGCCTCTGGTCGATAATCAATGGCCACACAACCCCCATTTTTGTCGAAAATAGCCATGAACGACCATTTTCAATAATATCGAAGGCTAACACCTATGGATTTTTGACCAAGAAATGGTCTCCACCAGAAATCCAAGAATGTGATCTACGACAAGGAAACATATGTGGGGTGAGGTGTATGAGCCTCTGGTCGACGATCAATGGCCACACAACCCCCATTTTGCCGAAAATAGCCATGAATGACCATTTTCAATAATACCGAAGGCTAACACGTACGAGTTTTTAACCAAGAAATGGTTTCCACCAGAAATCCAAGAATGTAATCTATGGCAAGGAAACATATGTGGGGTGAGGTTTATGAGCCTCTAGTCGATGATAAATGGCCACACAACCCCCATTTTTTATGAAAATAGCCATGAGCGACCTTGAAAATAGCCATGAGCGACCATTTTCAATAATACTAGAGGCTAACACCTACGGATTTTAGACCAAGAAATGGTCTCCACCAGAAATCCAAGAATGTGATCTATGGCAAGGAAACATATGTGGGGTGAGGTGTATGAGCGTCTGGTCGATGATCAATGGCCACACAACCCCCATTTTTGTCGAAAATAGCCATGAACGACCATTTTCAATAATACCGAAGGCTAACACCTACGGAATTTTGACCAAGAAATGGTCTCCACCAGAAATCCAAGAATGTGATCTATGGCAAGGAAACATATGTGGGGTGAGGTGTATGAGCCTCTGGTCGACGATCAATGGCCACACAACCCCCATTTTGCCGAAAATAGCCATGAATGACCATTTTCAATAATACCGAAGGCTAACACGTACGAGTTTTTAACCAAGAAATGGTTTCCACCAGAAATCCAAGAATGTAATCTATGGCAAGGAAACATATGTGGGGTGAGGTTTATGAGCCTCTAGTCGATGATAAATGGCCACACAACCCCCATTTTTTATGAAAATAGCCATGAGCGACCTTGAAAATAGCCATGAGCGACCATTTTCAATAATATTAGAGGCTAAGACCTACGGATTTTTGACAAAGAAATGGTCTCCACCAGAAATCCAAGAATGTGATCTATGGCAAGGAAACATATGTGGGGTGAGGTGTATGAGCCTCTGGTCGATAATCAATGGCCACACAACCCCCATTTTTGTCGAAAATAGCCATGAACGACCATTTTCAATAATATCGAAGGCTAACACCTATGGATTTTTGACCAAGAAATGGTCTCCACCAGAAATCCAAGAATGTGATCTACGACAAGGAAACATATGTGGGGTGAGGTGTATGAGCCTCTGGTCGACGATCAATGGCCACACAACCCCCATTTTGCCGAAAATAGCCATGAATGACCATTTTCAATAATACCGAAGGCTAACACGTACGAGTTTTTAACCAAGAAATGGTTTCCACCAGAAATCCAAGAATGTAATCTATGGCAAGAAACATATGTGGGGTGAGGTTTATGAGCCTCTAGTCGATGATAAATGGCCACACAACCCCCATTTTTTATGAAAATAGCCATGAGCGACCTTGAAAATAGCCATGAGCGACCATTTTCAATAATACTAGAGGCTAACACCTACGGATTTTAGACCAAGAAATGGTCTCCACCAGAAATCCAAGAATGTGATCTATGGCAAGGAAACATATGTGGGGTGAGGTGTATGAGCGTCTGGTCGATGATCAATGGCCACACAACCCCCATTTTTGTCGAAAATAGCCATGAACGACCATTTTCAATAATACCGAAGGCTAACACCTACGGAATTTTGACCAAGAAATGGTCTCCACCAGAAATCCAAGAATGTGATCTATGGCAAGGAAACATATGTGGGGTGAGGTGTATGAGCCTCTGGTCGACGATCAATGGCCACACAACCCCCATTTTTTATGAAAATAGCCATGAGCGACCTTGAAAATAGCCATGAGCGACCATTTTCAATAATACTAGAGGCTAACACCTACGGATTTTAGACCAAGAAATGGTCTCCACTAGAAATCCAAGAATGTGATCTATGGCAAGGAAACATATGTGGGGTGAGGTGTATGAGCATCTGGTCGATGATCAATGGCCACACAACCCCCATTTTTGTCGAAAATAGCCATGAACGACCATTTTCAATAATACCGAAGGCTAACACCTACGGATTTTTGACCAAGAAATGGTCTCCACCAGAAATCCAAGAATGTGATCTATGGCAAGGAAACATATGTGGGGTGAGGTGTACGAGCCTCTGGTCGATGATCAATGGCCACACAACCCCCATTTTGCCGAAAATAGCCATGAACGACCATTTTCAATAATACCGAAGGCTAACACGTACGAGTTTTTGACCAAGAAATGGTCTCCACCAGAAATCCAAGAATGTGATCTATGGCAAGGAAACATATGTGGGGTGAGGTGTATGAGCCTCTGGTCGACGATCAATGGCCACACAACCCTAATTTTTGTCGAAAATAGCCATGAACGACCATTTTCAATGACACTGAAGGCTAACACCTACGGATTTTTGACCAAGAAATGGTCACCACCAGAAATCCAAGAATGTGATCTATGGCAAGGAAACATATGTGGGGTGAGGTGTATGAGCCTCTAGTCGATGATCAATGGCCACACAACCCCCATTTTTGTCGAAAATAGCCATGAATGACCATTTTCAAAAATACCAAAGGCTAACACATTCGGATTTTTGCCCAAGAAATGGTCTCCACCAGAAATCCAAGAATGTGATCTATGGCAAGGAAACATATGTGGGGTGAGGTGTACGAGCCTCTGGTCGATGATCAATGGCCACACAACCCCCATTTTGCCGAAAATAGCCATGAATGACCATTTTCAATAATACCGAAGGCTAATACGTACGAGTTTTTAACCAAGAAATGGTCTCCACCAGAAATCCAAGAATGTGATCTATGGCAAGGAAACATATGTGGGGTGAGGTGTATGAGCGTCTGGTCGATGATCAATGGCCACACAACCCCCATTTTTGTCGAAAATAGCCATGAACGACCATTTTCAATAATACCGAAGGCTAACACGTACGGATTTTTGACCAAGAAATGGTCTCCACCAGAAATCCAAGAATGTGATCTATGGCAAGGAAACATATGTGGGGTGAGGTGTATGAGCCTCTAGTCGATGATCAATGGCCACACAACCCCCATTTTTGTCGAAAATAGCCATGAATGACCATTTTCAAAAATACCAAAGGCTAACACGTATGGATTTTTGACCAAGAAATGGTCTCCACCAGAAATCCAAGAATGTGATCTACGACAAGGAAACATATGTGGGGTGAGTTGTATGAGCCTCTGGTCGACGATCAATGGCCACACAACCCCCATTTTGCCGAAAATAGCCTTGAATGACCATTTTCAATAATACCGAAGGCTAACACGTACGAGTTTTTAACCAAGAAGTGGTTTCCACCAGAAATCCAAGAATGTAATCTATGGCAAGGAAACATATGTGGGGTGAGGTTTATGAGCCTCTAGTCGATGATAAATGGCCACACAACCCCCATTTTTTATGAAAATAGCCATGAGCGACCTTGAAAATAGCCATGGGCGACCATTTTCAATAATACTAGAGGCTAACACCTACGGATTTTAGACCAAGAAATGGTCTCCACCAGAAATCCAAGAATGTGATCTATGGCAAGGAAACATATGTGGGGTGAGGTGTACGAGCCTCTGGTCGATGATCAATGGCCACACAACCCCCATTTTGCCGAAAATAGCCATGAACGACCATTTTCAATAATACCGAAGGCTAACACGTACGAGTTTTTAACCAAGAAATGGTCTCCACCAGAAATCCAAGAATGTGATCTATGGCAAGGAAACATATGTGGGGTGAGGTTTATGAGCCTCTAGTCGATGATAAATGGCCACACAACCCCCATTTTTTATGAAAATAGCCATGAGCGACCATTTTCAATAATACTAGAGGCTAAGACCTACGGATTTTTGACCAAGAAATGGTCTCCACCAGAAATCCAAGAATGTGATCTATGGCAAGGAAACATATGTGGGGTGAGGTGTATGAGCCTCTAGTCGATGATCAATGGCCACACAACCCCCATTTTTGTCGAAAATAGCCATGAATGACCATTTTCAAAAATACCAAAGGCTGACACGTACGGATTTTTAACCAAGAAATGGTCTCCACCAGAAATCCAAGAATGTGATCTATGGCAAGGAAACATATGTGGGGTGAGGTGTACGAGCCTCTGGTCGATGATCAATGGCCACACAACCCCCATTTTACCGAAAATAGCCATGAATGACCATTTTCAATAATACCGAAGGCTAACACGTACGAGTTTTTAACCAAGAAATGGTTTCCACCAGAAATCCAAGAATGTAATCTATGGCAAGGAAACATATGTGGGGTGAGGTTTATGAGCCTCTGGTCGAAGATCAATGGCCACACAACCCCCATTTTTGTCGAAAATAGCCATGAATGACCATTTTCAAATATACCAAAGGCTAACACGTACGGATTTTTGACCAAGAAATGGTCTTGTAACACCCTAAAGTTCAATCTTGTGAAGACAAGAAAAATTCTCAAAGATTATAAAACAAAACACCTTTCCTTAAAAATAATCATAATTTAGAAGTTTCCACTCATGAATAAGTTAAAAATACATAATTAAAGATACTTAGATAATCTAAAATTGCCTTTGGGTTAGGATATATAAAAGAATTATGGTTAAACTATTTCTTAACATATATAAGTCTAAATTTGATTTCCCTAGAATTAATGAGGTAGGGAATTATTCTACTATATGAATAAAAAACTTGTCTAAAAGGACTAAAAATAAATAAAGAAATACATAAAATAGGTTTTTGCACATTATGCTAAAGTTCTAATGTGTATCCAAATTAAGTGTTTGAACTTTAAACTTGTGTTGATTTGAAATTCAAATGGAAAGGAAAAATAGAAAATAGAAAATAAAAGGAGTAGGGAAAATACTACATAAAACAAAATAAAATCAGAATAAAAATTCTTCATACTTATATTATTAAAGTATACTATTCAAACTGAGGACAAGTTATTCACAAAAGTTTGAATTTAAGTTTGAATTCAAATTGGATTTGAAAATGGGAAAAGAAAATAGAAAATAAAATAGAAAAGGACTAAAACCCTAAATGGGCCGTCGGCTGGGAATTCGGCCCACCTAAGGATTTCTCACGGCGCGCAGCCCATTCCCAAACCCGGCGCCGACGTGTGGGCCCCCCCGGGCAGCCTCTCGCCCCTCTCCCCCTCACGCACGCTCTCACCTCTCACTGGCGGGTGGGGCCCCCTGCCCAGTCGCTCGCGCGCGCGCTCGCCTGCTCTCCCTCTCTCTGATTCGCGGGCCCCCGCTGTCAGCCGCTCCCTCCCTTCGCGCTACTCGCCTCGCCGACTCGTGGGCCCTTGCGGTCGGACTCGTCCTTCCTACCGGAATCGCGCGCAACCGCCGCCGCGATATCCCCGGCGATTGACCGAGCTGGTTCAACGGCCCCTGCTCCCTCGGACTTCGCCGCCTGGGTATAAAGCTCGGGTCGTTCCCCTAGCTCCCCCGTGTCGCACCGCGCCTGGGTCACCATTGCCGAGCAGCCGTAAAGAAGCGTGGTGCCGCTTGCTTCAAATTGTAAGTGGCATTGACTTCGTGCGCTCGAATCCGTGCTCGGGTGATCCGTCGTGCCGTGTGGAAGCTTGCGGTAGCATCGCTGGGTGGGGAAGGACTTTGCGGCCACCGGAATTGCTCACCGGTGTGGCGTCTCCGCCGTGAACCCGCCCTTCGTCGTGGCCGGCCTCCTTCGACCCCCTATCTCCGGTGAGTACCCTACAACCGTGTTCGCAATGGCTTCAGCATCGTGTAGACCTATCCAATTTGGGTTTCGTCGCTCGGAGTTGACCAATCGCCGTCGCACCCGCGTGCTCCACCGTATGAGCTCGACGGCGGCGGGTTGGTGGGGAAGAAGACTGGTGGCCGTTAGATCCTGAGGAACGGCCCTGATTAGATCTCGCATACCCCTTCGCCATGTGCGATCTGGGCCGTAGGATTGGATCGTGCGGTCACGATTACTTCGCGAGTGTTTAAAATCCGAGCCGTTAGATCCGGATCGTGTGGTCCCGTGCGCATACCGGTTCGGGTTATACTGGATCTAATCTGAACCGTCCGCGCTTGATCGGATGGCTCTCGATGGCCGATACCCCTTCGGCTTGCGCGTTTTGCTAAAGAGTCCCTGAGTTTTAAAGAAAACAACCCGCCGTCCTCGGGACCCTGTTCCTTGTGTCTGGGGCGACTTACCCCGAGCCCCCTGACTTTTCTTATAATTGAGGCCCAGTCCAGAACATAATAAAATCAGAGATAATGATTATTAAATGGATTTTTAATATGAAAATAATTGCTAGAACTTAGATAATTCATAGAAAATCCATTTTTAGTCCAAATTGATCCATTCCACTTTCTAAAATTTTGTAATAATATTCTCTATCATTTAGAATCACTGTTTTGACATGAACTCTGTCAGAAAATTTATTTATCACTTAATCCATTTTAAATGCATAAAACCTTAGAAAATTCATAACATGAATTCTATAGCTCCAAATTTAATGATTCCAGTTCCTGTGGTTTTATTTTAATGTGTAGATTATTACTGTGTATTTTGTTCTTATGTTTGGTGTAATGTTAAATTTGCCTATACTATGTACGTTGGTATTGCTACGACTAGCAGTGAGGTCACGAGGATCTGAAGAATCATCCTGGTACCTGGATTCTCAAGGCCCAGGCAAGTTGTGCCCTTGATCACTTCTTTTCACCTACTCATGTTCTAATTAATCATAATGATCTGCATAGGTTAATTTTGATGGGACCCAATAGGATACCCTAGTTTGTCTATCTTTATACCTTGTTTACCACTGATCTTTCTGGGTAGTACTTGCTAGTGCTTTATGTGGTTTTGGGTATGGAGATACACATTACTATTCATGATTATACATTTGTTATCAGTTGTTATTTACTGTTCATGTTGAGATCATTATGTTAATTGGAACATGGAGCGACCACCCGGGAAAACAGTGCTACCACAAGGGTAGTATGGGATGCCCTTGGCTGATTAATTAGGAAAGCTAGTGGAAGACTACCTTACCCGAAAGGGGCAAGGGCAGTAGGGGAGAGGTCAGTGCGGGAAGTGCCCTCGGGAGGATTTTGCTGCGATGGCGGTCCTGCAAGGGATTCCTGTACTGGATCTTCCTATAAACTGTAGCGGGTTTTCGGAAGCTAGTGGAACTTTGTAAAGGCCTCGTAGTGCTACCCTGCCTCACTTCCTTGGTAGAGGTGTATGGGATTCATGACCCCTTGGCAGATGGGTAACACGACTTGTGGGTAAAGATGCGCAACCTCTGCAGAGTGTAAAACTGGTATACTAGCCGTGCTCACGGTCATGAGCAGCTCGGACCCTCACATGATTAATTTATGGAACTAAATTCAATTTGTCATATGCATTGCATTGCAGGTGATGTTGTTGTTACTTTTGTTCTATTACTTATTTGGGTTTGGTATTTACTTATACTTAGTAATTGCTAATAAAATTTTGACCAACTTTAAAAGCAATGCTCAGCTCTAACCATCTTCTTTGGTAAGCCTTACACTTTATGAGCTCCCACCTTTGGCGAGTTCATGCACATTATTCCCCACAACTTGTTGAGCGATGAACGTATGTGAGCTCACTCTTGCTGTCTCACATACACCACAGGTCAAGAACAGGTACTGCAGGATGATGCTCATGGAGGATGCTGCGATGAGTTCGTGAGAGGTCTAGGTCGTCGTCTCCCAGTCAACTTTGGGTTGCTGGACCGTTGTCTCCTTATAATGTAATTATTTATTTTGTATAGAACTCCTGTTATATATAAAGATGTGACATTCGATCCTGTGCCACTATACATCATATGTATGAGACTTGGTCCCAGCATACCTGGTGTTTATGTTAACCCCGGGTTTTGGACCCCTAGAATCCGGGTGTTACAGAAGTGGTATCAGAGGAATGTTGACTGTAGGACGAAACCTAGATAGAAATGGACACAACCATTCTTTACTTACCTTACTCTGATTCTTTTCTAAACTTATCTTAATCTATTCTCATCTATTTCCGCTTTACTCTGATTATTCTTATCTTTTCTTTCTAAAGACAAACTTGGATTTCACACTTTGAAATCCTTAACCTAAAGTGACTTTAGGAATGGGAGACCTAATCCTAGGAACAAAAACAAAACTATTTTTTATAAGTGTCTGTATTTGAATGTTTGTTCTTATGATATCTGTTTGATTTGGATCTTTGATTGAGTGTGATGGGTTGTGGAGTAATGTCCACAATTACATCTGCATATACACATAAGTATAAAAAAATATATTTATAAAATAACTAGACAGCCTAGATTATCCCCATTGGAACATACCTAGCTTAAGAGATTTATCTTATCCTAAAAGATCTCATTCTAACCAATTCATCTTATCTTAAAAGATTCTCCCCTATCTTAATAGATCCATCTCATCTTAAAATATACTCATCTCATCATGAAAAGATTTTACGTCATCCTAATAGACCTAACTGACCTCGAAATATTCTATCTTATCTTATGGATTCATCTTGCCCTAAATTGAAATATTTATCCCACTCTAGAATAACAACCATGACCTAATTAAAATTAATGAGATTCTATCTAGTCTAATCTAGTTATACCAATCTAACCTAAAATTGGTGCCCTAGACCAACTTTACCATATACACCCACCTAACCATATGCAACTACCTTGCCCATCAGACGGTTGCATAACCCCTCTGTTTTAACCTAACAGTGATTTTAACATATCCTGATAAAATATATCCTACCCGGGAAGATCTATCTAACTTTAACTAGTCTTATCTAGTCAAACATACCAATCTAATCTAGATCCCACCTAATCTAATGTGATCTTGAACATATTAGTGATACTGATAGAAGTGATTAAACCCTACTAGCCATGTATTAACCTAACCTAGAGCCATGATGAATGATATAACCTTTCTATTTCCCACCTAACAACAAACAAACTTTTAACCTACATCTTGTAGCCTATCTCACCCATGTATATCTCTCATCTTGACAGATTCTATCTTACCCTTGGATATTCACCTTATATGATTGGTTACCCCAATCTGGACATAAATTAAGCCCTACCAAAGAATCTATAGATTATAACCAACTACTAGCTTATCCATTCCGCTTCCTTTGCAAAACTATTATCACATGCTTCTAACTTTCATGGTCGATACCAGGAAAGGAAAGATTATCACGTAACAACAAACAGAAAATGAATCCTCCAAATCCTCCACCTGTTGACATCAATCAAGTGGTTGCTACCCAAAGACTGGTAATACAACAATTAACAGACATGGTGACCGAGATGCAAAATCAGATAAGACAGCAACGCGAGGAAATACGTCAGGCCCGTCAAGAAATAAGGCAAGCACGATTGGAAAGACAACAACAACAACCTCCACCACTACCACCAGCTTCACCAAGCTACTTAGATATAAATTATGATGACTTGTAAGATCTAGATGTTATTTTAGTTAGTAGATGATATGATATTACTTAAAGAAGGAACAATAAGGTCTATTGACCCTATGTTTTGTTAAAAGTATTATACCTCATGCTGAGATTTCTTTGCTTGTGCATATGTTCTGAGAACAATATGAGTATATATCCCTTTTCTTACAAATCTCGAGGACGAGATTATTTTTAAGGGGGGTAGGATTTGTAACACCCTAAAGTTCAATCTTGTGAAGACAAGAAAAATTCTCAAAGATTATAAAACAAAACACCTTTCCTTAAAAATAATCATAATTTAGAAGTTTCCACTCATGAATAAGTTAAAAATACATAATTAAAGATACTTAGATAATCTAAAATTGCCTTTGGGTTAGGATATATAAAAGAATTATGGTTAAACTATTTCTTAACATATATAAGTCTAAATTTGATTTCCCTAGAATTAATGAGGTAGGGAATTATTCTACTATATGAATAAAAAACTTGTCTAAAAGGACTAAAAATAAATAAAGAAATACATAAAATAGGTTTTTGCACATTATGCTAAAGTTCTAATGTGTATCCAAATTAAGTGTTTGAACTTTAAACTTGTGTTGATTTGAAATTCAAATGGAAAGGAAAAATAGAAAATAGAAAATAAAAGGAGTAGGGAAAATACTACATAAAACAAAATAAAATCAGAATAAAAATTCTTCATACTTATATTATTAAAGTATACTATTCAAACTGAGGACAAGTTATTCACAAAAGTTTGAATTTAAGTTTGAATTCAAATTGGATTTGAAAATGGGAAAAGAAAATAGAAAATAAAATAGAAAAGGACTAAAACCCTAAATGGGCCGTCGGCTGGGAATTCGGCCCACCTAAGGATTTCTCACGGCGCGCAGCCCATTCCCAAACCCGGCGCCGACGTGTGGGCCCCCCGGGCAGCCTCTCGCCCCTCTCCCCCTCACGCACGCTCTCACCTCTCACTGGCGGGTGGGGCCCCCTGCCCAGTCGCTCGCGCGCGCGCTCGCCTGCTCTCCCTCTCTCTGATTCGCGGGCCCCCGCTGTCAGCCGCTCCCTCCCTTCGCGCTACTCGCCTCGCCGACTCGTGGGCCCTTGCGGTCGGACTCGTCCTTCCTACCGGAATCGCGCGCAACCGCCGCCGCGATATCCCCGGCGATTGACCGAGCTGGTTCAACGGCCCCTGCTCCCTCGGACTTCGCCGCCTGGGTATAAAGCTCGGGTCGTTCCCCTAGCTCCCCCGTGTCGCACCGCGCCTGGGTCACCATTGCCGAGCAGCCGTAAAGAAGCGTGGTGCCGCTTGCTTCAAATTGTAAGTGGCATTGACTTCGTGCGCTCGAATCCGTGCTCGGGTGATCCGTCGTGCCGTGTGGAAGCTTGCGGTAGCATCGCTGGGTGGGGAAGGACTTTGCGGCCACCGGAATTGCTCACCGGTGTGGCGTCTCCGCCGTGAACCCGCCCTTCGTCGTGGCCGGCCTCCTTCGACCCCCTATCTCCGGTGAGTACCCTACAACCGTGTTCGCAATGGCTTCAGCATCGTGTAGACCTATCCAATTTGGGTTTCGTCGCTCGGAGTTGACCAATCGCCGTCGCACCCGCGTGCTCCACCGTATGAGCTCGACGGCGGCGGGTTGGTGGGGAAGAAGACTGGTGGCCGTTAGATCCTGAGGAACGGCCCTGATTAGATCTCGCATACCCCTTCGCCATGTGCGATCTGGGCCGTAGGATTGGATCGTGCGGTCACGATTACTTCGCGAGTGTTTAAAATCCGAGCCGTTAGATCCGGATCGTGTGGTCCCGTGCGCATACCGGTTCGGGTTATACTGGATCTAATCTGAACCGTCCGCGCTTGATCGGATGGCTCTCGATGGCCGATACCCCTTCGGCTTGCGCGTTTTGCTAAAGAGTCCCTGAGTTTTAAAGAAAACAACCCGCCGTCCTCGGGACCCTGTTCCTTGTGTCTGGGGCGACTTACCCCGAGCCCCCTGACTTTTCTTATAATTGAGGCCCAGTCCAGAACATAATAAAATCAGAGATAATGATTATTAAATGGATTTTTAATATGAAAATAATTGCTAGAACTTAGATAATTCATAGAAAATCCATTTTTAGTCCAAATTGATCCATTCCACTTTCTAAAATTTTGTAATAATATTCTCTATCATTTAGAATCACTGTTTTGACATGAACTCTGTCAGAAAATTTATTTATCACTTAATCCATTTTAAATGCATAAAACCTTAGAAAATTCATAACATGAATTCTATAGCTCCAAATTTAATGATTCCAGTTCCTGTGGTTTTATTTTAATGTGTAGATTATTACTGTGTATTTTGTTCTTATGTTTGGTGTAATGTTAAATTTGCCTATACTATGTACGTTGGTATTGCTACGACTAGCAGTGAGGTCACGAGGATCTGAAGAATCATCCTGGTACCTGGATTCTCAAGGCCCAGGCAAGTTGTGCCCTTGATCACTTCTTTTCACCTACTCATGTTCTAATTAATCATAATGATCTGCATAGGTTAATTTTGATGGGACCCAATAGGATACCCTAGTTTGTCTATCTTTATACCTTGTTTACCACTGATCTTTCTGGGTAGTACTTGCTAGTGCTTTATGTGGTTTTGGGTATGGAGATACACATTACTATTCATGATTATACATTTGTTATCAGTTGTTATTTACTGTTCATGTTGAGATCATTATGTTAATTGGAACATGGAGCGACCACCCGGGAAAACAGTGCTACCACAAGGGTAGTATGGGATGCCCTTGGCTGATTAATTAGGAAAGCTAGTGGAAGACTACCTTACCCGAAAGGGGCAAGGGCAGTAGGGGAGAGGTCAGTGCGGGAAGTGCCCTCGGGAGGATTTTGCTGCGATGGCGGTCCTGCAAGGGATTCCTGTACTGGATCTTCCTATAAACTGTAGCGGGTTTTCGGAAGCTAGTGGAACTTTGTAAAGGCCTCGTAGTGCTACCCTGCCTCACTTCCTTGGTAGAGGTGTATGGGATTCATGACCCCTTGGCAGATGGGTAACACGACTTGTGGGTAAAGATGCGCAACCTCTGCAGAGTGTAAAACTGGTATACTAGCCGTGCTCACGGTCATGAGCAGCTCGGACCCTCACATGATTAATTTATGGAACTAAATTCAATTTGTCATATGCATTGCATTGCAGGTGATGTTGTTGTTACTTTTGTTCTATTACTTATTTGGGTTTGGTATTTACTTATACTTAGTAATTGCTAATAAAATTTTGACCAACTTTAAAAGCAATGCTCAGCTCTAACCATCTTCTTTGGTAAGCCTTACACTTTATGAGCTCCCACCTTTGGCGAGTTCATGCACATTATTCCCCACAACTTGTTGAGCGATGAACGTATGTGAGCTCACTCTTGCTGTCTCACATACACCACAGGTCAAGAACAGGTACTGCAGGATGATGCTCATGGAGGATGCTGCGATGAGTTCGTGAGAGGTCTAGGTCGTCGTCTCCCAGTCAACTTTGGGTTGCTGGACCGTTGTCTCCTTATAATGTAATTATTTATTTTGTATAGAACTCCTGTTATATATAAAGATGTGACATTCGATCCTGTGCCACTATACATCATATGTATGAGACTTGGTCCCAGCATACCTGGTGTTTATGTTAACCCCGGGTTTTGGACCCCTAGAATCCGGGTGTTACAGGTCTCCACTAGAAATCCAAGAATGTGATCTATGGCCAGGAAACATATGTGGGGTGAGGTGTATGAGCGTCTGGTCGATGATCAATGGCCACACAACCCCCATTTTTGTCGAAAATAGCCATGAACGACCATTTTCAATAATACCGAAGGCTAACACCTACGGATTTTTGACCAAGAAATGGTCTCCACCAGAAATCCAAGAATGTGATCTATGGCAAGGAAACATATGTGGGGTGAGGTGTACGAGCCTCTGGTCGACGATCAATGGCCACACAACCCCCATTTTGCCGAAAATAGCCATGAATGACCATTTTCAATAATACCGAAGGCTAACACGTACGAGTTTTTAACCAAGAAATGGTCTCCACCAGAAATCCAAGAATGTGATCTATGGCAAGGAAACATATGTGGGGTGAGGTTTATGAGCCTCTAGTCGATGATAAATGGCCACACAACCCCCATTTATTTATGAAAATAGCCATGAGCGACCTTGAATATAGCCATGAGCGACCATTTTCAATAATACTAGAGGCTAACACCTACGGATTTTAGACCAAGAAATGGTCTCCACCAGAAATCCAAGAATGTGATCTATGGCAAGGAAACATATGTGGGGTGAGTTGTATGAGCGTCTGGTCGATGATCAATGGCCACACAACCCCCATTTTTGTCGAAAATAGCCATGAATGACCATTTACAATAATACCGAAGGCTAACACCTACGGATTTTTGACCAAGAAATGGTCTCCACCAAAAATCCAAGAATGTGATCTATGGCAAGGAAACATATGTGGGGTGAGGTGTATGAGCCTGTGGTCGATGATCAATGGCCACACAACCCCCATTTTTTATGAAAATAGCCATGAGCGACCTTGAAAATAGCCATGAGCGACCATTTTCAATAATACTAGAGGCTAACACCTACGGATTTTAGACCAAGAAATGGTCTCCACCAGAAATCCAAGAATGTGATCTATGGCAAGGAAACATATGTGGGGTGAGGTGTATGAGCGTCTGGTCGATGATCAATGGCCACACAACCCCCATTTTTGTCGAAAATAGCCATGAACGACCATTTTCAATAATACCGAAGGCTAACACCTACGGATTTTTGACCAAGAAATGGTCTCCACCAGAAATCCAAGAATGTGATCTATGGCAAGGAAACATATGTGGGGTGAGATTTATGAGCCTCTAGTCGATGATAAATGGCCACACAACCCCCATTTTTTATGAAAATAGCCATGAGCGACCTTGAAAATAGCCATGAGCGACCATTTTCAATAATACTAGAGGCTAACACCTACGGATTTTAGACCAAGAAATGGTCTCCACCAGAAATCCAAGAATGTGATCTATGGCAAGGAAACATATGTGGGGTGAGGTGTATGAGCGTCTGGTCGATGATCAATGGCCACACAACCTCCATTTTTGTCGAAAATAGCCATGAACGACCATTTTCAATAATACCGAAGGCTAACACCTACGGATTTTTGACCAAGAAATGGTCTCCACCAGAAATCCAAGAATGTGATATATGGCAAGGAAACATATGTGGGGTGAGGTGTATGAGCCTCTAGTCGATGATCAATGGCCACACAACCCCCATTTTTGTCGAAAATAGCCATGAATGACCATTTTCAAAAATACCAAAGGCTAACACGTACGGATTTTTGACCAAGAAATGGCCTCTGGTCGATGATCAATGGCCACAGAACCCCCATTTTGCCGAAAATAGCCATGAACGACCATTTTCAATAATACCGAAGGCTAACACCTACGGATTTTTGACCAAGAAATGGTCTCCACCAGAAATCCAAGAATGTGATCTATGGCAAGGAAACATATGTGGGGTGAGGTGTACGAGCCTCTGGTCGATGATCAATGGCCACACAACCCCCATTTTGCCGAAAATAGCCATGAATGACCATTTTCAATAATACCGAAGGCTAACACCTACGAATTTTTAACCAAGAAATGGTCTCCACCAGAAATCCAAGAATGTAATCTATGGCAACGAAACATATGTGGGGTGAGGTTTATGAGCCTCTAGTCGATGATAAATGGCCACACAACCCCCATTTTTTATGAAAATAGCCATGAGCGACCTTGAAAATAGCCATGAGCGACCATTTTCAATAATACTAGAGGCTAACACCTATGGATTTTAGACCAAGAAATGGTCTCCACCAGAAATCCAAGAATGTGATCTATGGCAAGGAAACATATGTGGGGTGAGGTGTATGAGCGTCTGGTCGATGATCAATGGCCACACAACCCCCATTTTTGTCGAAAATAGCCATGAACGACCATTTTCAATAATACCGAAGGCTAACACCTACGGATTTTTGACCAAGAAATAGTCTCCACCAGAAATCCAAGAATGTGATCTATGACAAGGAAACATATGTGGGGTGAGGTGTATGAGCCTCTAGTCGATGATCAATGGCCACACCATTGATCATCGACCAGACGCTCATACACCTCACCCCACATATGTTTCCTTGCCATAGATCACATTCTTGGATTTCTGGTGGAGACCATTTCTTGGTTAAAAACTCGTACGTGTTAGCCTTCGGTATTATTGAAAATGGTCATTCATGGCTATTTTCGGCAAAATGGGGGTTGTGTGGCCATTGATCATCGACCAGAGGCTCGTACACCTCACCCCACATATGTTTCCTTGCCATAGATCACATTCTTGGATTTCTGGTGGAGACCATTTCTTGGTTAAAAATCCGTACGTGTTAGCCTTTGGTATTTTTGAAAATGGTCATTCATGGCTATTTTCGACAAAAATGGGGGTTGTGTGGCCATTGATCATCGACTAGAGGCTCATACACCTCACCCCACATATGTTTCCTTGCCATAGATCACATTCTTGGATTTCTGGTGGAGACCATTTCTTGGTCAAAAATCCATAGGTGTTAGCCTTCGGTATTATTGAAAATGGTCGTTCATGGCTATTTTCGAAAAAAATGGGGGTTGTGTGGCCATTGATCATCGACCAGAGGCTCATACACCTCACCCTACATATGTTTCCTTGCCATAGATCACATTCTTGGATTTCTGGTGGAGACCATTTCTTGGTCAAAAATCCGTAGGTGTTAGCCTTCGGTATTATTGAAAATGGTCGTTCATGGCTATTTTCGACAAAAATGGGGGTTGTGTGGCCATTGATCATCGACCAGACGCTCATACACCTCACCCCACATATGTTTCCTTGCCATAGATCACATTCTTGGATTTCTGGTGGAAACCATTTCTTGGTCAGAAATCCGTAGGTGTTAGCCTTCGGTATTATTGAAAATAGTCGTTCATGGCAATTTTTGACAAAAATGGGGGTTGTGTGGTAATACCGAAGGCTAACTCCTACGGATTTTTGACCAAGAAATGGTCTCCACCAGAAATCCAAGAATGTGATCTATGGCAAGGAAACATATGTGGGGTGAGGTGTATGAGCCTCTGGTCGATGATCAATGGCCACACAACCCCCATTTTTTATGAAAATAGCCATGAGCGACCTTGAAAATAGCCATGAGCGACCATTTTCAATAATACTAGAGGCTAACACCTACGGATTTTTGACCAAGAAATGGTCTCCACCAGAAATCCAAGAATGTGATCTATGGCAAGGAAACATATGTGGGGTGAGGTGTATGAGCCTCTGGTCGATGATCAATGGCCACACAACCCTAATTTTTGTCGAAAATAGCCATGAACGACCATTTTCAATGACACTGACGGCTAACGCCTACGGATTTTTGACCAAGAAATGGTCTCCACCATAAATCCAAGAATGTGATCTATGGCAAGGAAACATATGTGTAGTGAGGTGTATGAGCCTCTGTTCGAAGATCAATGGCCACACAACCCCCATTTTTGTCGAAAATAGCCATAAATGACCATTTTCAAAAATACCAAAGGCTAACACATTCGGATTTTTGCCCAAGAAATGGTCTCCACCAGAAATCCAAGAATGTGATCTATGGCAAGGAAACATATGTGGGGTGAGTTGTATGAGCCTCTGGTCGATGATCAATGGCCACACAACCCCCAATTTGCCAAAAATAGCCATGAATAACCATTTTCAATAATACCGAAGGCTAACACGTACGAGTTTTTAACCAAGAAATGGTTTCCACCAGAAATCCAAGAATGTAATCTATGGCAAGGAAACATATGTGGGGTGAGGTTTATGAGCCTCTAGTCGATGATAAATGGCCACACAACCCCCATTTTTTATGAAAATAGCCATGAGCGACCTTGAAAATAGCCATGAGCGACCATTTTCAATAATATTAGAGGCTAAGACCTACAGATTTTTGACCAAGAAATGGTCTCCACTAGAAATCCAAGAATGTGATCTATGGCAAGGAAACATATGTGGGGTGAGGTGTATGAGCCTCTGGTCGATGATCAATGGCCACACAACCCCCATTTTTGTCGAAAATAGCCATGAATGACCATTTACAATAATACCGAAGGCTAACACCTACGGATTTTTGACCAAGAAATGGTCTCCACCAGAAATCCAAGAATGTGATCTATGGCAAGGAAACATATGTGGGGTGAGGTGTATGAGCCTCTGGTCGATGATCAATGGCCACACAACCCCCATTTTTGTCGAAAATAGCCATGAACGACCATTTTCAATAATATCGAAGGCTAACACCTACTGATTTTTGACCAAGAAATGGTCTCCACCAGAAATCCAAGAATGTGATCTACGACAAGGAAACATATGTGGGGTGAGGTGTATGAGCCTCTAGTCGACGATCAATGGCCACACAACCCCCATTTTGCCGAAAATAGCCATGAATGACCATTTTCAATAATACCGAAGGCTAACACGTACGAGTTTTTAACCAAGAAATGGTTTCCACCAGAAATCCAAGAATGTAATCTATGGCAAGGAAACATATGTGGGGTGAGGTGTATGAGCCTCTAGTCGATGATCAATGGCCACACAACCCCCATTTTGCCGAAAATAGCCATGAATGACCATTTTCAATAATACCGAAGGCTAACACGTACGAGTTTTTAACCAAGAAATGGTTTCCACCAGAAATCCAAGAATGTAATCTATGGCAAGTAAACATATGTGGGGTGAGGTTTATGAGCCTCTAGTCGATGATAAATGGCCACACAACCCCCATTTTTTATGAAAATAGCCATGAGCGACCTTGAAAATAGCCATGAGCGACCATTTTCAATAATACTAGAGGCTAACACCTACGGATTTTAGACCAAGAAATGGTCTCCACCAGAAATCCAAGAATGTGATCTATGGCATGGAAACATATGTGGGGTGAGGTGTATGAGCCTCTGGTCGACGATCAATGGCCACACAACCCCCATTTTTGTCGAAAATAGCCATGAATGACCATTTACAATAATATCGAAGGCTAACAACTACAGATTTTTGACCAAGAAATGGTCTCCTCCAAAAATCCAAGAATGTGATCTATGGCAAGGAAACATATGTGGGGTGAGGTGTATGAGCCTCTGGTCGATGATCAATGGCCACACAACCCCCATTTTTGTCGAAAATAGCCATGAACGACCATTTTCAATAATATCGAAGGCTAACACCTACGAATTTTTGACCAAGAAATGGTCTCCACCAGAAATCCAAGAATGTGATCTACGACAAGGAAACATATGTGGGGTGAGGTGTATGAGCCTCTGGTCAACGATCATTGGCCACACAACCCCCATTTTGCCGAAAATAGCCATGAATGACCATTTTCAATAATACCGAAGGCTAACAAGTACTAGTTTTTAACCAAGAAATGGTTTCCACCAGAAATCCAAGAATGTAATCTATGGCAAGGAAACATATGTGGGGTGAGGTTTATGAGCCTCTAGTCGATGATAAATGGCCACACATCCCCCATTTTTTATGAAAATAGCCATGAGCGACCATTTTCAATAATATTAGAGGCTAAGACCTACGGATTTTTGACCAAGAAATGGTCTCCACCAGAAATCCAAGAATGTGATCTATGGCAAGGAAACATATGTGGGGTGAGGTGTATGAGCCTCTGGTCGATGATCAATGGCCACACAACCCCCATTTTTGTCGAAAATAGCCATGAATGGCCATTTACAATAATACCGAAGGCTAACACCTACGGATTTTTGAACAAGAAATGGTCTCCACCAGAAATCCAAGAATGTGATCTATGGCAAGGAAACATATGTGGGGTGAGGTGTATGAGCGTCTGGTCGATGATAAATGGAAATGGGGGTTGTGTGGCCATTGATCATCGACCAGAGGCTCATACCACACAACCCCCATTTTCCCGAAAATAGCCATGAACGACAATTTTCAATAATACCGAAGGCTAACACCTACGGATTTTTGACCAAGAAATGGTCTCCACCAGAAATCCAAGAATGTGATCTATGGCAAGGAAACATATGTGGGGTGAGGTGTATGAGCCTCTAGTCGATGATCAATGGCCACACAACCCCCATTTTTGTCGAAAATAGCCATGAATGACCATTTTCAAAAATACCAAAGGCTAACACGTACGGATTTTTGACCAAGAAATGGTCTCCACCAGAAATCCAAGAATGTGATCTATGGCAAGGAAACATATGTGGGGTGAGGTGTACGAGCCTCTGGTCGATGATCAATGGCCACACAACCCCCATTTTGCCGAAAATAGCCATGAACGACCATTTTCAATAATACCGAAGGCTAACACGTACGAGTTTTTAACCAAGAAATGGTCTCCACCAGAAATCCAAGAATGTGATCTATGGCAAGGAAACATATGTGGGGTGAGGTTTATGAGCCTCTAGTCGATGATAAATGGCCACACAACCCCCATTTTTTATGAAAATAGCCATGAGCGACCATTTTCAATAATACTAGAGGCTAAGACCTACGGATTTTAGACCAAGAAATGGTCTCCACCAGAAATCCAAGAATGTGATCTATGGCAAGGAAACATATGTGGGGTGAGGTGTATGAGCGTCTGGTCGATGATCAATGGCCACACAACCCCCATTTTTGTCGAAAATAGCCATTAACGACCATTTTCAATAATACCGAAGGCTAACACCTACGGATTTTTGACCAAGAAATGGTCTCCACCAGAAATCCAAGAATGTGATCTATGGCAAGGAAACATATGTGGGCTGAGGTGTATGAGCCTCTAGTCGATGATCAATGGCCACACAACCCCCATTTTGCCGAAAATAGCCATGAATGACCATTTTCAATAATACCGAAGGCTAACACGTACGAGTTTTTAACCAAGAAATGGTTTCCACCAGAAATCCAAGAATGTAATCTATGGCAAGGAAACATATGTGGGGTGAGGTTTATGAGCCTCTAGTCGATGATAAATGGCCACACAACCCCCATTTTTTATGAAAATAGCCATGAGCGACCTTGAAAATTGCCATGCGCGACCATTTTCAATAATACTAGAGGCTAACACCTATGGATTTTAGACCAAGAAATGGTGAAAGGGAATTAGGCTTAGACCTAGTTCCTAAATAATTTTGGTGGTTGAATTGCCCAACACAAACATTGTATTAACTAGTTTACTCTAGTGCATAAGTTATACAGGTGCAAAAGGTTCACAATCAGCCAATAAAAAAGACCAAGTGTTGGATTCAGCAAAGGAGCAGCAAGGCAACCGAGGGCTCCTCTGGCCGGAGGCACCGGACTGTCCGGTGTGCACCGGACTGTCCGGTGCGGCCAGAGGACTTCGACTTCAAACTCTTCGCTCTCGGGATTTCTCGGTGGACAGCGCGCTATAATTCACCGGACTGTCCGGTGTGCACCGGACATGTCCGGTGCTCCAAGGAAACGCCGTCCCCGGAACTCGCCAGCCTCGGGTTCGCTCGGCAGCCGCTCCGCTAAAATTCACCGGACTGTCCGGTGTACCAGCGGAGCAACGGCTCTCTGCGGCGCCAACGGCTCCCTGCGGTGCATTAAATGCGCGCGCAGCGCGCGCAGACGTCAGGCTCGCCCATGCCGGTGCACCGGACATCAAACAGTACTTGTCCGGTGTGCACCGGACACCCAGGAGGGCCCACAAGTCAGAAGCTCCAACGGTCAGAATCCAACGGCACTGGTGACGTGGCAGGGGCACCGGACTGTCCGGTGTGCACCGGACTGTCCGGTGCGCCATCGAACAGAGGAGTTCCAGCAACGGTCACTTTTGGTGGTTGGGGCTATAAATACCCCAACCACCCCACATTCATTGCCATCCAAGTTTTCCACTTCTCAACTACTACAAGAGCTCTAGCATTCAATTCTAGACACACCAAATAGATCAAGTCCTCTCCAAATTCCACACAACTCCATAGTGACTAGAGAGAGTGATTTGCTTGTGTTCTTTCGAGCTCTTGCGCTTGGATCGCATTCCTTTCTTTCTCACTTGTTCTTGTGATCAATCTCAATTGTAACCAAGGCAAGAGGCACCAATTGTGTGGTGGCCCTTGCGGGGAAGCTTTGTTCCCGCTTGATTGAGAAGAAGAGAAAGCTCACTCGATCCGTGGGATCGTTTGAGAGAGGGAAGGGTTGAAAGAGACCCGGCCTTTGTGGCCTCCTCAACGGGGAGTAGGTTTGCGAGAACCGAACCTCGGTAAAACAAATCCTCGTGTCACACTCTTATTTGCTTGCGATTTGTTTTGCGCCCTCTCTCGAGGACTCGTTTATATTTCTAACGCTAACCCCGGCTTGTAGTTGTGATTATTTTTGTAAATTTCAGTTTCGCCCTATTCACCCCCCCCCCTCTAGGCGACTATCAATTGGTATCAAAGCCCGGTGCTTCATTAGAGCCTAACCGCTCGAAGTGATGTCGGGAGATCACGCCAAGAAGGAGATGGAGACCGGCGACAAGCCTACTACAAGCCAAGGGAGCACTTCATCGGAAGAGTCCCGCACCAAGAGAAGAGAGAACAGAAAAAGCTCCTCCAAGCGGAAGGAGAAAAGATCTTCCTCTTCTCACCACAAAGAGAAGAAGGAGAAATCTTCTCACAAGCCACATCGGAGTGGGGACAAGCACAAGAGGATGAGGAAGGTGATCTTCTACGAGACCGACACCTCATCGACATCTACCTCCGGCTCCGACGCGGCGTCCGTCACTTCTAAACGCCAAGAGCGTAAGAAGTATAGTAAGATCCCCCTACGCTACCCTCGCATTCCTAAACATACACCTTTGCTATCCGTCCCATTAGGCAAACCACCAACTTTTAATGGTGAAGATTATGCTATGTGGAGTAATTTGATGCGATTTCATCTAACCTCTCTCCACAAAAGATTATGGGATGTTGTTGAGTATGGTGTACAGGTACCATCCGTAGGGGATGAGGACTACGACACGGACGAAGTGGCCCAAATCGAGCACTTCAACTCTCAAGCCACAACTATTCTCCTTGCCTCTTTAAGCAAGGAGGAATACAACAAAGTACAAGGGTTGAAGAACGCCAAGGAGATTTGGGACCTACTCAAGACGGCGCACGAGGGTGATGAACTCACCAAGATCACCAAGCGGGAAACGATCGAGGGGGAGCTCGGTCGCTTCCGTCTTCGCCAAGGGGAGGAGCCACAAGACATGTACAACCGGCTCAAGACCTTGGTGAACCAAGTGCGCAACCTCGGGAGCACAAAATGGGATGACCACGAAGTGGTTAAGGTCATTCTAAGAGCCCTTATTTTCCTTAACCCTACTCAAGTACAATTAATTCGTGGCAATCCTAGATATACACAAATGACCCCCGAGGAAGTCATCGGGAATTTTGTTAGTTTTGAATGTATGATTAAGGGCTCCAAGAAGATCAACGAGCTTGATGAGCCTTCCACATCCGAGGCGCAACCCGTGGCCTTCAAGGCAACGGAGGAGAAGAAGGAGGAGTCTACACCAAGTAGACAACCAATTGACGCCTCCAAGCTCGACAACGAGGAGATGGCCCTAATCATCAAAAGCTTCCGGCAAATCCTCAAGCAACGGAAGGGGAAGGACTACAAATCCCGTTCCAAGAAGGTTTGCTACAAGTGTGGTAAGCCCGGTCACTTTATTGCTAAATGTCCATTATCAAGTGATAGTGACAGGGGTGACGACAAGAAGGGCAAGAGGAAGGAAAAGAAGAAGTACTACAAGAAGAAGGGCGGCGATGCCCATGTTTGTCGGGAGTGGGACTCCGACGAAAGCTCAAGCGACTCCTCCGACGACGAGGACGCCGCCAACATCGCCGTCACCAAGGGCCTCCTCTTCCCCAACGTCGGCCACAAGTGCCTCATGGCCAAGGACGGCAAAAAGAAGGTAAAATCAAAGTCCTCCACTAAATATGAAACATCTAGTGATGAGGATGATAAAAATGAGGAGGATAACTTGCGTATTCTTTTTGCCAACCTTAACATGGAACAAAAGGAAAAATTAAATGAGCTAATTAGTGCCATCCATGAAAAGGATGATCTCTTGGACTCCCAAGAGGACTTCCTAATCAAGGAAAACAAGAAACATGTTAAGGTTAAAAATGCTTATGCTCTAGAAAGAGAAAAATGTGAAAAATTGTCTAGTGAGCTAAGCACTTGCCATGAGACTTTAGACAACCTTAGAAATGAAAATGCCAATTTGTTAGCTAAGGTTGATTCTCATGTTTGCATTGATCCTAGAAATGATAATATTGATTTGCTTGCTAGGATTGATGAGTTGAATGTTTCCATTGCTAGCCTTAGAAATGAAAATGAGAAATTAATTGCTAAGGCTAAAGACTTTGATGTTTGCAATGCTACCATTTCGGACCTTAGAACTAAGAATGATTTGTTGCATGCTAAGGTCATTGATTTGAAATCTTGCAAACCCTCTACATCTAACGTTGAACATGTTGCTATTTGTACTAGATGTAGAGATATTAATGTTGATGCTATCCATGATCATCTAGCCTTAATTAAGAAACAAAATGATCACATAGCACAACTCAATGCTAAGATTAGAGAGCATGACTTAGAAAATGAAAAATTTAAACTTGCTAGAAGCATGCTCTATAATGGGAGACGCCCTGGCATCAAGGACGGCATTGGCTTCCAAAGGGGAGACAATGTCAAAATTAATGCCCCTTCTAAGAACTTGTCTAACTTTGTTAAGGGCAAGGCTCCCATGCCTCAGGATAACGAGGGTTACATTTTGTACCCTGCCGGGTATCCTGAGAGTAAAATTAAGAAAATTCATTCTAGGAAGTCTCACTCTGGCCCTAATTATGCTTTTATGTATAAGGGTGAGACATCTAGATCTAGGCAACCAACCCATGCCAAGTTGCCTAGAAAGAAAATTGCTAATGCATCAAATGATCATGCCATTTCTTTTAAAACTTTTGATGCATCTTATGTTTTGACTAGCAAATCCGGCAAGATAGTTGCCAAAATTGTTGGGGGCAAACACAAGGGCTCCAAGACTTGTGTTTGGGTACCCAAAGTTCTTGTATCTAATGCCAAAGGACCCAAAACCGTTTGGGTACCTAAAACAAAGAACTAAACTTGTTTTGTAGGTTTATGCATCCGGGGGCTCAAGTTGGATACTCGACAGCGGGTGCACAAACCACATGACAGGGGAGAAAAGGATGTTCTCCTCATATGAGAAAAACCCAGATCCCCAACGAGCTATCACATTCGGGGATGGAAATCAAGGTTTGGTCAAAGGATTGGGTAAAATTGCTATATCTCCTGACCATTCTATTTCAAATGTTTTTCTTGTAGATTCTCTAGATTACAATTTGCTTTCCGTATCCCAATTATGTCAAATGGGCTACAACTGTCTCTTTACTGATATTGGTGTTACTGTCTTTAGAAGAAGTGATGATTCAATAGCTTTTAAGGGAGTGTTAGAGGGTCAGCTATACTTGGTAGACTTTGATAGAGCTGAACTCGACACTTGCTTGATTGCTAAGACTAACTTGGGTTGGCTCTGGCACCGCCGACTAGCCCATGTTGGAATGAAGAATCTTCACAAGCTTCTAAAGGGAGAACACATTTTGGGACTAACCGATGTTCATTTTGAGAAAGACAGGATTTGTAGCGCTTGCCAAGCCGGGAAGCAAGTTGGTGTCCATCATCCACACAAAAACATCATGACTACCGACAGGCCACTGGAGCTCCTACACATGGATTTGTTCGGCCCGATCGCTTACATAAGCATCGGCGGTAGTAAGTATTGTCTTGTAATTGTGGATGATTATTCTCGCTTCACTTGGGTATTCTTTTTGCAGGAAAAATCACAAACCCAAGAGACCTTAAAAGGATTCTTGAGACGAGCTCAAAATGAGTTCGGCTTAAGGATCAAGAAAATTAGAAGCGACAATGGGACGGAGTTCAAGAACTCTCAAATAGAAGGCTTTCTTGAGGAGGAGGGCATCAAGCATGAGTTCTCTTCTCCCTACACTCCACAACAAAATGGTGTAGTGGAGAGGAAGAATCGAACTCTATTGGACATGGCAAGAACCATGCTTGATGAGTACAAGACACCGGATCGGTTTTGGGCCGAGGCGGTCAACACCGCCTGCTACGCCATCAACCGATTATATCTTCATCGAATCCTCAAGAAGACATCTTATGAACTCCTAACCGGTAAAAAGCCCAATATTTCATATTTTAGAGTTTTTGGTAGCAAATGTTTTATACTTGTTAAAAGAGGTAGAAAATCTAAATTTGCTCCTAAAACTGTAGAAGGCTTTTTACTAGGATATGACTCAAACACAAGGGCATATAGAGTCTTTAACAAGTCCTCAGGACTTGTTGAAGTTTCTTGTGACGTTGTGTTTGATGAGACTAACGGCTCTCAAGTAGAGCAAGTTGATCTTGATGATGTAGGTGAAGAACAGGCTCCATGCATAGCGCTAAGGAACATGTCCATCGGGGATGTGTGTCCTAAGGAATCCGAAGAGCCTCCAAATGCACAAGATCAACCATCCTCCTCCATGCAAGCATCTCCACCAACTCAAGTTGAGGATGAGGCTCAAGATGTTGAACAAGAAAATCAAGAAGATGAGCCACCTCAAAATGACGGTAACGATCAAGGGGGAGATTCAAATGATGGAGACAAGGAGGATGAACAACCAAGGCCGCCACACCCAAGAGTCCACCAAGCAATACAACGAGATCACCCCGTCGACACCATCCTCGGCGACATTCATAAGGGGGTAACTACTCGATCTCGTGTTGCTCATTTTTGTGAACATTACTCGTTTGTTTCCTCTATTGAGCCAACCAGGGTAGAGGAGGCACTTCAAGATTCGGATTGGGTGATGGCAATGCAAGAGGAGCTCAACAATTTCACGAGGAATGAGGTATGGCACTTAGTTCCACGTCCTAACCAAAATGTTGTAGGAACCAAGTGGGTCTTCCGCAACAAGCAAGACGAGCATGGTGTGGTGACAAGGAACAAAGCTCGACTCGTGGCCAAGGGGTATTCACAAGTCGAAGGTTTGGACTTTGGTGAAACCTATGCACCCGTAGCTAGGCTTGAGTCAATTCGCATATTATTAGCCTATGCTACTTACCATGGCTTCAAGCTTTATCAAATGGACGTGAAGAGTGCCTTCCTCAATGGACCGATCAAGGAGGAGGTCTATGTTGAGCAACCTCCCGGCTTTGAAGACAGTGAGTATCCTAACCATGTTTATAGGCTCTCAAAGGCGCTTTATGGGCTCAAGCAAGCCCCGAGAGCATGGTATGAATGCCTTAGAGATTTCCTTATTGCAAATGGTTTCAAAGTCGGCAAGGCCGATCCTACTTTATTCACTAAGACTCTTGATAATGATTTGTTTGTATGCCAAATTTATGTTGATGATATCATATTTGGGTCTACTAACAAATCTACATGTGAAGAATTTAGTAGGATCATGACACAGAAATTCGAGATGTCTATGATGGGGGAGTTGAAGTATTTTCTAGGATTCCAAGTCAAGCAACTCCATGAGGGCACCTTCATTAGCCAAACGAAGTATACTCAAGATATCCTAAGCAAGTTTGGAATGAAGGATGCCAAGCCCATCAAGACACCCATGGGAACTAATGGGCATCTCGACCTCGACACGGGAGGTAAGTCCGTGGATCAAAAGGTATACCGGTCGATGATTGGATCATTGCTTTATTTATGTGCATCTCGACCGGACATTATGCTTTCCGTTTGCATGTGTGCAAGATTCCAAGCCGACCCTAAGGAATCACACCTTACGGCCGTAAAACGAATCTTGAGATATTTGGCTTTTACTCCTAAGTTTGGGCTTTGGTACCCTCGGGGATCCACCTTTGATTTGATTGGATATTCGGATGCCGATTGGGCAGGGTGTAGAATTAACAGGAAGAGCACATCGGGGACTTGCCAGTTCTTGGGAAGATCCTTGGTGTCATGGGCTTCAAAGAAGCAAAATTCGGTCGCTCTTTCCACCGCCGAAGCCGAGTATATTGCCGCAGGCCATTGTTGCGCGCAATTGCTTTGGATGAGGCAAACCCTGCGGGACTACGGTTACAAATTAACCAAAGTTCCTTTGCTATGTGACAATGAGAGTGCAATCAAAATGGCCGACAATCCCGTCGAGCACAGCCGCACTAAGCATATAGCCATTCGGTATCATTTTCTTCGGGATCACCAACAAAAGGGGGATATCGAGATTTCTTACATTAATACTAAAGATCAATTAGCCGATATCTTTACCAAGCCTCTTGATGAACAATCTTTTACCCGACTTAGGCATGAGCTTAATATTCTTGATTCCAGGAATTTCTTTTGCTAGTCTTGCACACATAGCTCATAAATATACCTTTGATCATGTCTCTTTTATATATGCTATGACTAATGTGTTTTCAAGTGTATTTCAACCAAGTCATAGGTATATTGAAAGGGAATAGGAGTCTTCGGCGAAGACAAGGCTTCCACTCCACTCTACTACTCATCCTTCGTCGTCGCTCCACATCACCTCTCCAACTTTGTTATAACTTTCACTCATTTATTTCATGACCAAAGGGGGAGAATGTACTTCATTGGGCTCTAATGATTCCGTTTTTGGCGATTCATGCCAAAGGGGGAGAAAATATGAGCCCAAAGCAAAAGGACCGCACCACCACTTAAAATTTTAAATTTGATGATTTTCAATGGTAACTTTCAAAATTGGTATCTCTTTGTGTTCTAAAGGGGGAGCAAGTAGTATTTTCAAAACTGATGGAAAACCCTCTTGAACACTAAGAGGAGACCTTATTTTAGGGGGAGTTTTGTTTAGTCAAAGGAAAAGCATTTGAAACAGGGGGAGAAAATTCCATATCTTGAAAATGCTTTGCAAATTTTTTTTTCATTTACCTTTGACTATCTTGCAAAAGTACTTTGAAAAGAATTTACAAAAGAATTTGCAAAAACAAAACTCGTGGTGCAAATATGGTCCAATATGTCAAAAACAAAGAAACCATCCATGCGCATCATATAAGTTTATATTGGCTCAATTCCAAGCAACCTTTGCATTTACATTATGTAAACTAGTTCAATTATGCACTTCTATATTTGCTTTGGTTTGTGTTGGCATCAATCACCAAAAAGGGGGAGATTGAAAGGGAATTAGGCTTAGACCTAGTTCCTAAATAATTTTGGTGGTTGAATTGCCCAACACAAACATTGTATTAACTAGTTTACTCTAGTGCATAAGTTATACAGGTGCAAAAGGTTCACAATCAGCCAATAAAAAAGACCAAGTGTTGGATTCAGCAAAGGAGCAGCAAGGCAACCGAGGGCTCCTCTGGCCGGAGGCACCGGACTGTCCGGTGTGCACCGGACTGTCCGGTGCGGCCAGAGGACTTCGACTTCAAACTCTTCGCTCTCGGGATTTCTCGGTGGACAGCGCGCTATAATTCACCGGACTGTCCGGTGTGCACCGGACATGTCCGGTGCTCCAAGGAAACACCGTCCCCGGAACTCGCCAGCCTCGGGTTCGCTCGGCAGCCGCTCCGCTAAAATTCACCGGACTGTCCGGTGTGCACCGGACTGTCCGGTGTACCAGCGGAGCAACGGCTCTCTGCGGCGCCAACGGCTCCCTGCGGTGCATTAAATGCGCGCGCAGCGCGCGCAGACGTCAGGCTCGCCCATGCCGGTGCACCGGACATCAAACAGTACTTGTCCGGTGTGCACCGGACACCCAGGAGGGCCCACAAGTCAGAAGCTCCAACGGTCAGAATCCAACGGCACTGGTGACGTGGCAGGGGCACCGGACTGTCCGGTGTGCACCGGACTGTCCGGTGCGCCATCGAACAGAGGAGTTCCAGCAACGGTCACTTTTGGTGGTTGGGGCTATAAATACCCCAACCACCCCACATTCATTGCCATCCAAGTTTTCCACTTCTCAACTACTACAAGAGCTCTAGCATTCAATTCTAGACACACCAAATAGATCAAGTCCTCTCCAAATTCCACACAACTCCATAGTGACTAGAGAGAGTGATTTGCTTGTGTTCTTTCGAGCTCTTGCGCTTGGATCGCATTCCTTTCTTTCTCACTTGTTCTTGTGATCAATCTCAATTGTAACCAAGGCAAGAGGCACCAATTGTGTGGTGGCCCTTGCGGGGAAGCTTTGTTCCCGCTTGATTGAGAAGAAGAGAAAGCTCACTCGATCCGTGGGATCGTTTGAGAGAGGGAAGGGTTGAAAGAGACCCGGCCTTTGTGGCCTCCTCAACGGGGAGTAGGTTTGCGAGAACCGAACCTCGGTAAAACAAATCCTCGTGTCACACTCTTATTTGCTTGCGATTTGTTTTGCGCCCTCTCTCGAGGACTCGTTTATATTTCTAACGCTAACCCCGGCTTGTAGTTGTGATTATTTTTGTAAATTTCAGTTTCGCCCTATTCACCCCCCCCCTCTAGGCGACTATCAAATGGTCTCCACCAGAAATCCAAGAATGTGATCTATGGCAAGGAAACATATGTGGGGTGAGGTGTATGAGCGTCTGGTCGATGATCAATGGCCACACAACCCCCATTTTTGTCGAAAATAGCCATGAACGACCATTTTCAATAATACCGAAGGCTAACACCTACGGATTTTTGACCAAGAAATGGTCTCCACCAGAAATCCAAGAATGTGATCTATGGCAAGGAAACATATGTGGGGTGAGGTGTATGAGCCTCTAGTCGATGATCAATGGCCACACAACCCCCATTTTTGTCGAAAATAGCCATGAATGACCATTTTCAAAAATACCAAAGGCTAACACGTACGGATTTTTGACCAAGAAATGGTCTCCACCAGAAATCCAAGAATGTGATCTATGGCAAGGAAACATATGTGGGGTGATGTGTACGAGCCTCTGGTCGATGATCAATGGCCACACAACCCCCATTTTGCCGAAAATAGCCATGAATGACCATTTTCAATAATACCAAAGGCTAACACGTACGAGTTTTTGACCAAGAAATGGTTTCCACCAGAAATCCAAGAATGTAATCTATGGCAAGGAAACATATGTGGGGTGAGGTTTATGAGCCTCTGGTCGACGATCAATGGCCACACAACCCCCATTTTTTTATGAAAATAGCCATGAGCGACCATTTTCAATAATATTAGAGGCTAAGACCTACGGATTTTTGACCAAGAAATGGTCTCCACCAGAAATCCTAGAATGTGATCTATGGCAAGCCTCTAGTCGATGATAAATGGCCACACAACCCCCATTTTTTATGAAAATAGCCATGAGCGACCTTGAAAATAGCCATGAGCGACCATTTTCAATAATACTAGAGGCTAACACCTACGGATTTTAGACCAAGAAATGGTCTCCACCAGAAATCCAAGAATGTGATCTATGGCAAGGAAACATATGTGGGGTGAGGTGTATGAGCCTCTAGTCGATGATAAATGGCCACACAACCCCCATTTTTTATGAAAATAGCCATGAGCGACCTTGAAAATAGCCATGAGCGACCATTTTCAATAATACTAGAGGCTAACACCTACGGATTTTAGACCAAGAAATGGTCTCCACCAGAATTCCAAGAATGTGATCTATAGTAAGGAAACATATGTGGGGTGAGGTGTACGAGCCTCTTGTCGATGATCAATGGCCACACAACCCCCATTTTTATGAAAATAGCCATGAGCGACCATTTTCAATAATACTAGAGGCTAACACCTACGGATTTTAGACCAAGAAATGGTCTCCACCAGAAATCCAAGAATGTGATCTATGGCAAGGAAACATATGTGGGGTGAGGTGTATGAGCGTCTGGTCGATGATCAATGGCCACACAACCCCCATTTTGCCGAAAATAGCCATGAACGACCATTTTCAATAATACCGAAGGCTAACACGTACGAGTTTTTGACCAAGAAATGGTCTCCACCAGAAATCCAAGAATGTGATCTATGGCAAGGAAACATATGTGGGGTGAGGTGTATGAGCCTCTGGTCGACGATCAATGGCCACACAACCCCCATTTTTGTCGAAAATAGCCATGAATGACCATTTACAATAATACCGAAGGCTAACACCTACGGATTTTTGACCAAGAAATGGTCTCCACCAGAAATCCATGAATGTGATCTATGGCAAGGAAACATATGTGGGGTGAGGTGTATGAGCCTCTGGTCGATGATCCATGGCCACACAACCCCCATTTTTGTCGAAAATAGCCATGAACGACCATTTTCAATAATATCGAAGGCTAACACCTACGGATTTTTGACCAAGAAATGGTCTCCACCAGAAATCCAAGAATGTGATCTATGGCAAGGAAACATATGTGGGGTGAGGTGTATGAGCCTCTGGTCGATGATCAATGGCCACACAACCCCCATTTTTGTCGAAAATAGCCATGAACGACCATTTTCAATAATACCGAAGGCTAACACGTATGGATTTTCGACCAAGAAATGGTCTCCACCAGAAATCCGATAATGTGATCTATGGCAAGGAAACATATGTGAGGTGAGGTGTACGAGCCTCTGGTCGATGATCAATGGCCACACAACCCCCATTTTTGTCAAAAATAGCCATGAACGACCATTTTCAATAATACCGAAGGCTAACACCTACGGATTTTTGACCAAGAAATGGTCTCCACCATAAATCCAAGAATGTGATGTATGGCAAGGAAACATATGTGCAGTGAGGTGTATGAGCCTCTGGTCGATGATCAATGGCACACAACCCCCATTTTGTCAAAAATAGCCATGAACGACCATTAGCCTTTGGTATTTTTGAAAATGGTCGTTCATGGCTATTTTCGACAAAAATGGGGGTTGTGTGGCCATTGATCATCAACTAGAGGCTCATACACCTCACCCCACATATGTTTCCTTGCCATAGATCACATTCTTGGATTTCAGGTGAGACCATTTCTTGGTCAAAAATCCGTAGGTGTTAGCCTTCGGTATTATTGAAAATGGTCGTTCATGGCTATTTTCGACAAAAATGGGGGTTGTGTGGCCATTGATCATCGACCAGACGCTCATACACCTCACCCCACATATGTTTCCTTGCCATAGATCACATTCTTGGATTTCTGGTGGAGACCATTTCTTGGTTAAAAACTCGTACGTGTTAGCCTTCGGTATTATTGAAAATGGTCGTTCATGGCTATTTTCGACAAAAATTAGGGTTGTGTGGCCATTGATCGTCGACCAGAGGCTCATACACCTCACCCCACATATGTTTCCTTGCCATAGATCACATTCTTGGATTTCTGGTGGAGACCATTTCTTGGTCAAAAATCCGTAGGTGTTAGCCTTCGATATTATTGAAAATGGTCGTTCATGGCTATTTTCGACAAAAATGGGGGTTGTGTGGCCATTGATCATCGACCAGAGGCTCATACACCTCACCCCACATATGTTTCCTTGCCATAGATCACATTCTTGGATTTCTGGTGGAGACCATTTCTTGGTCAAAAATCCGTAGGTGTTAGCCTTCGGTATTATTGAAAATGGTCGTTCATGGCTATTTTCGACAAAAATGGGGGTTGTGTGGCCATTGATCATCGACCAGACGCTCATACACCTCACCCCACATATGTTTCCTTGCCATAGATCACATTCTTGGATTTCTGGTGGAGACCATTTCTTGGTCTAAAATCCGTAGGTGTTAGCCTCTAGTATTATTGAAAATGGTCGCTCATGGCTATTTTCAAGGTCGCTCATGGCTATTTTCATAAAAAATGGGGGTTGTGTGGCCATTTATCATCGACTAGAGGCTCATAAACCTCACCCCACATATGTTTCCTTGCCATAGATTACATTCTTGGATTTCTGGTGGAAACCATTTCTTGGTTAAAAACTCGTACGTGTTAGCCTTTGGTATTATTGAAAATGGTCATTCATGGCTATTTTCGGCAAAATGGGGGTTGTGTGGCCATTGATCGTCGACCAGAGGCTCATACACCTCACCCCACATATGTTTCCTTGTCGTAGATCACATTCTTGGATTTCTGGTGGAGACCATTTCTTGGTCAAAAATCCGTAGGTGTTAGCCTTCGATATTATTGAAAATGGTCGTTCATGGCTATTTTCGACAAAAATTTGGGTTGTGTGGCCATTGATCATCGACCAGAGGCTCATACACCTCACCCCACATATGTTTCCTTGCCATAGATCACATTCTTGGATTTCTGGTGGAAACCATTTCTTGGTCAAAAATCCGTAGGTGTTAGCCTTCGGTATTATTGAAAATGGTCGTTCATGGCTATTTTCGGCAAAATGGGGGTTGTGTGGCCATTGATCATCGACCAGAGGCTCGTACACCTCACCCCACATATGTTTCCTTGCCATAGATCACATTCTTGGATTTCTGGTGGAGACCATTTCTTGGTCAAAAATCCGTAGGTGTTAGCCTTCGGTATTATTGAAAATGGTCATTCATGGCTATTTTCGACAAAAATGGGGGTTGTGTGGCCATTGATCATCGACCAGAGGCTCATACACCTCACCCCACATATGTTTCCTTGCCATAGATCACATTCTTGGATTTCTGGTGGAGACCATTTCTTGGTCAAAAATCCGTAGGTGTTAGCCTTCGATATTATTGAAAATGGTCGTTCATGGCTATTTTCGACAAAAATGGGGGTTGTGTGGCCATTGATCATCGACCAGAGGCTCATACACCTCACCCCACATATGTTTCCTTGCCATAGATTACATTCTTGGATTTCTGGTGGAGACCATTTCTTGGTCTAAAATCCGTAGGTGTTAGCCTCTAGTATTATTGAAAATGGTCGCTCATGGCTATTTTCATAAAAAATGGGGGTTGTGTGGCCATTGATCATCGACCAGAGGCTCGTACACCTCACCCCACATATGTTTCCTTGCCATAGATTACATTCTTGGATTTCTGGTGGAAACCATTTCTTGGTTAAAAACTCGTACGTGTTAGCCTTCGGTATTATTGAAAATGGTCATTCATGGCTATTTTCGGCAAAATGGGGGTTGTGTGGCCATTGATCATCGACCAGAGGCTCATACACCTCACCCCACATATGTTTCCTTGCCATAGATCACATTCTTGGATTTCTGGTGGAGACCATTTCTTGGTCAAAAATCCATAGGTCTTAGCCTCTAGTATTATTGAAAATGGTCGCTCATGGCTATTTTCATAAACAATGGGGGTTGTGTGGCCATTTATCATCGACTAGAGGCTCATAAACCTCACCCCACATATGTTTCCTTGCCATAGATCACATTCTTGGATTTCTGGTGGAGACCATTCCTTGGTTAAAAACTCGTACGTGTTAGCCTTCGGTATTATTGAAAATGGTCGTTCATTGCTATTTTCGACTAAAAATTAGGGTTCTGTGGCCATTGATCGTCGACCAGAGGCTCATACACCTCACCCCACATATGTTTCCTTGCCATAGATCACATTCTTGGATTTCTGGTGGAGACCATTTCTTGGTCAAAAATCCGTAGGTGTTAGCCTTCAATATTATTGAAAATGGTCCTTCATGGCTATTTTCGACAAAAATGGGGGTTGTGTGGCCATTGATCATCGACCAGAGGCTCATACACCTCACCCCACATATGTTTCCTTGCCATAGATCACATTCTTGGATTTCTGGTGGAGACCATTTCTTGGTCAAAAATCCGTAGGTGTTAGCCTTCGGTATTATTGAAAATGGTCGTTCACGGCTATTTTCGACAAAAATGGGGGTTGTGTGGCCATTGATCATCGACCAGACGCTCATACACCTCACCCCACATATGTTTCCTTGCCATAGATCACATTCTTGGATTTCTGGTGGAGACCATTTCTTGGTCTAAAATCCGTAGGTGTTAGCCTCTAGTATTATTGAAAATGGTCGCTCATGGCTATTTTCAAGGTCGCTCATGGCTATTTTCATAAAAAATGGGGGTTGTGTGGCCATTTATCATCGACTAGAGGCTCATAAACCTCACCCCACATATGTTTCCTTGCCATAGATTACATTCTTGGATTTCTGGTGGAAACCATTTCTTGGTTAAAAACTCGTACGTGTTAGCCTTCGGTATTATTGAAAATGGTCATTCATGGCTATTTTCAGCAAAATGGGGGTTGTGTGGCCATTGATCGTCGACCAGAGGCTCATACACCTCACCCCACATATGTTTCCTTGTCGTAGATCACATTCTTGGATTTCTGGTGGAGACCATTTCTTGGTCAAAAATCCGTAGGTGTTAGCCTTCGATATTATTGAAAATGGTCGTTCATGGCTATTTTCGACAAAAATTTGGGTTGTGTGGCCATTGATCATCGACCAGAGGCTCATACACCTCACCCCACATATGTTTCCTTGCCACAGATCACATTCTTGGATTTCTGGTGGAAACCATTTCTTGGTCAAAAATCCGTAGGTGTTAGCCTTCGGTATTATTGAAAATGGTCGTTCATGGCTATTTTCGGCAAAATGGGGGTTGTGTGGCCATTGATCATCGACCAGAGGCTCGTACACCTCACCCCACATATGTTTCCTTGCCATAGATCACATTCTTGGATTTCTGGTGGAGACCATTTCTTGGTCAAAAATCCATAGGTGTTAGCCTTCGGTATTATTGAAAATGGTCATTCATGGCTATTTTCGACAAAAATGGGGGTTGTGTGGCCATTGATCATCGACCAGAGGCTCATACACCTCACCCCACATATGTTTCCTTGCCATAGATCACATTCTTGGATTTCTGGTGGAGACCATTTCTTGGTCAAAAATCCGTAGGTGTTAGCCTTCGATATTATTGAAAATGGTCGCTCATGGCTATTTTCGACAAAAATGGGGGTTGTGTGGCCATTGATCATCGACCAGAGGCTCATACACCTCACCCCACATATGTTTCCTTGCCATAGATTACATTCTTGGATTTCTGGTGGAGACCATTTCTTGGTCTAAAATCCGTAGGTGTTAGCCTCTAGTATTATTGAAAATGGTCGCTCATGGCTATTTTCATAAAAAATGGGGGTTGTGTGGCCATTGATCATCGACCAGAGGCTCGTACACCTCACCCCACATATGTTTCCTTGCCATAGATTACATTCTTGGATTTCTGGTGGAAACCATTTCTTGGTTAAAAACTCGTACGTGTTAGCCTTCGGTATTATTGAAAATGGTCATTCATGGCTATTTTCAGCAAAATGGGGGTTGTGTGGCCATTGATCATCGACCAGAGGCTCATACACCTCACCCCACATATGTTTCCTTGCCATAGATCACATTCTTGGATTTCTGGTGGAGACCATTTCTTGGTCAAAAATCCGTAGGTCTTAGCCTCTAGTATTATTGAAAATGGTCGCTCATGGCTATTTTCATAAAAAATGGGGGTTGTGTGGCCATTTATCATCGACTAGAGGCTCATAAACCTCACCCCACATATGTTTCCTTGCCATAGATCACATTCTTGGATTTCTGGTGGAGACCATTTCTTGGTCAAAAATCCGTAGGTGTTAGCCTTCAATATTATTGAAAATGGTCCTTCATGGCTATTTTCGACAAAAATGGGGGTTGTGTGGCCATTGATCATCGACCAGAGGCTCATACACCTCACCCCACATATGTTTCCTTGCCATAGATCACATTCTTGGATTTCTGGTGGAGACCATTTCTTGGTCAAAAATCCGTAGGTGTTAGCCTTCGGTATTATTGAAAATGGTCGTTCACGGCTATTTTCGACAAAAATGGGGGTTGTGTGGCCATTGATCATCGACCAGACGCTCATACACCTCACCCCACATATGTTTCCTTGCCATAGATCACATTCTTGGATTTCTGGTGGAGACCATTTCTTGGTCTAAAATCCGTAGGTGTTAGCCTCTAGTATTATTGAAAATGGTTGCTCATGGCTATTTTCAAGGTCGCTCATGGCTATTTTCATAAAAAATGGGGGTTGTGTGGCCATTTATCATCGACTAGAGGCTCATAAACCTCACCCCACATATGTTTCCTTGCCATAGATTACATTCTTGGATTTCTGGTGGAAACCATTTCTTGGTTAAAAACTCGTACGTGTTAGCCTTCGGTATTATTGAAAATGGTCATTCATGGCTATTTTCAGCAAAATGGGGGTTGTGTGGCCATTGATCGTCGACCAGAGGCTCATACACCTCACCCCACATATGTTTCCTTGTCGTAGATCACATTCTTGGATTTCTGGTGGAGACCATTTCTTGGTCAAAAATCCGTAGGTGTTAGCCTTCGATATTATTGAAAATGGTCGTTCATGGCTATTTTCGACAAAAATTTGGGTTGTGTGGCCATTGATCATCGACCAGAGGCTCATACACCTCACCCCACATATGTTTCCTTGCCACAGATCACATTCTTGGATTTCTGGTGGAAACCATTTCTTGGTCAAAAATCCGTAGGTGTTAGCCTTCGGTATTATTGAAAATGGTCGTTCATGGCTATTTTCGGCAAAATGGGGGTTGTGTGGCCATTGATCATCGACCAGAGGCTCGTACACCTCACCCCACATATGTTTCCTTGCCATAGATCACATTCTTGGATTTCTGGTGGAGACCATTTCTTGGTCAAAAATCCATAGGTGTTAGCCTTCGGTATTATTGAAAATGGTCATTCATGGCTATTTTCGACAAAAATGGGGGTTGTGTGGCCATTGATCATCGACCAGAGGCTCATACACCTCACCCCACATATGTTTCCTTGCCATAGATCACATTCTTGGATTTCTGGTGGAGACCATTTCTTGGTCAAAAATCCGTAGGTGTTAGCCTTCGATATTATTGAAAATGGTCGCTCATGGCTATTTTCGACAAAAATGGGGGTTGTGTGGCCATTGATCATCGACCAGAGGCTCATACACCTCACCCCACATATGTTTCCTTGCCATAGATTACATTCTTGGATTTCTGGTGGAGACCATTTCTTGGTCTAAAATCCGTAGGTGTTAGCCTCTAGTATTATTGAAAATGGTCGCTCATGGCTATTTTCATAAAAAATGGGGGTTGTGTGGCCATTGATCATCGACCAGAGGCTCGTACACCTCACCCCACATATGTTTCCTTGCCATAGATTACATTCTTGGATTTCTGGTGGAAACCATTTCTTGGCTTAAAAACTCGTACGTGTTAGCCTTCGGTATTATTGAAAATGGTCATTCATGGCTATTTTCAGCAAAATGGGGGTTGTGTGGCCATTGATCATCGACCAGAGGCTCATACACCTCACCCCACATATGTTTCCTTGCCATAGATCACATTCTTGGATTTCTGGTGGAGACCATTTCTTGGTCAAAAATCCGTAGGTCTTAGCCTCTAGTATTATTGAAAATGGTCGCTCATGGCTATTTTCATAAAAAATGGGGGTTGTGTGGCCATTTATCATCGACTAGAGGCTCATAAACCTCACCCCACATATGTTTCCTTGCCATAGATCACATTCTTGGATTTCTGGTGGAGACCATTTCTTGGTTAAAAACTCGTACGTGTTAGCCTTCGGTATTATTGAAAATGGTCGTTCATGGCAATTTTCGGCAAAATGGGGGTTGTGTGGCCATTGATCATCGACCAGAGGCTCGTACACCTCACCCCACATATGTTTCCTTGCCATAGATCACATTCTTGGATTTCTGGTGGAGACCATTTCTTGGTAAAAAATCCGTACGTGTTAGCCTTTGGTATTTTTGAAAATCGTCATTCATGGCTATTTTCGACAAAAATGGGGGTTGTGTGGCCATTGATCATCGACTAGAGGCTCATACACCTCACCACACATATGTTTCCTTGCCATAGATCACATTCTTGGATTTCTTGTGGAGACCATTTCTTGGTCAAAAATCTGTAGGTGTTAGCCTTCGTTATTATTGAAAACGGTCGTTCATGGCTATTTTCGACAAAAATGGGGGTTGTGTGGCCATTGATCATCGACCAGAGGCTCATACACCTCACCCCACATATGTTTCCTTGTCGTAGATCACATTCTTGGATTTCTGGTGGAGACCATTTCTTGGTCAAAAATCCGTAGGTGTTAGCCTCTAGTATTATTGAAAATGGTCGCTCATGGCTATTTTCAAGGTCGCTCATGGTTATTTTCATAAAAAATGGGTGTTGTGTGGCCATTTATCATCGATTAGAGGCTCATAAACCTCACCCCACATATGTTTCCTTGTCGTAGATCACATTCTTGGATTTCTGGTGGAGACCATTTCTTGGTCAAAAATCCGTAGGTCTTAGCCTCTAGTATTATTGAAAATGGTCGCTCATGGCTATTTTCAAGGTCGCTCATGGCTATTTTCATAAAAAATGGGGGTTGTGTGGCCATTGATCGTCGACCAGAGGCTCATACACCTCACCCCACATATGTTTCTTTGCCATAGATCACATTCTTGGATTTCTGGTGGAGACCATTTTTGATTAAAAATCCGTACGTGTTAGCCTTTGGTATTTTTGAAAATGGTCATTCATGGCTATTTTCATAAAAATGGGGGTTGTGTGGCCATTGATCATCGACCAGAGGCTCATACACCTCACCCCACATATGTTTCCTTGTCGTAGATCACATTCTTGGATTTCTGGTGGAGACCATTTCTTGGTCAAAAATCCGTAGGTGTTAGCCTTCGATATTATTGAAAATGGTCGTTCATGGCTATTTTCGACAAAAATGGGGGTTGTGTGGCCATTGATCATCGAACAGAGGCTCATACACCTCACCCCACATATGTTTCCTTGCCATAGATCACATTCTTGGATTTCTGGTGGAGACCATTTCTTGGTCAAAAATCCGTAGGTCTTAGCCTTCGGTATTATTGAAAATGGTCATTCATGGCTATTTTCGGCAAAATGGGGGTTGTGTGGATCGTCGACTAGAGGCTCATACACCTCACCCCACATATGTTTCCTTGCCATAGATCACATTCTTGGATTACTGGTGGAGACCATTTCTTGGTTAAAAATCCGTACGTGTTAGCCTTTGGTATTTTTGAAAATGGTCATTCATGGATATTTTCATAAAAAATGGGGGTTGTGTGGCCATTGATCATCGACCAGAGGCTCATACACCTCACCCCACATATGTTTCCTTGTCGTAGATCACATTCTTGGATTTCTGGTGGAGGCCATTTCTTGGTCAAAAATCCGTAGGTGTTAGCCTTCGGTATTATTGAAAATGGTCGTTCATGGCTATTTTCGACAAAAATGGGGGTTGTGTGCCATTGATCATCGACCAGAGGCTCATACACCTCACCCCACATATGTTTCCTTGCCATATATCACATTCTTGGATTTCTGGTGGAGACCATTTCTTGGTCAAAAATCCGTAGGTCTTAGCCTTCGGTATTATTGAAAATGGTCATTCATGGCTATTTTCGGCAAAATGGGGGTTGTGTGGCCATTGATCATCGACCAGACGGTCATACACCTCACCCCACATATGTTTCCTTGCCATAGATCACATTCTTGGATTTCTGGTGGAGACTATTTCTTGGTCTAAAATTCGTAGGTGTTAGCCTCTAGTATTATTGAAAATGGTCGTCGACTAGAGGCTCATACACCTCACCCCACATATGTTTCCTTGCCATAGATCACATTCTTGGATTTCTGGTGGAGACCATTTCTTGGTCAAAAATCCATAGGTGTTAGCCTTCAGTGTCATTGAAAATAGTCATTCATGGCTATTTTCGACAAAAATGGGGGTTGTGTGGCCATTGATCATCGACCAGAGGCTCATACACCTCACCCCACATATGTTTCCTTGCCATAGATCACATTCTTGGATTTCTGGTGGAGACCATTTCTTGGTCAAAAATCCGTACGTGTTAGCCTCTAGTATTATTGAAAATGGTCGCTCATGGCTATTTTCAAGGTCGCTCATGGCTATTTTCATAAAAAATAGGGGTTGTGTGGCCATTGATCATCGACCAGAGGCTCATACACCTCACCCCACATATGTTTCCTTGCCATAGATCACATTCTTGGATTTCTGGTGGAGACCATTTCTTGGTCAAAAATCCGTAGGTGTTAGCCTTCGTTATTATTGTAAATGGTCATTCATGGCTATTTTCGACAAAAATGGGGGTTGTGTGGCCATTGATCATCGACCAGACGCTCATACACCTCACCCCACATATGTTTCCTTGTCGTAGATCACATTCTTGGATTTCTGGTGGAGACCATTTCTTGGTCAAAAATCCGTAGGTGTTAGCCTTCGGTATTATTGAAAATGGCCGTTCATGGCTATTTTCGACAAAAATGGGGGTTGTGTGGCCATTGATCATCGACCAGAGGCTCGTACACCTCACCCCACATATGTTTCCTTGCCATAGATCACATTCTTGGATTTCTGGTGGAGACCATTTCTTGGTCAAAAACTCGTACGTGTTAGCCTTCGGTATTATTGAAAATGGTCGTTCATGGCTATTTTCGACAAAAATGGGGGTTGTGTTGCCATTGATCATCGACCAGAGGCTCGTACACTTCACCCCACATATGTTTTCTTGCCATAGATCATAATCTTGGATTTCTCGTGGAGACCATTTGTTGGTCAAAAATTCATATGTGTTAGCCTTCAGTGTCATTGAAAATGGTCATTCGTGGCTATTTTCGACAAAAAATGGGGGTTGTGTCGCCATTGATCATCGACCAGAGGATCGTACACCTCACCCCACATAAGTTTCCTTGCCATATATCACATTCTTGGATTTCTGGTGGAGACCATTTCTTGGTCAAAAATCCGTAGGTGTTAGCCTTCGGTATTATTGAAAATGGTCGTTCATGGCTACTTTCGACAAAAATGAGGGTTGTGTGGCAATTGATAATCGACCAAAGGCTCATACACCTCACCCACATGTGTTTCCTTGCCATAGACCACATTCTTGGATTTCTGGTGGTGACCATTTCTTGGTCAAAAATCCGTAGGTGTTAGCCTTCGGTATTATTGAAAATAGTCGTTCATGGCTATTTTCGACAAAAAAGGGGGTTGTGTGGCCATTTAACATCGACCAGAGGCTCGTACACCTCACCCCACATATGTTTAATTGCCATAGATCACAATCTTGGATTTCTCGTGGAGACCATTTCTTGGTCAAAAATCCGTACGTGTTAGCCTTCGGTATTATTGAAAATGGTCGTTCATGGCTGTTTTCGACAAAAATGGGGGTTGTGTGGCCATTGATCATCGACCAGAGGCTCATACACCTCACCCCACATACGTTTCCTTGCCATAGAGCACACTCTTGGATTTCTGGTGGAGACCATTTCTTGGGCAAAATCCATACGTGTTAGCCTTCAGTATTATTGAAAATGGTACGTTGATCACTATTTTCGACAAAAAATGGGGGTTGTGTGGCCACTGATCATCGACCAGAGGCTCGTACACCTCACCCCAATATGTTTCCTTGCCATAGATCATATTCTTGGATTTCTGGTGGAGACGATTTCTTGGTCAAAAATCCGTAGGTGTTAGCCTTCGGAAGTATTGAAAATGGTCGTTCATGGCTATTTTCGACAAAAATGGGGGTTGTGTGGCCATTGATCATCGATCTGAGGCTCGTACACCTCACCCCACATATGTTTCCTTGCCATAGATCACATTCTTGGATTTCTGGTGGAGATCTTCTCTTGGTCAAAAATCCGTAGTTGTTAGCCTTCGGTATTATTGTAAATGGTCGTTCATGGCTATTTTCGACACAAATTGGGTTGTGTGGCCATTGATCTTCGACCAGAGGCTCATACACCTCACCCCACGTATGTTTTCTTGCCATAGATCACATTCTTGGATTTTTGGTGGAGACCATTTCTTGGTCAAAAATCCATATGTGTTAGCCTTCAGTATTATTGAAAATGGTCGTTGATCACTATTTTCGACAAAAATGGGGGTTGTGTGGCCATTTATCATTGACTAGAGGCTCGTACACTTCACCCCACATACGTTTTCTTGCTATAGATCACATTCTTGGATTTCTGGTGGAGACCATTTCTTGGTCAAAAATCCGTAGGTGTTAGCCTTCGGTATTATTGAAAATGGTCGTTCATAGCTATTTTCGACAAAAATGGGGGTTGTGTGGCCATTGATCATCGACCAAAGGCTCATACACCTCACCCCACATATGTTTCCTTGCCATAGACCACATTCTTGGATTTCTGGTGGAGACCATTTCTGGTCAAAAATCCATAGGTGTTAGCCATCAGTGTCATTGAAAATTGCTGCTCCTGGCTATTTTTGACAAAAATGGGGTTGTGTGACCATTGATCATCGACCAGAGGCTCATACACCTCACCCCACATATGTTTCCTTGCCATAGATCACATTCTTGGATTTCTGGTGGAGACCATTTCTTGGTCAAAAATCTGTAGGTGTTAGCCTTCGGTATTATTGAAAATGGTCGTTCATGGCTATTTTCATAAAAAATGGGGGTTGTGTGGCCATTTATCATCGACCAGAGGCTCATACACCTCACCCCACATATGTTTCCTTGCCATAGATTACATTCTTGGATTTCTGGTGGAAACCATTTCTTGGTTAAAAACTCGTACGTGTTAGCCTTCGATATTATTGAAAATGGTCGTTCATGGCTATTTTCGACAAAAATGGGGGTTGTGTGGCCATTGATCATCGACCAGAGGCTCATACACCTCACCCCACATATGTTTCCTTGCCATAGATCACATTCTTGGATTTATGGTGGAGACCATTTCTTGGTCAAAAATCCGTAGGTGTTAGCCTTCGATATTATTGAAAATGGTCGTTCATGGCTATTTTCGACAAAAATGGGGGTTGTGTGGCCATTGATCATCGACCAGAGGCTCGTACACCTCACCCCACATATGTTTCCTTGCCATAGATCACATTCTTGGATTTCTGGTGGAGACCATTTCTTGGTCTAAAATCCGTAGGTGTTAGCCTCTAGTATTATTGAAAATGGTCGCTCATGGCTATTTTCATAAAAAATGGGGGTTGTGTGGCCATTTATCATCGACTAGAGGCTCATAAACCTCACCCCACATATGTTTCCTTGCCATAGATCACATTCTTGGATTTCTGGTGGAGACCATTTCTTGGTCAAAAATCCGTAGGTGTTAGCCTTCGATATTATTGAAAATGGTCGTTCATGGCTATTTTCGACAAAAATGGGGGTTGTGTGGCCATTGATCATCGACCAGAGGCTCATACACCTCACCCCGCATATGTTTCCTTGCCATAGATCACATTCTTGGATTTCTGGTGGAGACCATTTCTTGGTCTAAAATCCGTACGTGTTAGCCTTCGGTATTATTGAAAATGGTTATTCATGGCTATTTTCGGCAAAAATGGGGGTTGTGTGGCCATTGATCATCGACCAGAGGCTCAAACACCTCACCCCACATATGTTTCCTTGTCGTAGATCACACTCTTGGATTTCTGGTGGAGACCATTTCTTGGTCAAAAATCCGTAGGTGTTAGCCTTCGATATTATTGAAAATGGTCGTTCATGGCTATTTTCGACAAAAATGGGGGTTGTGTGGCCATTGATCATCGACCAGAGGCTCATACACCTCACCCCACATATGTTTCCTTGCCATAGATCACATTCTTGGATTTCTGGTGGAGACCATTTCTTGGTCAAAAATCCGTAGGTCTTAGCCTCTAGTATTATTGAAAATGGTCGCTCATGGCTATTTTCAAGGTCGCTCATGGCTATTTTCATAAAAAATGGGGGTTGTGTGGCCATTTATCATCGACTAGAGGCTCATAAACCTCACCCCACATATGTTTCCTTGCCATAGATTAAATTCTTGGATTTCTGGTGGAAACCATTTCTTGGTTAAAAACTCGTACGTGTTAGCCTTTGGTATTATTGAAAATGGTCATTCATGGCTATTTTCCGCAAAATGGGGGTTGTGTGGCCATTGATCGTCGACCAGAGGCTCATACACCTCACCCCACATATGTTTCCTTGTCATAGATCACATTCTTGGATTTCTGGTGGAGACCATTTCTTGGTCAAAAATCCGTAGGTCTTAGCCTCTAATATTATTGAAAATGGTCGCTCATGGCTATTTTCGGCAAAATGGGGGTTGTGTGGCCATTGATCATCGACCAGAGGCTCGTACACCTCACCCCACATATGTTTCCTTGCCATAGATCACATTCTTGGATTTCTGGTGGAGACCATTTCTTGGTCAAAAATCCATAGGTGTTAGCCTTCGGTATTATTGAAAATGGTCGCTCATGGCTATTTTCGACAAAAATGGGGGTTGTGTGGCCATTGATCATCGACCAGACGCTCATACACCTCACCCCACATATGTTTCCTTGTCGTAGATCACATTCTTGGATTTCTGGTGGAGACCATTTCTTGGTAAAAAATCCGTAGGTGTTAGCCTTCGATATTATTGAAAATGGTCGTTCATGGCTATTTTCGACAAAAATGGGGGTTGTGTGGCCATTGATCATCGACCAGACGCTCATACACCTCACCCCACATATGTTTCCTTGCCATAGATCACATTCTTGGATTTCTGGTGGAGACCATTTCTTGGTCTAAAATCCGTAGGTGTTAGCCTCTAGTATTATTGAAAATGGTCGCTCATGGCTATTTTCAAGGTCGCTCATGGCTATTTTCATAAAAAATGGGGGTTGTGTGGCCATTGATCATCGACCAGAGGCTCGTACACCTCACCCCACATATGTTTCCTTGCCATAGATCACATTCTTGGATTTCTGGTGGAGACCATTTCTTGGGCAAAAATCCGAATGTGTTAGCCTTTGGTATTTTTGAAAATGGTCATTCATGGCTATTTTCAACAAAAATGGGGGTTGTGTGGCCATTGATCTTCGACCAGAGGCTCATACACCTCACCCCACATATGTTTCCTTGCCATAGATCACATTCTTGGATTTCTGGTGGAGACCATTTCTTGGTCAAAAATCCGTAGGTCTTAGCCTCTAATATTATTGAAAATGGTCGCTCATGGCTATTTTCGGCAAAATGGGGGTTGTGTGGCCATTGATCATCGACTAGAGGCTCATACACCTCACTACACATATTTTTCCTTGCCATAGATCACATTCTTGGATTTCTGGTGGAGACCATTTCTTGGTCTAAAATCCGTAGGTGTTAGCCTCTAGTATTATTGAAAATGGTCGCTCATGGCTATTTTCAAGGTCGCTCATGGCTATTTTCATAAAAAATGGGGGTTGTGTGGCCATTTATCATCGACTAGAGGCTCATAAACCTCACCCCACATATGTTTCCTTGCCATAGATTACATTCTTGGATTTCTGGTGGAAACCATTTCTTGGTTAAAAACTCGTACGTGTTAGCCTTCGGTATTATTGAAAATGGTCATTCATGGCTATTTTCGGCAAAATGGGGGTTGTGTGGCCATTGATCGTCGACCAGAGGCTCATACACCTCACCCCACATATGTTTCCTTGTCGTAGATCACATTCTTGGATTTCTGGTGGAGACCATTTCTTGGTCAAAAACTCGTACGTGTTAGCCTTCGATATTATTGAAAATGGTCGTTCATGGCTATTTTCGACAAAAAATCTGAAGGTGTTAGCCTTCGATATTATTGAAAATGGTCGTTCATGGCTATTTTCGACAAAAATGGGGGTTGTGTGGCCATTGATCATCGACCAGACGCTCATACACCTCACCCCACATATGTTTCCTTGCCATAGATCACATTCTTGGATTTCTGGTGGAGACCATTTCTTGGTCTAAAATCCGTAGGTGTTAGCCTCTAGTATTATTGAAAATGGTCGCTCATGGCTATTTTCAAGGTCGCTCATGGCTATTTTCATAAAAAATGGGGGTTGTGTGGCCATTTATCATCGACTAGAGGCTCATAAACCTCACCCCACATATGTTTCCTTGCCATAGATTACATTCTTGGATTTCTGGTGGAAACCATTTCTTGGTTAAAAAATCGTACGTGTTAGCCTTCGGTATTATTGAAAATGGTCATTCATGGCTATTTTCGGCAAAATGGGGGTTGTGTGGCCATTGATCATCGACCAGAGGCTCGTACACCTCACCCCACATATGTTTCCTTGCCATAGATCACATTCTTGGATTTCTGGTGGAGACCATTTCTTGGGCAAAAATCCGAATGTGTTAGCCTTTGGTATTTTTGAAAATGGTCATTCATGGCTATTTTCGACAAAAATGGGGGTTGTGTGGCCATTGATCTTCGACCAGAGGCTCATACACCTCACTACACATATGTTTCCTTGCCATAGATCACATTCTTGGATTTATGGTGGAGACCATTTCTTGGTCAAAAATCCGTAGGTGTTAGCCTTCAGTGTCATTGAAAATGGTCGTTCATGGCTATTTTCGACAAAAATTAGGGTTGTGTGGCCATTGATCGTCGACTAGAGGCTCATACACCTCACCCCACATATGTTTCCTTGCCATAGATCACATTCTTGGATTTCTGGTGGAGACCATTTCTTGGTCAAAAATCCGTAGGTGTTAGCCTTCGGTATTATTGAAAATGGTCATTCATGGCTATTTTCGACAAAAATGGGGGTTGTGTGGCCATTGATCATCGACTAGAGGCTCATACACCTCACCCCACATATGTTTCCTTGCCATAGATCACATTCTTGGATTTCTGGTGGAGACCATTTCTTGGTCTAAAATCCGTAGGTGTTAGTCTCTAGTATTATTGAAAATGGTCGCTCATGGCTATTTTCAAGGTCGCTCATGGCTATTTTCATAAAAAATGGGGGTTGTGTGGCCATTTATCATCGACAAGAGGCTCATAAACCTCACCCCACATATGTTTCCTTGCCATAGATTACATTCTTGGATTTCTGGTGCAGACCATTTCTTGGTCAAAAATCCGTAGGTCTTAGCCTCTAGTATTATTGAAAATGGTCGCTGTTAGCCTTCGGTATTATTGAAAATGGTCATTCATGGCTATTTTCGGCAAAAAGGGGGTTGTGTGGCCATTGATCGTCGACCAGAGGCTCATACACCTCACCCCACATATGTTTCCTTGTCGTAGATCACATTCTTTGATTTCTGGTGGAGACCATTTCTTGGTCAAAAATTCGTAGGTGTTAGCCTTCGATATTATTGAAAATGGTCGTTCATGGCTATTTTCGACAAAAATGGGGATTGTGTGGCCATTGATCATCGACCATAGGCTCATACACCTCACCCCACATATGTTTCCTTGCCATAGATCACATTCTTGGATTTCTGGTGGAGACCATTTCTTGGTCAAAAACCGTAGGTGTTAGCCTTCGGTATTATTGTAAATGGTCATTCATGGTTATTTTCGACAAAAATGGGGGTTGTGTGGCAATTGATCATCGACCAGAGGCTCATACACCTCACCCCACATATGTTTCCTTGCCATAGATCACATTCTTGGATTTCTGGTGGAGACCATTTCTTGGTCAAAATCCGTAGGTCTTAGCCTCTAGTATTATTGAAAATGGTCGCTCATGGCTATTTTCATAAAAAATGGGGGTTGTGTGGCCATTGATCATCGACCAAGCCATGAACGACCATTTTCAAAAATACCAAAGGCTAACACGTACGGATTTTTGACCAAGAAATGGTCTCCACCAGAAATCCAAGAATGTGATCTATGGCAAGGAAACATATGTGGGGTGAGGTGTATGAGCCTCTCGTCGATGATCAATGGCCACACAACCCCCATTTTTGTCGAAAATAGCCATGAACGACCATTTTCAATAATACCGAAGGCTAACACCTACGGATTTTTGACCAAGAAATGGTCTCCACCTGAAATCCAAGAATGTGATCTATGGCAAGGAAACATATGTGTAGTGAGGTGTACGAGCCTCTGGTCGATGATCAATGGCCACAGAACCCCCATTTTGCCGAAAATAGCCATGAACGACCATTTTCAATAATACCGAAGGCTAACACCTACGGATTTTTGACCAAGAAATGGTCTCCACCTGAAATCCAAGAATGTGATCTATGGCAAGGAAACATATGTGTAGTGAGGTGTACGAGCCTCTGGTCGATGATCAATGGCCACAGAACCCCCATTTTGCCGAAAATAACCATGAACGACCATTTTCAATAATACCGAAGGCTAACACCTACGGATTTTTGACCAAGAAATGGTCTCCACCAGAAATCCAAGAATGTGATCTATGGCAAGGAAACATATGTGGGGGTTGTGTGGCCATTGATCATCGACTAGAGGCTCGTACACCTCACCCCACATATGTTTCCATGCCATAGATCACATTCTTGGATTTCTGGTGGGGACCATTTCTTGGTCAAAAATCCGTAGGTGTTAGCCTTCGGTATTATTGTAAATGGTCATTCATGGCTATTTTCGACAAAAATGGGGGTTGTGTGGCCATTGATCATCGACCATAGGCTCATACACCTCACCCCACATATGTTTCCTTGCCATAGATCACATTCTTGGATTTCTGGTGGAGACTATTTCTTGGTTAAAAACTCGTACGTGTTAGCCTTCGGTATTATTGAAAATGGTCATTCATGGCTATTTTCGGCAAAATGGGGGTTGTGTGGCCATTGATCATCGACCAGAGGCTCATACACCTCACTACACATATGTTTCCTTGCCATAGATCACATTCTTTGATTTATGGTGGAGACCATTTCTTGGTCAAAAATCCGTAGGTGTTAGCCGTCAGTGTCATTGAAAATGGTCGTTCATGGCTATTTTCGACAAAAATTAGGGTTGTGTGGCCATTGATCATCGACCAAGGGCTCGTACACCTCACCCCACACCCATTTTTTATGAAAATATCCATGAGCGACCTTGAAAATAGCCATGAGCGACCATTTTCAATAATATTAGAGGCTAAGACCTACGGATTTTTGACCAAGAAATGGTCTCCACCAGAAATCCAAGAATGTGATCTATGGCAAGGAAACATATGTGGGGTGAGGTGTATGAGCCTCTAGTCGATGATCAATGGCCACACAACCTCCATTTTGCCGAAAATAGCCATGAATGACCATTTTCAAAAATACCAAAGGCTAACACGTACGGATTTTTGACCAAGAAATGGTCTCCACCAGAAATCCAAGAATGTGATCTATGGCAAGGAAACATATGTGGGGTGAGGTGTACAAGCCTCTGGTCGGTGATCAATGGCCACACAACCCCCATTTGTGTCGAAAATAGCCATGAATGACCATTTTCAATAATACCGAAGGCTAACACCTACGGATTTTTGACCAAGAAATGGTCTCTACCATAAATCCAAGAATGTGATATATGGCAAGGAAACATATGTGTAGTGAGGCCAGACGCTCATACACCTCACCCCACATATGTTTCCTTGCCATAGATCACATTCTTGGATTTCTGGTGGAGACCATTTCTTGGTCAAAAATCCGTAGGTGTTAGCCTTCGGTATTATTGAAAATGGTCGTTCATGGCTATTTTCGACAAAAATGGGGGTTGTGTGGCCATTGATCATCGACCAGAGGCTCATACACCTCACCCCACATATGTTTCCTTGCCATAGATCACATTCTTGGATTTCTGGTGGAGACCATTTCTTGGTCAAAAATCCGTAGGTGTTAGCCTTCGGTATTATTGAAAATGGTCGTTCATGGCTATTTTCATAAAAAATGGGGGTTGTGTGGCCATTGATCATCGACCAGAGGCTCATACACCTCACCCCACATATGTTTCCTTGCCATAGATCACATTCTTGGATTTCTGGTGGAGACCATTTCTTGGTCAAAAATCCGTAGGTGTTAGCCTTCGGTATTATTGTAAATGGTCATTCATGGCTATTTTCGACAAAAATGGGGGTTGTGTGGCCATTGATCATCGACCAGAGGCTCATACACCTCACCCCACATATGTTTCCTTGCCATAGATCACATTCTTGGATTTCTGGTGGAGACCATTTCTTGGTCAAAAATCCGTAGGTCTTAGCCTCTAATATTATTGAAAATGGTCGCTCATGGCTATTTTCATAAAAAAATGGGGGTTGTGTGGCCATTGATCATCGACCAGACGCTCATACACCTCACCCCACATATGTTTCCTTGCCATAGATCACATTCTTGGATTTCTGGTGGAGACCATTTCTTG
>JAOPSE010003075.1:0-62253 GCA_029449295.1 Zea luxurians | reverse complement strand
GTGAATTCGTCTGGGACTACTGTTCCCGCCCGAGGCTAGGCTCGGATGAGGTCGCATCCCTCGGTAGACATGGCCTTGACTTGGACCGTGCCTTATCAGCCGTGTATGGTTTGTTCTGAAGATGTTTCCCAGATTAAGGAGCATCGGGGGTACCCCTAATTACGGTCCCCGACAGTTGCCCCCGAGCCTCGAAGGGAGTGTAGGCACTCGCTTGGAGGTTCTGCCGGATTTTTTGCAAGGGGACCGGCCCTTCTCGGTTATGCTTTGTTCCGGTGGGTGCGCGCGAGCGCACCCACCGAGTGTAGCCCCCGAGGCCTCGGAGGAGTGGTTTGACTCCTCTGAGGTCTTGATCCTTTTTGTGATGCCTCGGGTAGCCTTGTTGTTCCCTCATGCGACCTGGCCGCCAGCCCGGGTGCACAGTCAGGCTCCGAGTTTTTGAGCTGGTTTGTTGACGTGGTCAACAGTTTGGCCATAGCCTGGCGCGAGAGCAGCCCCCGAGCCTCTGCACGGAGCGAGAGGACGATCAAGGACCGTCTCGACTTTTATTGTACGCCCCTTCGTCGCCTCTCCGCGAGGAGGAAGGGGGGAAGCGCCATGTACCCTCGGAGGGCACCGAACATGGTGTTTCCAGTGAATTGCTAGCGGGTGATCCGAGTGGACGCCCGAGCCCCGTTCGATAAGGGTCGGCTAGTGGCCCAGAGGCGCGCTCCAAAAGTACCTGCAGGTGATTTGCCGGACCCGGACCCATTCGATAGGGTCCGAGGGCTCGATGCCTCCCTCCGGTGGGATTCCATTACAAATCATTCCCATTGGTCTCGAAATGTCCTAGGGTACCTCGGGAGCGTAGCCCGAGCCTCGGCCATGTAACGGACGTACCCAGGGTCATCCCTGACTCTGCGTGCTCTGGGGCGGCTATCGAACCCTTTCGAGGGGCCAGCCTTCGAACCCCTGATCAGTAAAGGGCTCAGAGCCCGAGTGCTCTGGGGCGGTTGCCGAACCCCGGAGGGCGCAACCTTCGAACCCTGATCAGTAGGAGGGCTCGGGGCCTGTTTCCTTCGCCGAGAAGGATCCTTTCGCAATATCCCCTTTCTCGATCCCTGTGGCAGAGAGAGAGGAAAAAGGAAAAGGATATAAATTTAAATAATGTGGCGCACCTTTTTTGACGCGGCCATTATGACGGGGGGTGAAACGGCGCCCGCTTCGCCTGCCGAAGGTGTCGCTTGCCCTGCCAAGGAGTTAATGCGACGGGATGGGCGATTCGCGGGGCGTCTGTTGTGCGTGCGCGAGCCGTTCGAGGAACAGAAAGACCGTTTCACCTTCGAGTTTGAATTCCGCAGTGGGTTCGGGCGAAGCCTTGGGTGGATCTCACCCGGGCCTTTAATACCCGGAAGAGGGGCCGATGGTGGTTTTTTACCCTGCCATTTGTGCTTGCCTTCTGCTTTGGTTTCCGCATCCTAAGAGAGCAGCCAGAGAAAAAGGAAATCACACACCTCATCCTTTCCGCCTCCACCACCTCCGTTCGGCGATGGCTGACAAGGTGACCATCGTTCCGCCGCGTGACCCGTGGCCTTTCTCCACCGTCGCTGTGGAGGATCTGGAGGCCCTCGTGGCCGATGGTTTGCTCCGTCCCCTCTCCGGTGGGCCGCAGCCGGAGTGGATGGCCCCCGCGAGCGAGGCTGACCCGACTCCGCCGCCGGGGTACGTGGTCAGTTTCATCCCCTTCCATGAGCGGGGGTTCGGAGTGCCAGCGAGCCGCTTCATGCGGGCGCTCCTGCACCACTACGGGGTGGAGCTGCATAACTTCAACCCCAACTCTATCGTGCAAGCGGCCATCTTCGCGGCGGTTTGCGAGGGTTTTTTGGGGATTGACCCTCACTGGGACCTGTGGACCCATCTCTTCTCCGCGGAGTTCTTTGCCGCGACGACGGAGGCGAAGAAGGTCCGTATGGCGGTGCGGGCCGGTGGCTGCACCCTCCAGCTGAGACTGGGACGTGCGCATCAGTACATCCCTGCCTCCCTTGCATCTTCGAACAAGGGGTGGCAGAACCGGTGGTTTTATCTCCGGAACGATGGCGGGATGCTTCCGCCGTTTTCTCAACGAGTGGTGACCGCCGCCGGCACTAACTGGCGCTAGGGGGCCACGCGCGAGAACCAGGAGAAGCTCCAGCCTATTCTGCAGGCCTTGCAGAAGTTACGAGATGCGGGCCTTACCGCTGCGGGGGTCGTCGCCGCTATCCATCGTCGGAGGGTGCTCCCTTTGGCCGAGCGGCGGTTGCGGCTCGCGGAGATGAAGCTAGGGGTCGATTCAGAGGACTCGAGGATGTCCTCGACCTCCCTCTCCGCCAACGACCTCCTCAAGCGGGTAACAAGTACGGTAGGGAGGCCGGATGTCGGCGCCCTTAGCCAGCCCGCGATGCGTCCCAACCGCGGGTATGTGTCCCTGGTAAGCGTCTGATCCTCCTTCTGTTTTGTGTCGAGTTCTCTACACCTTTGATTCCTACTGTTGGGATTTTTGTTCGTCCCTAGGGGTTGAGGATTTATAAACCCGTCTGGCCACCGGTCCCGGTGGACGCGGCGGACCGAGCCGCACGGAGGCTTGCCGCGGAGAAGGAGAAGGAGAAGAAGGACGTGGAAAAGGCCCGAGCTCGTGAGAGGATGCTAGCTCGGGAAGCTTTAGAGAAGCGTCGTCGGAGGCAGGCAAGGGATGGGCTCCCGAGGGAGTCGTCGCCGGAGACGCCTGACGACGATGATGATGATGATGATGATGATGATGATGATGATGACGACGAAGACGACGACATGGCGGCCCGACTTGGCCTTAGCTCGGACCCGAGGCTGGGCCAGGGGTTGCCGAGCCAGCCTCCAAGTGGGCTGGCATCATTAGCGCCTGGGGGCGGGACACCAAGGTCCCAATCCGAGGAGCGGGGGCAGGTCGAGGGGGTACATGACCCCTTGGCCAAGATAGTTGTTGTGGCTCCGGGGGGTCAGGCCGATCCGCCTGTCCCCCAAGAGCAGGTGCCCGCGCTGGCTGCACAGGAGGCAGGTCCCTCGGACGTCGTGACGACGCCTGGGCCGGCCGCTCCCTCGGTGCCTCGGGCGTCCAATGCGGAAACGGTGCCGAAGCCGTTGGCGGAGCAACCTTCGGCAGCGCCTGCGGAGATAGGGGCCCAAGGGGCCTCCCCATAGGCACGATTGGCCTTGCCCTGGAGCGGGTAAGTATCTGAGGGTACCTCTGTTTTGGTTCTTTCATTGTGTGTCTTGAACTTGTCGTCTCTCTCTTTCAGCAAGCGAAGGCAGGGCCTGGCTGGTCTGGCCCCCACGAAGGCCCTCAAGACGAAGCCGGCCTCAGCGGCCGGTGCCGCGGCGCGCCATGCCGGTTGGTTGGCCTCCGCACAAGGCGCCCTCTAGCGGGGGGCCCAGGCGGCGCGAGTTGCCATGGAGCAAGCCTCTCAGGATGACCCCCCCCGTTGGAGCGGCCATCATGCCAGGGGAGGCTATTGACGCGGCCATGGCCCTGAGCCTGCCTGACTTGTCGTCGGCGCCGGCATCGACTCCTGCCAGGGCCGTCGCTGATTCACTCGTGGAGCCGCCCATCGCTGCCGACGTCGAGATGGTTGAGGTGCCACCGCCCGTGGTCATTCCCGACCTCCCTATTCTCGGCCACGAGGAGAGTGTGGCCGTCGTTGCTGAGGCTGGTGATAGGAGGCCCGCCACCTTAGCCGAGGAGAGGCCCAGTACGTTGACGACGGTGGTACCTGACGCGTCGGCTGCAGGGGGACCTGATGCCTCGGTGGACGGGCGTGTAGAACCGTGGCCTGTCCTAGGGAGCAGCGGCCTTATCCCTGCATAGCTCAATCCCAATGAATGGTGCGGGCAGCCGCTCCGGTTCTGGGGCCGCGGCACCTCAGAGCCCCTCCTCCTCCTCAACAATGAGTTGGAGGAGAAGGCTCGGGATAGTTTTCGTGAGTATACCGAGGCGGCGATGAGGTCGCTTCGGTCGACCATGGAAACCCTTTCCATGGACGTTCCCAGGGTTTTCCAGGTAAGGACTTAGACGTACACCTTACATGATCAGGGCATTCTTTGTGACATCTCATTTTCCTTCCTTAGGAGCTCGCGGACGCGAGCACCGCCAAGTCGCTGTTCATCCGCCGCGAAAGTGACGTTTGGAGGTCGCTGCGATCCCAGCGGGCGGCGCTTGCCAAGGCCAATGAGCGCCTTGCCCGATGGAGCGCTGAGGTGGCGGACCTTCGGTTGCTCTGCGATGGGCTGAAGTCGGAGGCAGCAGCGGCGTGGACGGAGGCGGCGTTGGCACGAGCGGAGGTTTTGTCGGCCCGGGAGCAGGTGGCTTCCCAGGTCGAGGAGATGCGGCAGCGGCAGCTGGAGCTCGGCCAGGCTATCGGCGAGCGGGACCAGTCTCGAGCCAAGCTGCCGAGGCCGTGAGCCGGGCTTAGGCCCTTAGGGGTCAGCTGGCTGAGGCTACGGAGCAGCTGGCCAAGGCGTCTGCTCGGGCCGAAGGTATGTTTTGCCCACTTTGTGACTTTGTTTTTGTCTCCATTCTTCTCCTTGCATCTGAAGAATGTTGTCTCGCTGTTGCAGGGTTCGAGACGGCTCTTAACGAGTCTGTCAAGAACTGCAAGGTGCTTGCCGAGGCGACTGAGCAGAAGGAGGCCGACCGTGTGGCCATGTCCGAGGCTATCTCGGCTTTCTGCGGGCCTTCGGCCTCGACGGCGTCCCCTCGGGTAGCTCCCCCCAGAGTCACCTGTGGGCCTTAGGCGGCCATGTGCGTAGCAGACTCCGTGGGGCGCTGCACCACGGCGTTAGGCGGGCCTTCGCCATGCTCGCTTCCCACTACGACGTGGATCTGGAGCGGGTCAGCGAGGGGTACTGCTTACCCGACAAAGAGGAGGCTGCCTTAGCCGAGGTCCGGAGGCTTGACGCGGCTGTCGAGGGCCCAAGTGCGGCGCTGGCTTCCTCCTTTGAGGTGGAGATCCTTCCGCCCGTGTCGCCATCTAAGGCCGTGCCAGATCCTGCCGAGGGTGGAAACGACGCCAAGGGTGTTGTTCCTCCCCCTGCTGATGTCTGAGCCTGCAGGAATAGTTTGTTTGAAGTATGCGTATGTTTTTTGCGGCCGTTGAGGCCTAAACATTTTAATGTCGGATTATAAAGCCGCGTTTTCTTTCCTCTTGTTTCATGTATTAGGACTTGTTCGGTAGCAGAATCGCTAATCCGAGCGTGAGTTACTTTTCGCGGAAGGTGATGAGTGAGGTATCCGTATCCCAGAGGCGTAGGAGTCCCTCGGCTCGGTTGGCCTTGCCTCTTACGTGTTCTCCGTTGTTTTTAGGATTCTGTTGTCGACGCAGTCGAAAAGGCACGAAAGTCGTTCTGGCAGAAAAGTTTTCGAGCGTTAGGACTTGTTCGGTAGCAGAATCGCTTATCCGAGCGTGAGCTACTTTTCGCGGAAGGTGATGAGTGAGGTATCTGTATCCCGGAGGCATAGGAGTCCCTCGGCTCGATCGGCCTTGCCGTTCAAGGTCTCTCTCGCTCGTTTTTAGGATTCTGTTATCGAAGCAGTCGAAAAGCGCGAAAGACATTCTGGTAAAAGACTTTTCGAGGAAAATTTTGATGCAGAGGGGGTTCCCCCCTTCTAGCCCCCGAGGGAGGGTCGGGCTTTGCTGAGGCAAGGCTGATCCTTCCTTGATGGTTAGACTTTATTTATGCATGTAAAGAAAACGAGATACATGAACGACTCGAAACATTTTAAGGGTAAAAGCGACGTAGCTATTCGATGTTCCAAGCATTGCTGTAGACCTCGCCTTGATCGTTGGCCAGCTTGTATGTCCTGGGCTTCAGGATTTTGGCGATGATGAACGGCCCCCCAGGGAGGAGTAAGCTTGTGGCGCCCTCGGGTGTCTTGTCGCAGCCGAAGTACCAAGTCTCCCACTTGGAAGCCTCGGGGCCGAACCATTCAGGCGTGGTAGCGTCACAGAGACTGCTGATACCGCGCCGAGTGTAGTAAGGCCATGTCCTGAGCCTCTTCCATCCGGTCCAATGAATCCTCTCGGCTGGTCCTGGTTGCCTTGGTCGTCGTAAGCCTTTGTCCTCGGGGAAACCGTATTCCAAGGTCCTTGGGTAAGATAGCCTCGGCCCCATAGAATAGGAAAAAACAGCGTGAAGCCCGTGGCCCGGCTCGGTGTCGTTCCTCAGACCCCAAACCACCGAGGGTAGTTCTTTTATCCATCGCTTGCCAAACTTGTTGAGGTCATTGTTGATCCTTGGCTTTAGTCCATGCAAAATCATACCGTTGGCGCGTTCCACCTACCCATTTGTCATTGGGTGCGCTATGGCGGCCCAGTCCACACGGATGTGTTGGTCCTAGCAGAAGTCCAGGAACTTTTTTCCCAGTGAACTGCGTGCCATTGTCGGTGATGATTGAGTTTGGGACCCCAAAGCGATGGATGATATTTGTGAAGAACGCCACCGCCTGCTTGGACCCTGATGCTGGTTAAGGGTCAGACTTCGATCCACTTGGAGAATTTGTCGATGGCGACCAGCAGGTGCGTGAAGCCCCGGGTGCCTTCTGCAAGGGACCGATGAGGTCCAGACCCCACACAGCAAACGGCCAAGTGATAGGTATTGTCTGTAGGGCTTGAGCAGGCAGGTGCGTCTGTCTCGCGTAGAATTGACACCCCCGGCAGGAGCGTACAATCCTAGTGGCGTCGGCCACTGCGGTTGGCCAGTAGAAACCTTGTCGGAAAGCGTTTTCCCACGAGGGCTTGAGGTGTTGCATGGTGACCACAAGCCCCCGAGTGTATTTCTTGTAATAGCTCTTGTCCTTGGGCAATGGATATGCATCGTTAGGAATGCCTGAGGGGTTGTGGTGGTACAGCTCCTTTTCATCACCTAGTAAAACGAACGGACTTGGCGCGCCGAGCCAGTCGCCGAGCTTCGGCCTTGTCGAGGGGCAGCTCTCCTCAGAGGAGATATTCCAGGTATGGGGTCTGCCAGTTTGGAACCGGTGTGCCCCATTCCGCTTCCCCTCAACACGTAGGGCCTCACCCTCGGCGGCCGAGGGTACCTCGGGCCGGGCCGAGGCCTCCTCGGGCTCGGGCGCGTCGTCGATTTTGATGGATGGCTGATATATATCCTTGGAGAAGACGTCCGGGGGAACCATCATTCGTCCCGAGGCTATTTTCGCCAGCTCATCCACGGTCTCATTGCACCATCGAGCAACATGGTTGAGTTCCAGCCCGTAGAACTTATCTTCCAAGCGCCGAACTTTGTCGCAGTAGGCCTCCATTTTTTTGATCGCGACAGTGAGAGTTCTTCATGACTTGGTCAATAACGAGCTACGAGTTGCCACGAGCGTCGAGGCGCCGAACCCCTAGCTCGACGGCGATGCGTAGTCCATTAAACCAGGGCCTCGTACTCGGCCACGTTGTTTGACGCGGAAAATGGAGGCGTATTACGTAACGCACATGTTCTCCGAGGGTGAGATGAAGAGCAAGCCCGCGCCTGCTCTGGTTTTCATCAGCGACCCATCGAAGTACATGGTCCAAAGTTCAGGCTGGATTGGGGCCGTCGGCAAACTGGGTGTCAGTCCACTCAGCCAGGAAGTCGGCCAAGATTTGGGATTTTTATGGCCTTCCGAGGAGCGAATGAAATCGTTTCGCCCATGAGTTCCGCTGCCCATTTTGCTATCCTTCTCGAGGCCTCTCGGCACTGGATGATCTCTCCCAGAGGGAAAGATGACACCACAGTAACCGGATGAGACTCGAAGTAGTGTCGCAGCTTCCGCGGTGTAGGAATCACTGCATATAGCAGCTTCTGGATTTGCGGGTAGCGGACCTTGGTCTCGGATAGCACTTCGCTGATGAAGTAGACTGGCCTCTAGATGAGCAGTGCGTGCCCTTCTTCTCGTCTCTCGACTATGACCGCAGCGCTGACCACCTGAGTGGTTGCGGCGACGTAAATCAAGAGGGCTTCTTTCGCGGCAGGGTGCACCAAGATGGGCGCATTTGTAAGGAGCGCCTTCAAGTTTTCGAGGGCTTCCATCGGCCTCGGGGGTCCAAGTGAAGCGCTCGACCCTTCCTTAAGAGGCGGTACAAGGGCAATCCTTTCTCGCCGAGGCCGCGAGATGAAGCGGCTCAGAGCCGCAAGGCATCCCATGACCCTTTGTACTCCTTTCAAGTCTTTGATTGGCCCCATGTTGGTGATGGCCACGATTTTCTCTGGGTTGGCTTCGAAGCCTCGTTCGGAGACGACGAACCCTAAGAGCATGCCTCGGGGGACTCCAAAGACACACTTCTCAGAATTGAATTTTACGCTCTTCGCTTTTAGGCAACTGAATGTTACCTCAAGGTCAGAGAGGAGGTCGGAGGCTTTCCTTGTTTTGATGACGATGTCATCAATGTAAGCCTCGACCGTCCTGCCGATGTGTTCTCTGAACACATGGTTCATGCACCTCTGGTAGGTTGCACCTGCATTCCTCAAGCCAAATGGCATAGTAGTATAACAATACATGCCAAAAGGTGTGATAAAAGAAGTCACGAGCTGGTCGGATTCTTTCATCTTGATTTGGTGATAGCCTGAATAGGCGTCGAGGAATGACAGGGTTTCGCACCCAGCAGTGGAGTCCACAATTTGAACGATGCGGGGTAGAGGGTAGGGAACCTTCGGACATGCTTTGTTTAACCCAGTGTAGTCTAACGCACATCCTCCACTTCCCACCTTTTTTCTTTACGATAACAGGGTTAGCTAACCATTCGGGATGGAATACCTCTTGATGAACCCTGCAGCCATCAGCTTGTGGACCTTCTCGCCTATGGCTCTGCACTTTTCTTCATCAAAACGGCGCAGGTGCTGCTTCACGGGTCGGGCACCGGCTCGAATGTCCAGTGAGTGCTCGGCGACATCCCTCGGTATGCCGGGCATGTCCGAGGGACTCCACGCAAAAACTTCGGCGTTTGCGTGGAGAAAGTCGACGAGCACTACTTCCTATTTGGGGTCGAGCTCGGAGCCGATCCTGACTTTCTTGCCGGCGTTGTTGCTGGTGTCGAGAGCAGGGGTGGAGCCAAGGGGGGGGGCCAGCAGGGCCATGGCCCCACCCAAGGCTGCGACGCTGCGCGGATGTATATACTTTAATTTTTGTGTAGTCTAAATATATATAATTTAGATTTTGTGCAGCATAATTATTAAATGTTTAATATAGTGGTTGGTAATATATAATCCATAACTCTGTTGTAGTATGTCAATTAAAGTTTAAAAGAAATAGAATATAAGATACAATACTCGTTGAATGACCAATCGATGATATGAGACATCAAACCTAATTCGCTTGCAGACGTTGATATTCTAAACCTCACCTCTTTATGATCTATCTTATCATCTAGCTGGGTAGCTATCGATTGCCACCGACCACTTGACTTGCCTCTGCCATAGCCCTTCAACCAAAGTCTAGAGAAGGTAATCACGCAAAACAACAAAATAAGCGCCAACAGCCCCAACAACGTCAATCACCAAAACCACATGTTGTAGTCGGAAGTCAGCATAAACTACAAAATTAGATCTAAATATGGTTAACTTTATTATTTTGGTATTGTTACTGTGACACAACTTAGTTCAATATATCAATTAGCTAGAAATAGATTTATAGACTAAGATAATTTATAAAGAATTAAAATTTTTATTTCATATCGAGTGCTTAATATTAATAACATCATACAATATTTTTACCACATGGTAGTGATGAATTGGTCAGCCCCTCTTATATTGTAATCCTGGCTCCGCCTCTGGTCGAGAGAGACGGACTTGACCGCCTCGGCCGGCTCGAAGTTGCCGGCGTGCCGCTTCGCGTCGGGCGCCTCTTTGGAGAGGCAATCCAGGTCGGTGATGAGGGCTTCGGACTCGGCGAGGGCCTCGGCGTACTCCACGCATTCCATGTCCGCACTCGTAAGCGTGGAGGTACGTGGGCCCGACGGTGATGACTCCCTTGGGGCTAGGCATCTTGAGCTTGAGGTAGGTGTAGTTGGGGATGGCCATGAACTTGGCGTAGCACGGTCTTCCTAGCACCGCGTGATAGGTCCCTCGGAACCCAACTACTTCGAAGGTGAGGGTTTCCTTTCGGAAGTTGGAGGGAGTTCCGAAGCAGATGGGCAAGTCAATCTGCCCGAGGGGCAGGATACGCTTTCTGGGTGCAATCCCGTGGAAGGGTGCTGCACCAGCCTGGATCTTGGACCGATTCAACCCCCAAGAGCTCCAGGGTCTCGGTGTATATGATGTTGAGGCTGTTGCCTCCGTCCATGAGGACCTTGGAGAGCCTAACGTTGCCGATGATCGGATCGATGACGAGCGGTACCTTCCTGGGCTCGGCAACGTAGTCGGGGTGGTTGTCTTGGTCGAAGGTGATGGGTTTGTCGGACCAGTCTAGGTAGACCGGCGCCGCTACCTTCACTGAGCAGACCTCACGGCGCTCCTGCTTGTGGTGCCAAGCCGAGGCATTCGCCACCTGTCCGCCGTAGATCATGAAGCAGTCACGGACCTCCGAGAACTCCTCTTCCTTGTTGCCCCCCTTTCTTGTTGTTGCCTTGGTCCTTGCCACCTTCTGCGAGGGTCCAGCCTTGTTGAAGTAGCGCCGGAGCATGTCGCACTCCTCAAGGGTGTGCTTGACAGGAACCCTGTGATAGGGGCACGACTCCTTGAGCATCTTGTCGAACGCGTTGGCCCCCTCCGGGAGGCTTCCGAGGGTTCCAGTGCTCGGCAGCAGTGACGAGATCCGAGTCGACGACGTTGCGCTTTGCCTGTGCCTTTCTTGGCCTTCTTCTTCGTGCCAACGCTAGGCGAACGCCTCGGGGGCATCTTCCTTCTGCCCTCCTTGAGGCTGCTTGTCCTTCCGGAAGATGGCTTCGACCGCCTCCTGACCAGAGGCGAACTTGGTGGCGATGTCCATCAAGTCGCTCGCCTTGGTAGGAGTCTTGCATCCTAGTTTGCTCACCAGGTCTCGGCAAGTGGTGCCAGCGAGGAATGCCCCGATGACATCCGAGTCGGTGATGTTGGGCAGCTCGGTGCGCTGCTTTGAAAACCGTCGGATGTACTCTCGCAGGGATTCCCCGGGCTCCTGGCGGCAACTTTGGAGATCCCATGAGTTCTTAGGGCGCACGTGCGTACCCTGGAAATTTCCAGCGAAAGCCTTGACCAGGTCGTCCCAGTCGGAGATCTGCGCAGGAGGCAGATGCTCCAGCTAGGCCCGGGCAGCGTCGGAGAGGAAAAGGGGGAGGTTGCGGATGATGAGGTTGTCGTCGTCCGCCCCTCCTAGCTAGCATGCCAGCCGGTAGTCCGCAAGCCACAACTCCGGCCTTGTCTCCCCTGAGTACTTGGTGATTATAGTCAGGGCTCGGAACCGGGCCGGGAAACGGCGCTCGTCGTATGGTCCGGCTGAAGACACGCGGAGCTGGTGGCTCGGGCGAGGGACTCCGATCCTCATCACTGTCGTAGTGTCCGCCCACACCTGGGGTGGTAGCCTCGGCGCACCTTTTCCTCGAGGCAGGCTCGACGGTCGCGGTGGCGCTGATTGTCACCGAGGCGATCCGGGGCCGCAGGCGTCCCGTCCCGTGTGCGCTCGGTGTGGACCGAGGCCTCCCGCATGCGCCGGGAGGGCGTTGCGTGATGCTCCGAGGGGTCTCCTCGCCTCCGGGAGGCAGAGCTCTCGGCTTGTCGGACAGCGGCGTCTTCCAGGAGGCCCTTGAGCTCGCCCTGGATACGTCGCCCTTCGGTGGTGGATGGCTCCGGCATTGTCCAAAGCAACATTGCTGCTGGGGCTAGGCTCTGGCTGGCCCCGTTGAAGGCCAGGGGCAGCATTGCCCTGGCATCGTCAATAATGCGGCGCTGGACGTCCTGGGCCTGACGATGCGCTCCTCCGGCGAGTGCCTGTCCTACCCACTCCTGCTCGATGTTTTGCCGGAGCTGCACAAGTCGCCCCACTTCTTCGTCGAGCTTGGCCTGCATCTTGCGGAGTTGCTCAAGCTGTGTGTCCTAACCCCCCCGCAGGGACTTGGACCACCGCTAGCTCCCGCGGGATCTCAATGCGAGTCGCAGGTGCAAGGGCGCCGTCGCTTCCTGGTATGCCAAGGTGGTTTTCTCCATCGTGATCCTCCTGATCGATGTGGTAGCACTCGCGAGTTGGGTCGCAACCCTCGTCGTCAAGGTTGTGACCATCATCAGAGCAACCGGAGAGGCAGTGGTCACATGCGGACATGAAGTCGCGCATGGCACTGGGATCACGGAGTCCGGAGAAATCCCAACTGACGTCAGGGGTCGTCCTCTTCCTCGGAACCCACGGGTCCGGAGGTTGGGACGGCCGTCAGTCGGTCCCAAGTTGACCACATATGATACCTCGAAAGGTCAGGATATGCCCTAGCGAAAGCGCTCACCGAAGCGGGTCGCTTGGCGGATCGAAGCTGAATCTAAAGGGAACAGGATGAAAAACGGATGGTACCTTTTGGTCGATGGACGGTGGTGAAGTCGCGTCGGGGACGGACTGCACCGTTATCTCAGGTACGAGGCTAACGCCCAGCAAGTCCTTCGTGAGGGTGCTGGCGTCATCAGTCCGCTTGGGGTTGGCACATTGTGGGTAAGCGACACCCGTCATTGTCTCAGGTGTGAGGACAGCACCCGACATGTCCCCCGCAGGGGTGCCAGCGTCGTCGACTCGCTCTAGTCCGATAGCCGATGAGGTGCCGCCTCCTTCCTGGCCACGGTTGCCCCGTCTCCTCCTCCTCCGGCGAGGAGGGTAGCGGGGCAAACCCGAGTGTTCCTCTTCCACCGTGGGAGGAAGTCGTCGTCGAGTTTGCCTTCGCCGGGCGAGCCGACGACCATCGTTGTTGCCGTGCTGCGAGGGGAGGAGTACCATGTCGTAACTGCCGTCGAGGGGACATGAACTTGAGACTCCTAAAGCGGAGCACCATCCCGGGCTGAAGAGACTGCTGAAAGCTACCCATCTGGAACTCAACGGGAAAAGTATTGTCAACATGCAACGAGCCCCTACATGGCGCGCCAACTGTCGGCGTTTCGGACCCGCGAGGACCGTCAACCGACCAGTAAATTTGTCACTGCGTGTCCCTACCCAGATGGGTTGATGCAAGATCTAACACAAGAGGGAAACGAGGCTTATGTTATCTTGCACCGGGGTGCTCGTAGTAGGGGTTACAAGCGTCGTGAGAGAGCGAGGGCGAGAGCGAGAGAGAGGGAGAGAGTCCCTGCGTGTGTCTGTGTGTTCGTACGCGCGCTCTTTTTCCTGTTCCCCCCGTCTCTCGACGTGCCTTAGGAAGACCCTGGACATCCCCTTTTATAGATATAAGGACATGCCCAGCTGTACAATGGGGTGTAGCTATGAACTAACGTGGCTGGCGGAGAAGTGCCTTGAGCCCTGTACATGTACCAATGTGGTCGTCGGAGAAGTGCCTTGAGCCCTGTAGAAGCATAGCTGGCGGTGCGACATGGATGCTACTGACGCCTTGCTTCCGTAGGAGGTTGAGAGCAACCCGACGTCATGGGCACACGCGGGGAACCATCATTACCTGTTACCGGAGTAACTTAGATGGGACACCGGTCTTGATCCTTCGTAGCCTGAGGCAGCTAGCTAGGGGTAGGGTAATGATGTATCCCTTGTAGCGTAGTCGGTCCGAGGTCGAGGTTGGGCGAGGCGGCAACTCCTCCGAGGCCGAGGCTGAGGTCGAGCGAGGCGGAGTCCTTCTCCCAAGGCCGAGGCTATGGCCGAGGCCCGAGGTCGGGCGAGACGGGGACCTTCCCTCGAGGCCGAGGCTGAGGCCGAGGCCTGGGGGTCGGGCGAGGCGGAGCTCCCTGTTGCGCCCGAGGCCGAAACTCGTGGGAGATCGTGACTCAGGTTTACCCTTGTGGTTGGCACAGTAGCCGGAGCGGGGCGAACAGTGTTGTTTTCCTGTCTGAACGGTCAGTAAAGGGGTGAAGTGACGCGGTCACTTTGACATTGCCGACTGAGGCACGCGTGTCAGGATAAGGTGTCAGGCGATTCCCGCATTGAATGCGCATGTGATACGGTCGGTTGGTAAGGCGATTTGGTCGAGGTCGCTGCACGACAAAGTCTGCTCAAGCTGGGCTTCAGGCGAGCCGAGGTGCGCCCACTGCCTGGGGAGGCCCTCGGGCAAGGCGTGAATTCGTCCGTGAAAGTTCCCTTTGACCTGGGAACAGGATCTGGATGTCGCCTAGAGGGGGGGGTGAATAGGCGAATAAAACTTATTACTTTAAAACTTAAGTTCTTACTCTACTCGAAGACTTAGTACGCAGTGGAGTGAGAAGATCCTTCGAGTAGGTTGCAGCGGAATCGGAGATCCTGTCTCAAAATGTCCTGCACTTCAAATAAAGCTTATACCACGGATAAGTGTTGAAGTGCAGATATAAAATCGAGTAAGACAGAGAGTCAGGATACAATACAGAACAGAGCACACAGACGCAAGGATTTATCCCGAGGTTCGGCCAAGCCTGAAATGCTTGCCTAGTCCTCGTTGGAGTTAGCCACACCTGGGCTTGGAGTCTATTTCAACTCCTTCCTCCGTTTGCTCAGATCTGTCAGTGTGACAGATAGAGCCTTTCACTATTGAGTTGGGTTACAACACCGTGGCTGCTTACAAACTTCTCGACAGCACCTCGGCAGAGTAACGATACGCTCAAGACCTTGCTCTAGCTCTTAGCAGCACTTCTCCTCTCTCTAAAGGCTTATAGTTGTGCCTTCTACACAAACTATAGAGTTACACACAAGAGGGAGAGTGAGAATTGATTCGAGTGATGTCTACACTTGTTGGCTGCACTTGTATTTTGCTTGAGGCGCCTAGGGGTCCCTTTTATAGGCACAATGGGGCCTAGGAGCCGTTGGAAGCAATCCAGGAAGGCAAATCTTGCCTTCTGTCGGGTGGCGCACCGGACAGTCCGGTGCACCACCGGACACTGTCCGGTGCCCGATTTCTTTCCAAAATTGGCGTAGTCGACCGTTGCAGTCTTGGAGCCGTTGGCACACCGGACACTGTCCGGTGCACATCGGACAGTCCGGTGCCCCCATCTGACCGTTGGCTCGGTCACGGCGTCACGTGCTGATTGCACGGCCGACCGTTGGCCCAGCCGACCGTTGGCTCACCGGACAGTCCGGTGAATTATAGCCGTACGTCGCCAGACTTCTCCCGAGAGCGGCCTGTTCACCGGAGTTCAACCTGGCACCACCGGACACTGTCCGGTGCACCACCGGACAGTCCGGTGTGCCAGTCTGAGCTGAGTCTTGGCTGTACACAGCCAAGCCATTTGCACCTCTTTCCTTTTCTTCTTCCTTCTGTTTCTAGCACTTAGACAAGTATATTAGTACACAAAAACCAATGTACTAAGTCTAGAAACATACCTTCTCTTAAGTATTACATCTATAGCATTTCACATGCTTGAGCTTTGATGTTGGACTCATAAATCATCAAGTCGGCTTGACTTGATCTAGATTGACATTTCTTTGCTCCAACATCCTGCAAAGGTCACATAGCACATCTCCAAATATAGGAACAACCCAAACTAAAGATCAAGATGAACTTAGCTCTTTTGGGCTGCTTCCAGTTCTGGTTTTGACACTTGTTCTCCTTCTAGTGACCTTGATCTCCTTCTTAGAGCTTGATCTTGAGCCTTATGACTTACACCACATAACTATAGCTGTTACCTCATTGGTTGTAAGTCACGTCCTTATGTAGTGATCCTTGATGTGCCGTAGCTGTTCTCAACTCGATCACCCTTGACTTTGCAAGCCTTCTTCTTCACCCTTGGCTTTGGGTTCCTCAGCCTCCTTGACCTTCTCCCGTGCACTTGGTACCTCGAAGCTTTTCTTGCCTCCGTCCTTGGCTTGATCAGTTGTCTCCGAGCTACGCACCCGAGTATCACTTTTGCAATGTCCATCTTACTTGTGATGTCCATTATGTATCCATAATCCAGTTCTTGGACCATCACATTTGTTCACTTGTGTTGAACCCTGTAGGCTTTACCTTAAGCACCTGTTCAACACTTAGTACACTTGTTAGTCCTTTAATTGAGTTGTCATCCAAACACCAAACTCACAAGAGAGCTTTCAGTCCGGGACTACTGTTCTCGCCCGAGGCTGGGCTCGGATGAGGTCACGTCCCTTGGTAGATGTGGCCTTGACTTGGACCGTGCCTTATCAGCCGTATATGGTTTGTTCTGAAGATGTTTCCCAGCCGGATTAAGGAGCATCGAGGGTACCCCTAATTACGGTCCCCGACACTTTTATTTTGTAATAAGACTTCTGCTATGTAATAAATACTTTGATTATTGTGACATTTATCTCTATACACTCTGTTATTATATATGTTGTCTTCTTGGCGCCTATATGAGATGCACCTGGCTTTGTCCCTTAAAGCCGGGTGTTACAACAAGTTGTACTTTATATTGTACACATGGAATATCTAAGAGCACCTAGAGGGGGGTGAATAGGTGATCCTGTAAAATTTAACAACTAATAGCCACAAACCTTGGTTAAGTGTTAGTACGATAAAACCAAGTGGCTATAGAGCGAGCTCTTGCGAATCACAATAATCACACAGAAAGACAATCACAAGAGACACAGAGTTTTATGCCATGGTTCGGCCAAGTACAAAACTTGCCTACTTCCACGTTGTGGCGTCCTAATGGACGAGGGTTTCACTCAACCCCTTTCAAGTGATCTAATGATCAACTTGAATGACACGGTGTTCTTCTTTCTTATACTTTCTCCCGTTTGTGAGGAATCTCCACAACTTGGAGCCTTTCGCCCTTATAATTGATGATTACAAAGAAGCACGGAAGTAAGGGAGGGAAAGCAACACACACAAATTTGTAGCAATACACACGCACACAAGCCAAGACTTGAGCTCAAAATGAAGCACAACGAGTTCACTATAAGAACGGAGCTCAAATCACTAACGTGGTCGATCAAGTGCGCGGAGACGAAGTGTGGAAGTCTTAGAATGCTCAAAGTATGCTTGGGTGACTCCTCCATGCGCCTAGGGGTCCCTTTTATAGCCCCAAGGCAGCTAGGAGCCGTTGGAGGCATTCTTGGAAGGCTAATCTTGCCTTCTGTCGGGTGGCGCACCGGACAGTCACTGTAGCTGTCCGGTCCTTTTATGGCGCATCCGACCGTTGCAGATTCGCGGCAGTTGGCGCACCAGACACTGTCCGGTGCACACCGGACAGTCTAGTGCCCCCTGCCGACCGTTTGCGCGACCACGCGTCGCGCGAAGATTGCGCGGCCGACCGTTGGCTCACTGGACAGTCCGGTGAATTTTAGCCGTACGCCGTTGAACTTTTCCCGAGAGCGATGACTTCACCACGGACAACTCACCGGACAGTTTGGTGCGTCACCGGACAGTCCGGTGAATTATAGCCGTACGCCGCCATCGAGTCCCGAGACTAGCCTGTTCACCAGAGGCTGGTCTGGCGTACCGGACACTGTCCGATGCACCCAGACCGAGCAGGACAGCCAACTCAATTCCAATTGCTTTTCTTTTGTTTCTAGCACTTAGACACAATACATTAGTACCCAAATCAATGTACTAAGTCTAGAAAAGTACCTTGTTGCATGATTTGCACTTCTTCAATCTTTGGCACAAATTAAGACTTAGAGAATAGGTGTTGGGCACTTAATCACCAAAACACTTTAGAAATGGCCCAAGGGCACATTTCCCTTTCAATCTCCCCCTTTTTGGTGATTTATGCCAACACATCAAAAAGCAACTAAAGGAAGTGCAACATCAGTGCAATTGAGAACAAGAATTGTTTTTGATTCAAATTTGGCATATTTGGATCATTTTTGCCACCACTTGGTTTGTTTTTGCAAATCAAATTCAATTTCCTATCTCTAAGTCAAACACACTTGTTTAGGCATAAAGAGAGGTATTCCAAGAGAAATTGATCAAACATCCAAAAACTCCCCCTTTTCCCATAATCATAGATTCTCCCCACAAGAGACCAAATTTTGCAAATAAGAGTATTTTGACAAATCAAAAGTGCTAACTCTACTATTTTCAAATTTCTCAAGTGGTAGCTGATCCATTTGCTTTGGCCTTTAATTTCTCCCTCTTTGGCATTAAGCACCAAAACAGGATCATTCTTGGCCCTTTAACCCCATTGCCTCACCAAAATTGTCAATTAAGAGCAAAAAGGCAATAAGAGCATAGATATGAACTTGGAGTTGTTACCGGAGTGCAGTGGAAGTCTTTGCATGGTCCAAGTTCACCTTTCCCTTTCAATTCACTTTTGAGACTAAATCAAGAACTCAAACACAAAGGTTAGTCTCAAAGGGTCAAGTTGTAGCATGTCTCCCCCTAAATAAGTGCATCACTTGCAATTGGACTTGTGAGGTATGGGGATCATGTGTACAACTTGAGCACCACAAACATAGAGTGAAATGCATAAATTACATGATCAAAGGCATAAAACACATGTATGCTACAGATCAATCCATGTTACGCGAATCTAAGACATTTAGCTCACTACGCAACCTGCAAAACCTTTTCTCATCTAAAGGCTTGGTGAAGATATCGGCTAGTTGGTTTTCGGTGTTAATATGGTACACCTCGATATCCCCCTTTTGCTGGTGGTCTCTCAGGAAGTGATGCCGGATGTCTATGTGCTTAGTGCGGCTGTGTTCAACAGGATTATCCGCCATGCAGATTGCACTCTCATTGTCACATAGGAGTGGGACTTTGCTCAAATTGTAGCCAAAGTCCCGGAGGGTTTGCCTCATCCAAAGTAGTTGTGCGCAACACTGTCCTGCGGCAACATACTCGGCCTCAGCGGTGGATAGGGCAATGGAAGTTTGTTTCTTTGAACTCCAAGACACCAGGGACCTTCCTAGGAATTGGCACGTCCCTAATGTACTCTTCCTATCAACCTTTCACCCGGCATAATCGAAGTCTGAATATCCAATCAAGTCAAAGGTAGACCCCTTTGGATACCAGATCCCGAAGCAAGGCGTAGCAACTAAATATCTAAGAATCCGCTTAACGGCCACAAGGTGACATTCCCTTGGGTCGGATTGATATCTAGCACACATGCATACGCTAGCATAATATCCGGTCTACTAGCACATAAATAAAGCAAGGAACCTATCATAGACCAGTATGCCTTTTGATCAGCGGACTTACCTCCTTTGTTGAGGTCGACATGTCCGTCGGTTCCCATTGGTGTCTTTGCGGGCTTGGCGTCCTTCATCCCGAACCGCTTGAGCAAGTCTTGCGTGTACTTCGTTTGGGAGATGAAGGTGCCGTCCTTGAGTTGCTTCACTTGGAACCCAAGGAAGTAGTTCAACTCACCCATCATCGACATCTCAAATTTCTGTGTCATCACCCTGCTAAACTCTTCACAAGACTTTTGGTTAGTAGAACCAAATATTATGTCATCGACATAAATTTGGCACATGTAAGGAAAATGGACCCCGGGCCATTTGGCTAATTGAGTTTTGGTGTTTGATGAACAACACAATCCGTGAACTAATAAGTTTTCTAGTGTTTGTGTTTGTAGTTCACAGGATGCGAAGAGAATTGGACCAAGGCAATGAGGATGCAACACCTCAAAAGAAGACATAAAAAGATACATAAGAGTCCAATACTCAAGAACAAAGAAGCCCGAAGAAATCAGCAAAGAAATCCAAGATGAGGGCTGTCAGCCAGCGCCTGGTGGCGCACCGAACATTGGTGTCCGGTGTGCACCGGACTGTCCGGTGAGGCACCGTCCAGTCTGCGCAGAGAGGCCACAGACAGGCGCTCTCTGGCTGTAGCACCAGACTGTCCGGTGTGCACCGGACTGTCCGGTGTGCCAACGGGCAGACAGCAACGGTCGGATCCAACGGTCGACTGCTACAGGCGCCAACGGTCGGCTGACGTGGCGTGCACCGGACATCTACTGTGCAGTGTCCGGTGGTGCACCGGACTGTCTGGTGCACCCGACGACAGAAAGCTCCTGCTTTCTGTCCAACGGCTAGTTGGGGGTGTGGAGGCTATAAATACCACCCCAACCGGCCATTCTCAAGTGTGAGAGCCCAAGCAACATACCAATACACATAGTGCATATTTCCAAGAGATCAAACACCCAAGTGCTTAATAGAATCACTCAGTGATTAGCGTAGGTGCTTTGCGAAGTGCTTAGGTTAGTTAGACCGCTTTAGCGCTTGCTCTAGGTGAACCCTAGTTAGTTGAGTGAGTTTTGTAAAACCACACAACCCCTCGGCTCTTGCGTGAGTCGTTGTAATTGTACCGAGTGGGGCGAGAGTCTTGCGAGACCGTGACAACCGCGTTTGTGTCACGGCCGCCACCGTGTACCGGAGGGAACGAGGCCCGCGGCGTTTCGGCCGGAAGCTCGATAGTGGAGACGGCGGGGAGCGTCCGAGAGGAGCCGGAAGCGGAGCACCACTTGCGCGTGGAGAAGGCTCGTGGCTCTCTACGGAGTTACTCGACAGTGGTGCTTGGCCCTCGCGTGGGCTTCCCTTTGCGTAGGGGCACCAACGAGGATTAGTCGGGACCTTGCGTGGTTCTGGATACCTCGGTAAAAATACCGGCGTCATCCACGAGAGTTTGCTTCTCTACTTAGCTCTTTACATTCCGCATTTATATTAAGCATTTAAGTTTCAATCTTGTAGTCATACTTATTTAGTGTAGATTGAAACTTAGCCTTTGCGGTAGAGATAGCAACACTTAGACAAAACCTAGTTTGCACATTCTAGTTTTGATTATTTGCATAGATTTTGCTCTAGGGATTTAATTGTGGCCTAGTTTAGTAAAAGTTTTAGAAGTCCTAATTCACCCCCCCCCTCTTAGGCGTCACCCGTTTCCTACAAGTGGTATCAAAGCCCGGTTTGGCTCATTTGAAACGCTTTAGCTTCACCGCTAAAAGAGCCGACGCTTTTTAGAGGAAGGGATGGATACCCATAGGCCACCACACTTTGATGGCACTAACTTCCCATATTATAGTGCTAGAATGGCTTGTTACCTAGAGGCCGTTGATCTAGGTGTTTGGAGAGTCACTCGTGACGGGATGAAACCCCTCAAGAATCCTGAGAAACCCACCACGAGTGAGGAAAAAGAAATTCATTTAAATGCTAGAGCCAAAAATTGCTTGTATGAATCTCTTAGCATGGATGTTTTTAATAAAGTATTTACCTTGAAAACTGCTAATGAGATTTGGCTAAAATTGCATGAGCTCCATGACGGCACATCCAATGTCCGTGAGCAAAAACATTGCCTAGTCTTAAATGAGTATAATTCTTTTGCCATGAAAGATGATGAGCTTGTTAGAGACATGTATTCTCGTTTGAATCTAATAATCAATAAGCTCAACTCTATTGGCATTAATAAGCTAGGTGTTGCGGACATTGTGAGGAAGATTATCTCCCTGCTACCACAACAAAGATATGGGAGCATCATCACCATCCTTCACAACATGGAGGATTTGAGCAACATGACCCCGACCATTGTGATTGGGAAAATCGCGGCCTTTGAGATGTCGCGAAAAATGAGTCGGGGAGAGGAGCCAACTTCCTCAAGGCCATATGCTTTTGCATGTGATGAAAGGAAGGGCAAAAAGAAGGCTCCCACTCCAAGTTCCTCAAGTGAAGAAGAGGAAGAAGAAGAAAGTGATGATGATGAAGATAATCAACCATGCACATCATCCTCCGAGGACGAAGAAACAATCCGACGCGTCGGAAAGGTAATGAGGATGATCCGCAAGATTAATCTAATGGGTGTGCCCCTGCAGGTCGAGGATCTTCTCTTTAACATTGACAAGAAAAAGCAAAGGAAGAGAGGATGCTTTGCATGTGGGGAGAAGGGCCACTTCAGGGACAACTGTCCAAATATGGCCAAACCCAAAAAGGAGAGGAGCAAAGGCAAGGCGCTCACAAGTGTTAAAACTCCGGATGATTCTTCAAGTGAAGATGAACCTCCAAGGACGCGCAGCCACCGGTCCTCGTCACGATCATCACGGTCATCACACAAATGCCTTATGGCAAGAGGTAACAAAAGCATTCCATCCTCTAGTGATGAAAGTAGTAGTGATGATGAAGGTGAGGGAAAGGCCTCTCTAGAAGAGCTTGTGGAAGCCGTAGAATTTTTTCCAGGATGTTTGCACTAAGCAAAAAGCTCAACTTAAAACTTTGAAAAATAAGTTGGTTAGCTCTCAAAATGATTACAAAGGTTTGCTAGAAAAATTTGAAACTTTTGCAAACTTAAATAGTGAGCTATCAACTAAAATTGAGCTATTAGAATCTAGTGCTCCATCCATTGCTACTGATGATAGCCTTATTAAAAAGAATGAAAAACTTAAGGCTAAGTTAGCTAGCTCCCAAGAAGCTATTGAAAATTTGCTAGAGAAAATGGAAATTCTTAGCATAAACAATAATGAGCTAACTACTAAGCTAGAAAACATTGGTAGCACCCCAGCAGCATCTTTAGTTGAAATACCTGAAATAATTAAGAAAGATGCTTCTACTTCCTGCTTTGATTTAATCGATGATTCTAACCCCTGCAACCAAGTCGTTGTTGAGAATATTGTTGTAGAGACATGTTCGGATGAGGTTGCAAAGGAAAATGAACAATTAAAGCAAGAAGTGGCTCGCCTTGGCAAGGCTTTGTATGACAAGAAAGGCAAAGCTAAACAAATCCGACCTCCACAGGATAACACCACTGCGGGAGTGAACAAGCCTGTAGAGGGAGAAACTGTGATTTGTAGGCTATACCACATGGAAGGCCACAAGTCTTTCCAATGCAAGGCGATGACCGGGGATAAACAAAGACAAAAGCTCAAGCAAAAGCCATCAAGCAAAATCTCAAACACCTACATCAAAAGGTGAACAAAAAGGATGCTACACCATATTTGATCAAGAAGAAAAAGAATGGAAAGGTGATAGCAATCAAGGCCAACAAGCAAGCCAACAAAGGAAAAGGGGCCAAACGCATCTGGGTGCCAAAGGAGATAATTTCAACCATGAAAAGCACCAAGAAGGTTTGGATCCCGAAAGGGAAGTGAGTGGACTGAAGGTCCTCGGGAAATTTGGAGACTTGGCTAAATTGGGATGTATATCATGGGATACATCATATTGGATCAAGTTTATTGCCAAGTGGGTTAGTGAAAATTTCGGACCCAAATTTCCCACCCATGACTAAGGTGACTAGTTTAATTGTATTCTTTGTTTTTAGATATGCGTATCTATTCACCTTTTGTCTAGTTTACCTTTCTTGCCTAGTATTACATTTGTTATGTATTTTTGTTTAAAATCATGCATACTAGGTAAATCATATGGTAGGATTGCTTGTTTTTAATTCATATACTTAAGCAAACCTACATGGCTTAAAATGTTTAGTTAAAGCACGGCACATAGCTTTTATATCACTCTATAGTAAATGATGCATCAATTGAAAATTTTGATTTCTACAAAGTGTATCATTTAACTTATATGTGCCAAAATTTGGATTATGGATAATTTGCCCCTCTTGATATCAAATCAAAGTGCATGTCTCCTACAAGTATTCAAAACTTGTATGCACACCTTTAGGGGGAGGTTACTCTATAATCTAACACTTTGAGACTAACACCTTTTTCAAGTCTATTTCATGTGATAGTCTCATTGTAAGGAAAATAAGGTCCCCGGAGAAAGACAACAATCTTCCACTGCAAAATCTCCAAGAACTCTCATGTCTCTCAAGCTCGCCATTGACTTTCAATTGGTATCTTTTGAGACTATATCTAGTATCATTTACATGTCTTCTCCAAAATTTGATTAGACTATATTTCATATCATATGCTTCCATGTTGCAAAAATGCATAAGTAGTTAACTCATATTCTGTTACCTATGCATAAGGGAAGTTAGTCTTTTCAAATCATGTCTTGCACCTCTAATTTTCACATGCCTTTTCCTAAGTAGAGGATCTCTGTCAGGGGGAGTATTTCTTCATGTCTAAAGGGGGAGAAACTTCTTTCTAAAGAGAACACTCATTTAGGGGGAGTAATCCTTTCAACTGATATCATTCATATTGTTTAATTTAATATCCTTCTAGTGGTATCATTTGATAGATTTCTTGATGAGGGCAAGCTCTTATTTACTTCCTACATGCTTTTAATGTCTTCCTTTTCGGTGATTGATGCCAAAGGGGGAGAAGTTTAGGGACCAAAGCAATGAAAACTATATCAAACACCAAACACCACCAATTAAAAATTTTTATATATACAAATGATTTTTCAAGTGGTTTTGGTTATTTGGTCCAAAAATAGGAAGTAAGTGAATTATGGAGTTAGGGGAGGCTTAAGTCCATAATATCACTAAGTGGGGATAAAACATGCATCCTAGCAAGTAAAATGCATATTTTCATTCAAATACTTGTATTATTTGCTTGCTTTGGTTGTGTTGTCATCAATCACCAAAAAGGGGGAGATTGTAAGGAAAATGGACCCCGGGCCATTTGGCTAATTGAGTTTTGGTGTTTGATGAACAACACAATCCGTGAACTAATAAGTTTTCTAGTGTTTGTGTTTGTAGTTCACAGGATGCGAAGAGAATTGGACCAAGGCAATGAGGATGCAACACCTCAAAAGAAGACATAAAAAGATACATAAGAGTCCAATACTCAAGAACAAAGAAGCCCGAAGAAATCAGCGAAGAAATCCAAGATGAGGGTTGTCAGCCAGCGCCTGGTGGCGCACCGGACATTGGTGTCCGGTGTGCACTGGACTGTCCGGTGAGGCACCGGACAGTCTGCGCAGAGAGGCCACAGACAGGCGCTCTCTGGCTGTAGCACCGGACTGTCCGGTGTGCACCGGACTGTCCGGTGTGCCAACGGGCAGACAGCAACGGTCAGATCCAACGGTCGACTGCTACAGGCACCAACGGTCGGCTGACGTGGCGTGCACCGGACATCTACTGTGCAGTGTCCGGTGGTGCACCGGACTGTCCGGTGCACCCGACGACAGAAAGCTGCTGCTTTCTGTCCAACGGCTAGTTGGGGGTGTGGAGGCTATAAATACCACCCCAACCGGCCATTCTCAAGTGTGAGAGCCCAAGCAACATACCAATACACATAGTGCATATTTCCAAGAGCTCAAACACCCAAGTGCTTAATAAAATCACTCGGTGATTAGCGTAGGTGCTTTGCGAAGTGCTTAGGTTAGTTAGACCGCTTTAGCGCTTGCTCTAGGTGAACCCTAGTTAGTTGAGTGAGTTTTATAAAACCACACAACCCCTCGGCTCTTGCGTGAGTCGTTGTAATTGTACCGAGTGGGGCAAGAGTCTTGCGAGACCGTGACAACCGCGTTTGTGTCACGGCCGCCACCGTGTACCGGAGGGAACGAGGCCCGCGGCGTTTCGGCCGGAAGCTCGATAGTGGAGACGGCGGGGAGCGTCCGAGAGGAGCCGGAAGCGGAGCACCACTTGCGCGTGGAGAAGGCTCGTGGCTCTCTACGGAGTTACTCGACAGTGGTGCTTGGCCCTCGCGTGGGCTTCCCTTTGCGTAGGGGCACCAACGAGGATTAGTCGGGACCTTGCGTGGTTCCGGATACCTCGGTAAAAATACCGGCGTCATCCACGAGAGTTTGCTTCTCTACTTAGCTCTTTACATTCCGCATTTATATTAAGCATTTAAGTTTCAATCTTGTAGTCATACTTATTTAGTGTAGATTGAAACTTAGCCTTTGCGGTAGAGATAGCAACACTTAGACAAAACCTAGTTTGCACATTCTAGTTTTGATTATTTGCATAGGTTTTGCTCTAGGGATTTAATTGTGGCCTAGTTTAGTAAAAGTTTTAGAAGTCCTAATTCACCCCCCCCCCCTCTTAGGCGTCACCCGTTTCCTACAGCACACAAATAGGTCGCCATCACAAGTCTTAGTGAAAAGAGTTGGATCGGCCTTCCCAACCTTAAAAGCATTAGCAATTAGGAAATCTCTAAGGCATTCATACCATGCTCTTGGGGCTTGCTTAAGTCCATAGAGCGCCTTAGAGAGCTTACACACATGGTCGGGGTACCATTCATCCTCAAAGCCAGGGGGTTGCTCCACGTACACCTCCTCCTTGATTGGCCCGTTGAGGAAAGCACTCTTCACATCCATTTGGAACAACCTGAAAGAGTGGTGAGCAGCATAGGCTAATAGAATGCGAATAGACTCTAGCCTAGCCACAGGAGCGAAAGTCTCCTCGAAATCCAAACCCGCGACTTGGGCATAACCTTTTGCCATAAGTCGAGCCTTGTTTCGTGTCACCACCCCGTGCTCGTCTTGCTTGTTGCGGAACACCCACTTGGTTCCCACAACGTTTTGCTTGGGACGTGGCACCAGGGTCCAAACTTCATTTCGCTTGAAGTTGTTGAGCTCTTCCTGCATGGCCAACACCCAGTCCGGATCTTGCAAGGCCTCTTCTACCCTGAAAGGCTCAATAGAAGAGACGAACGAGTAATGCTCACAAAAGTTAGCTAGTCTTGAGCGAGTAGTTACTCCCTTGCTTATATCACCCAGAATCTGGTCGACGGGATGATTCCTTTGAATCGTCGCTCAGACTTGGGTTGGAGGGGCCTGTGGTGCTTCTTCCTCCACAACTTGGTCTTCCTGTGCTCCCCCTTGATCACATGCCTCCACTTGAGGAACCTGTTCATCATCTTGAGTTGGGGGATGCACCACCGTTGAGGAAGAGGGTTGATCTTGTTCTTGGTGTTCCTGTGGTCGCACATCTCCAATCGCCATGGTGCGGATTGCGTCCGTTGGAACATCATCCTCATCTACATCATCAAGATCAACTTGCTCTCTTGGGGAGCCATTAGTTTCATCAAATACAACGTCGCTAGAGACTTCAACCAAACCTGATGATTTGTTGAAGACTCTATACGCCTTTGTATTTGAGTCATAACCTAGCAAAAACCCTTCTACAGCTTTGGGAGCAGATTTGGAATTTCTACCTTTCTTTACTAGAATATAACATTTACTCCCAAATACACGAAAGTATGACACGTTGGGTTTGTTACCGGTTAGAAGTTCATACGAGGTCTTCTTGAGGAGGCGATGATGGTAGAGCCGGTTTATGGTGTGGTAAATTGTGTTTACAGCTTCTGACCAAAACTGCTCAGGTGTCTTGAATTCTCCAAGCATCGTCCTCGCCATGTCTATAAGTGTCCTGTTCTTCCTCTCTACCACACCGTTTTGCTGTGGTGTGTAGGGAGCGGAGAACTCGTGCTTGATTCCTTCCTCCTCAAGGTACTCCTCCACTTGTAAGTTCTTGAACTTGGACCCATTGTCGCTTCTTATTTTTTTGACCTTGAGCTCAAATTCGTTTTGAGCTCTCCTTAGAAAGCGCTTTAGGGTCCCTTGGGTTTCTGATTTATCCTGCAAAAAGAATACCCAAGTGAAGCGGGAAAAATCATCTACGATAATAAGACCATACTTACTTCCCCCGATGCTGAGGTAGGCGACGGGTCCAAAGAGGTCCATATGAAGTAGCTCCAGAGGTCTTGATGTGGTCATCACATTCTTGCTGTGATGAGTACTTCCCACCTGTTTGCCTGCTTAACAAGCTGCACAAGGTCTATCTTTTTCGAAAAATACATTGGTTAGACCTAACACATGTTCTCCCTTTAGAAGTTTATGAAGGTTCTTCATCCCAACATGTGCTAGACGGCGCTGCCACAGCCAAATGCTAGTCTTAGCAATTAAGCATGCATCTAGATCGGCCTCCTCTTTCGAAAAATCAACTAAGTAGAGTTTGTCGTCTAGTACACCCTTAAAAGCTAATGAACCATCACTCCTTCTAAAGACAGACACATCTACATTGGTAAATAGACAATTATAACCCATGTTACATAATTGACTTACAGACAATAAGTTGTACCCGAGCGATTCAACTAAGAACACATTTGAAATAGAATGCTCGAATGAAATGGCTATCTTTCCTAGTCCTTTAACCTTGCCTTGGTTCCCATCTCCAAAGATGATCGAATCTTGGGAATCTTTATTCTTGACGTAGGAGGTGAACATCTTCTCCCCCGTCATGTGGTTTGTGCATCCGCTGTCGATAATCCTACTTGAGCCCCCGGATGCATAAACCTGCAAGGCAAATTAGGCTTCGGTTTTAGGTACCCAACTCTTGTTGGGTCCTACAAGGTTAGTTACAATAGCCTTTGGGACCCAAATGCAAGTCTTGTCTCCCTTGCATTTGACCCCCAACTTTCTAGCAACCACTTTTTCATTTTTACATGAAAGTACAAACGTAGTGTTGCAAGCATGAAAGACAGTGGTAGGTTTATTACACATTTTCCTAGGAGCATGAGACACAAAGTTCCTCCTAGGCCTACCATTAAAGTTAGAACTTGAAGCAATCATAGCATGAGAATCAAAAGCATTACAACTCCTATTATAATGAGAATTTCTAGAAAATTTTCTATCATTATACATGAAAGCATGATTCTTTTGATTACTACTAGCCATAGGGGCCTTCCCTTTCTCCTTGTTGGGAATGGGAGCCCTTTGGCTTGTTAAGTTCTTCGCTTCCTTTCGAAAGCCAAGTCCATCCTTAATTGAGGGATGTCTACCAACGGTGTAGGCATCCCTAGCAAATTTTAACTTATCAAATTCATTTTTGCAAGTCTTAAGTTGGGCATTAAGACTTGCCACTTCACTATTTAATCTTGTAATAGAAGTAAGGTGCTCAACACATGCATCAACATCGAAATCCTTACACCTATTACAAATGACAACATGCTCTACACAAGAACTAGATTTATTAACTACTTCTAGCTTAGCATTTAAATCATCATTAATACTCTTTAAGCTAGACACAGTTTCATGACAAGCAGATAATTCAGAAGATAGCAATTCATTCCTTTTAACCTCTAAAGCAAGAGACTTTTGCACACTTACAAATTTATCATGCTCTTCATATAAAATATCCTCTTGCTTTTCTAAAAGTCTATTCTTTTCATTTAAAGCATCAATCAATTCATTGATTTTGTCTACTTTAGTTCTATCTAAACCTTTGAACAAGCTTGAGTAATCTACTTCATCATCACTAGAGTCATCATCACTTGAAGTAGTATACTTAGGGGTATCTCGAGCGCTTACCTTTTTCTCCTTTGCCATGAGGCAAGTATGGCGCTCGTTGGGGAAGAGGGGCGACTTGTCGAAGGCCGAGGCGGCGAGTCCTTCGTCGTCGGAGTCGGAAGAAGAGCAATCTGAATCCCATTCTTTGCCAAGGTGCGCCTCGCCCTTTGCCTTCTTGTAGGCCTTCTTCTTTTCCCTCTTTCCGCTTTTTTCTTGCTCCTGGTCATTAGCATTATCGGGACAATTTGCTATAAAATGACCAGTCTTACCACATTTAAAATAGGAGCGCTTTCCCTTTGCTTTGCTCTTGTTGGAATGCTCCTTGCGTCCTTTTAGCGCCGTCTTGAAGCGCTTGATGATGACGGCCATCTCATCTTCGTTTAGCCCGGCAGCCTCAACTTGTGCCACCTTGCTAGGTAGCACCTCCCTGCTGCTGCTTGTTGCTTTGAGTGCAACGGGCTGAGGCTCATAGATGGGCATTGGGCCATTCAATGCATCATCAACATATCTTGCTTCCTTGACCATCATTCGCCCGCTCACAAACTTTCTGAGTATCCCTCGGGCGTCATCTTTGTGTACCTAGGATTTTCACGAATGAGGTTCACAAGATGAGGATCAATAACAGTGAAAGACCTGAGCATAAGTCGGACGACGTCGTGGTCCGTCCATCTCGTGCTTCCATAGCTCCTGATCTTGTTGACCAGGGTCTTGAGCCTGTTGTACGTTTGCGTTGGCTCCTCTCCCCTGATCATGGCAAACCTTCCTAGCTCGCCTTCCACCAATTCCATTTTGGTGATCATGGTGGCGTCGTTCCCCTCATGTGAAATCTTGAGGGTGTCCCATATTTGCTTGGCGTTTGTCCAAGCCACTCACCTTGTTGTATTCATCCCTGCACAATGATGCTAACAAAACAGTGGTAGCTTGTGCATTCTTATGGATTTGTTCGTTAATGAATATAGGGTTATCCGTACTATCAAATTGCATTCCATTCTCAACTATCTCCTAAATACTAGGATGGAGAGAGAAAAGATGACTACGCATTTTGTGACTCCAAAAAGTGTAGTCCTCTCCATCAAAGTGTGGAGGTTTACCAAGAGGAATAAAGCAAATGGGCATTGGAATTATACGGAATACGAGGATAATCAAATGAAAATTTTGAGTTAACCGGTTTCTTTTTCTTGTCGTAGTCGTCGTCTCTTGGGGAAGAAGAAGACTCGTCGCTGTTGTAGTAGACGATCTTCTTGATGCGCCTCTTCTTCTTCCCGTTCTTCTTCTTATGACTCGAGCCAGAGTTAGTGGGCTTGTCGTTCCTTGGCTTGTTGAAGATAGACTCCTTCTCCTTATCGTTGACCATCATCCCCTTTCCCCTAGGATCCATCTCTTCGGGCGATTAGTTCCTTACGTGAAGAAAACGGCTCCGATACCAATTGAGAGCACCTAGAGGAGGGGTGAATAGGTGATCCTGTAAAATTCAACAACTAATAGCCACAAACCTTGGTTAAGTGTTAGTACAATAAAACCAAGTGGCTATAGAGCGAGCTCTTGCGAATCACAATAATCACACAGAAAGACAATCACAAGAGACACAGAGTTTTATCCCGTGGTTCGGCCAAGTACAAAACTTGCCTACTTCCACGTTGTGGCGTCCTAATGGACGAGGGTTTCACTCAACCCCTTTCAAGTGATCCAATGATCAACTTGAATACCACGGTGTTCTTCTTTCTTATACTTTCTCCCGTTTGCGAGGAATCTCCACAACTTGGAGCCTCTCGCCCTTATAATTGATGATCACAAAGAAGCACGGAAGTAAGGGAGGGAAAGCAACACACACAAATCCGCAGCAATACACACACACACAAGCCAAGACTTGAGCTCAAAATGAAGCACAACGAGTTCACTATAAGAACGGAGCTCAAATCACTAACGAGGTCGATCAAGTGCGCGGAGACGGAGTGTGGAAGTCTTAGAATGCTCAAATTATGCTTGGGTGACTCCTCCATGCGCCTAGGGGTCCCTTTTATAGCCCCAAGGCAGCTAGGAGCTGTTGGAGGCATTCTTGGAAGGCTAATCTTGCCTTCTGTCGGGTGACGCACCGGACAGTCCGGTGCGCCACCGGACAATCACTGTAGCTGTCCGGTGCGCGATCTCCTTCCTTTTATGGTGCATCCGACCGTTGCAGATTCGTGGCAAATGGTGCACCGGACACTGTCCGGTGCCCCCTGCCGATCGTTGGCGCGACCAAGCATCGTGCGAAGATTGCGCGGCCGACCGTTTACGCAGTCGACCGTTGGCTCACCGGACAGTCCGGTGAATTTTAGTCGTACGCCGTTGAACTTTTCTTGAGAGCGACAACTTCGCCGCGGACAACTCACCGGACAGTCCGGTGCGTCACCGGACAGTCCGGTGAATTATAGTTGTACGCCGCCGTCGAGTCCCGAGACTGGTCTATTCACCGGAGGCTGGTCTGGCGCACCGGACACTGTCCGGTGCACCCAGACCGAGCAGTCCAATTGCTTTTCTCCTGTTTCTAGCACTTAGACACAATACATTAGTACCCAAATCAATGTACTAAGTCTAGAAACGTACCTTGTTGTATGATTTGCACTTCTTCAATCTTTGGCACAAATTAAGACTTAGAGAATAGGTGTTGGGCACTTAATCACCAAAACACTTTAGAAATGGCCTAAGGGCACATTTCCCTTTCAATATCCCTACAATGCAATCATTGGAAGAGGAACATTGAATGCTTTCGAAGCAATATTACACCCAGCATAGTTGTGCATGAAAATACCATCGAATCAGGGCCCAATTGCTATAATGGAAGCCAAGAGGCTGCTAGAAGAGGCAAAGGAAATTGGACAGACTCCAAATCTATCCACAATATAGACGAAGCTGAAGCCCACAAGCAACACAAGCTCTTGTGTGAAGATATAGCAAATGAAAAGGTGTTGTTTGGATCCTAGTTAACTGAGGAGCAAGAAAAGACTAACAAAATTCTTGTTCAACAACAGAGATGTCTTTGCTTGGTTAGCCAATGATCTATGTGGTGTCAACAAAGACATTATTGAACATTCTCTCAATGTAGATCCCACCATCAGACCAAGAAAGCATAAGCTTCAGAAAAATGTCGGATGATAAAGCCGAAGGAGCAAGGAACGAAGTTAAAAGGCTTCTAAGTGCTGGAGTAATCAGAGAAGTAACATACCCAGAATGGTTAGCCAATATTGTAATGGTAAAAAAGGCCAACGGGAAATAGAGAATGTGTATTGATTTCACAGATCTCAACAAGGCATGCCCGAAGGATGAGTTTCCTTTGCTCAGGATAGACTCTCTTATAGATGTGATAGCCACTTCAAAACTCATGAGTTTGTTGGATTGTTACTCAGGCTATCATCAGATTTGGATGAAGAAGGAAGATGAGCCCAAGACAAGCTTCATAACCCCCAGTGGCACATATTGTTGTCTTCAAATGCCTAAGGAGCTCAAAAATGCTGGAGGAAGCTTCAGCAGAATGACGACCAAGGTGTTGAGTACTCAAATTAGGAGAAATGTGTTGACATATGTTGATGACATCATAGTCAAGAGTACGAAGCAAGAAAATCACATTGTGGATTTACAAGAAACATTTGCTAACTTCAAGAAAGCAGGCCTCAAGTTGAATCTAGAAAAATGTATCTTCAGAGTAAAGAAGGGCAAATTCATTGGATGCCTGGTGTCAACCAAAGGAATCGAAGCTAACCCGAGCAAAATAGAAGCCATACTTTGGATGGAGTCGCTAAAGTCAAGAAAGGGTGCTTAGAGATTGACAGGAAGACTTGCATCATTGAATAGATTCATCTCAAGATCAGCAAAAAGAAATCTACCTTTCTTTGAAGTGTTAAAATCAACCGAAGTCTTCCAATGGGGACCAATCCAGCAGAAAGCTTTCAAAGACTTGAAGCAGTACCTTATACAGTTGACAACCCTAACTCCACCTTCATCAAAAAAACCCCATTGTTGTTGTATGTAGTTGCCTCCCATTATGTTATCAGTGTAGCACTGGTCCAAGAAAAGCAAGATGGACAGACATAGAGACAAGTCCTAGTTTACTTCGTCTCCGAAGTCTTGAGCCCATCAAAGAGAAATTACATGGAATTGGAGAAGGTACTATATGCCATGTTGATGGCCTCTAGAAAGCTTCAGCATTATTTTTAGTCACATCATATAATAGTACCTTCGTCTCAACCCATGAATGATATTGTAAGAAATAGGGAAGCCACACGAAGAGTTGGAAAATAGGCTGCAGAACTTAATGAGTTCACTATCGACTTCGTCCATCGATCCTCAATCCAATCTCAAGCACTAGCAGACTTCATTGCTGACTGGACGCCAGGGGCTCATGAGGAAGGGTACTTGATAGATGAAGAAGTTTGGACATTATTATGTGATGGATTATGGGGGACCTTCGGCGCAGGTGCTGCAACAGTTTTAATTTCATCATCAAAAATAAGAACCTACTATGCGGCCAGGATGAAATTCCAATGTACAAACAATATTATTGAATACGAAGCAGTGTTGCTAGGGCTTCGAAAGCTTAAATCCATAGTAATAAGAAGGGCAATACTGAAATCCAATTCTCAAGTAATCACAAGGCATGTCAACAAAAGCAGCAAAGCAAATGACCCTAAATTAGAAAAATATCTTGATACAGTTCAAAGGATGGAGGCTTCTTTCGAGGGATTTTTAGTAAAATAATATCCCAAGAGGGGATAATGAGCAAGCAAACCTGCTAGCCAAATCAGCAGCACAGGGGCTCCCACTCCCCCTAGAGGTCTTTTTCGAAACCCTCATAGCACCTTCGGTTGAGCTTATGGAAAGGGATGTACTCACAATATCACATGTACATAGTGAATATTGGAGAATAGAGATTGTATCCTTCCTACAGGGCAATTACCCTTCGAATTATTAAGTCTACATAAAAAGAATGAGGACCAGAACAAGGCCATATGTGATCATAGAAGGTGAATTATTTAAACAAGGGGTCTGCTCTCCATTGCTGAAATGTTTATCTAGAGACGAAGGTCAAGAGTTGATGAAAGAAATCCACTCAGGGATATGTGGTGCTCATGTTGGGTCTAGGCCACTCTTGGGCAAGGTCTTTAGGCAAGGTTTCTACTGGCTAAAGGCTGCTTCGGATGCAGCGGACCTAGTGCAGAAATGTGATAATTGTCAAAGGTGTGCCAGGGACCAAAAGCAACGTTCATATCTAACGTTGTTAATTCAGCCTACTTGGTCATTGCAGAGATGGGGATAAGACTTGTTGGGACCACTACCACCAGCCCAAGGAAATTTAAGATATGTTGTGGTAGTAGTTGAATTTTTCTCAAAATGGATCGAAGTTAAACCACTAGCTACAATAACACCAGCCACAGTTCAAAACAATTTCTGGCAAAATGTTATCTACTGGTTTGGAGTGCCGAAGGCCATTACAGTGGACAATGGAGAACATTTTGACTCTGAAGCATTCAAAGCCTCCTGCGATCAGATTGGAACGAAGATACATTTCACATCAGCAAGGCATCAAATCCAATGGCTTGGTGGAGCAAGCAAATGGAATTTTCCTTACTAGAATAGTGAGGTCAATCTTTAATCTATCAAAGGGAAAATGGCCTGATGAATTAATAAAAGTAGTGTGGAACCATAACACTGCAGTTTCAAGGTCAACAGGTTTCACTCCATTTAAACTTTTGTTTGGAGATGAAGCAGTAACTCTGGAAGAGGCAAAGACAGGATCGATAAGGACTCTATCTTCGGTAGAAGATGAAGATGCTTGCAAAGTATCTAAAGACTCAATAGAAGGGGTCAGGCTTCAGGCAATTGATTATATTAATAAATACCAGGCCAAAACAGTAAAGTGGCGAGATAGAAAAGTCAGATTAAAGAATATCAAGCTAGGGCATTTTGTGCTTTGAAGAATAGCTAACCCAGAAACTGTAGGGAAGCTACAACTCAAGTGGGAGGGCCCCTTCTTGGTGGTATCATCGTCAAGACCAGGATCTTACAGGCTAGGAAACATGGAAGGAAATGACATTCCAAGGTCTTGGAGTGCAAATGAGCTTCGAAGATATTATGTGCAACAACCATGTAATTTTCTCCTTTCCTATGGTTCCCCTTTTTCCTTTCAAGAGGAGAGAAAGGTTTTTAATGGGGCCATAGGTTGTAATTTTCATTTTCTTTTCACAAACCTATTCAATATAAGGGCAAATTTCCCCCACATGTAAAATTTAAAGATCTAAGATTACACCATCGAGTGTAAAACATGAAGAAGCTCCAAAGTCGTTCCTAAGGGGATACAGAGCTAAAATACCACCTAGTAAAGGTGAAGAAGCTCCAAAGTCGTTCCTAAGAGGATGTAAAGCTAAAATACCACCTAGTAAAGGTGAAGAAGCTCCAAAGTCGTTCCTAAGGGGATGCAGAGCTAAAATACCACCTAGTAAAGGTGGCGAGACTCCAAAGTCGTTCCTAAGGGAATGCAGAGTCTGTGTGTGTGTTTGTGTGGGGGTGTGTGAATTTTACTACCTTTGGCATACATTTGCATAATGCATCACATCATACTTTGCATTCATACAAGCATTCATTACCAGTGGAAGTTGTCTCTGAACTCCTCCCAAGTGATAGCTTCAGGGTCAGCGTGGGTGGCAAGGTAGGACTCCTACCAGGACTGTGTTGCTCCCCTTAGCAGGCGGGGACCATACAGAACCTTCTCACGATCATTGCACTGAGCGGTATTCAGCTCCTGCTCCACTGTATGCAACCAGTCTTCGGCGTCCATGGGGTCTACAAAATGGACGAACATAGGGGGATGACCCCTCATGAACTCCGCACGCTTGTCTCTAGGCATCTGCGGCATCTGCACTTGCATCTGAGGTTGAGGTGGGGGTTGCTGCTGCTGCACCTATTGCATAGATACTAGAGTCTGGCCAATTTCTTGGACTGCCTAGGTTTGCATCAGAAACATCTGCTCAATGGTCATCGGGGGTGGTGATGGTAACTAATTCTGGGGTGCCTTATCCTAGGGTGCATGCTGCTCCTACTGAGCACGCCTTCCACCTCGGCGCATGTTGTCAGATATCTGTGGAAATCATACACACATCAGATCTGACCCTATAGTCTTTCAGCATAAGAAAATATATAAATAAGTCTTCATAACACTGCATAAATGAGCATCTTCACTAACTCTCAACACAACCAAACATAACTTCTCAGATAAAGAGGCAAGGGGAAATAAAAGGTTATCTAGCTAAATGACTAACTTTATTAATAACTACACCAAGTTGGAGGGGATGCCCACACCTTGGTGACAAACATTACAAAGATCCAACTTCATCAGGAGTTCATCATGACAAGCATCAAAACATCTGAAAAGCAAACTAAAACTAACTAAGTAAAATTGGCAAAGACTAAGACTCTGTTTTAAACATTATTACAGACTCCGTCTCTATCAATCTATGGCTCCAAGTCTATCTAGGTCCTATAGTCAGGGGTGCCATAAGCATGATGACCATGGGGCGGCGAGCGGTAAGGGTGCTGAATCCCGACAGGAGCGGGGGTAACCATCCTCCTGATGGTGGCACTCCGTGCGCTCAGCACGCAGTTCCGCAATATCCGCCCAAGCCTTGCCCAACTCATCAAGGGCGTGGTCCAGCTTGGTGTTGAGCACGGCGACCAGGTTGAACATGCTACTCAATCTGGGATTGCCCTCACCAACTGGTGAGACAATCACACCTCTGGTACTGCCAGTCGAACAGCGAGGGTAATACTTCAGGTCGAGGCCATCAGCTACCCTGCTGAACAACGAACAGTACTACGAAAGTGCACGCCGTGCAGCATCCTACATGGCTGCCTCGGCAGTGTCCTGCTCAGTGATGGAATAATGCTCTGAGAAGTCCTCTGCACCCCAGAGATCATATTCCAGATGGCGCACTAGGCAGGTAGCCTCCCACTGGTCCGGGTATAACCCGTGACGATGCTGGTAGACTACACAACAGTACTCGATGGACCAAGTGTGTCGGTCGAAGGCCAGACGCAGCAAGGTGTCGAGAGTGTCGTGGAAATGACAACCACGAGCGGCGTCACGGGTGATGAGTCGGGCGATCCATCCTTCTAGCTCTGTCCCCTCCGAAAGCTCCATGATGTAGCCCGAACTGCCACCGTTGTCGTTGTCTCCGTCAGGGTCTCCTCCGGCTGCCAGGGTGCCCTATGGTGGTGCAGGGGGCACCTCTAGCTGAGGGGCAGGGGAGGACTGCCTCCTAGACTCCACCTCTTTCTCAAGTGAGGGGAAGAGTCCTGTTGCTCCTGCTCCTAGCATCGGCGCTCCTGTTTCTTGTGCAGGTGACGATGCAGTCTCTCCAAGTGGCTCGACCGTCCTGTCACCGTGCGGCGCAGTGGACGCTCCATAAGGCGAGAGGAAAAGAAAGGGATCACCGACTTACGTATAGTGCATCTAAGATGGGCCATCTACAAAAGACATTGTAATCACAAGAATGAGAATAGAACTATATGACCAGCAAGTAAACCAAAGCAAAGTGAGATAAAAAATTTTGTAAGATGAGTGTATATATAGTAATATAACATAGAATTGGTCAAGATGGTCAACTCTTGAAGTTACACCAAAGTTCAAGGTGAGAATAAGGGTCTATAGTCTTTAGGGCGACCATTCTAGTCTAGGTTAGCGGTCCTACAGTCAGCAAGGCTTTGATAACACTTATGCCACACCTGATTTTAGAAGGCAAACTGAATGTGAACCATGTACGTGCCAGGATCAGAAACTCACGTACACAGCGATTACATAGTTGGACATCATCACACATTGCTCAAAATAAATGGCGGAAAAGGTACTTTATTACATCAAGATGTCCAAGGCATCCATAGAATCATTAACTTAACATAGTCATAAACGTAATCAAAGTGCGGAAAACAAAACATAGAGATATGGCCTTCATAGGCAGCTGACTGGGGGTTTGCCACTAACACAACTAGAACACATCATAGTCCTGAAACTCTTCGAAGTCCTCCATGTTGTCTGCATCTCCTCCTAAGCACTGATTGCAATGGGGACAACCTAGGGGGGTTTTAAAGCAAGGGTGAGTACACATCAACGTACTTAGCAAATATCCCGTTTGGCTAGAGTGGACTAGCTGTATGTGGGGTTAAGGTTAAAGCAGTTGCTTTTAGTTGGTCAACTATTTATTACTAGTAGAAGAGCCAAGTTTTAGTAATAAACACAAGTTATTACCCAAAAGTACTCCCTCCAAGAGTAAATACCAGAAACCACAGTTATAACCCTCAACATTAGTCATCATCATAAAGTATCCAAAGTTCTTCTAATCAAAGAGGATCCCAAGGCTGCTCCTAACCGTGAGCATGGCTAATATACCAGTTTCTAACAATCTACCCATGAGTCATGATCCCTTTCTAGCCTGGGTTTGCAAGACCCAATCTTCACTACCAAGGTGAATGGCCAGGGATACACTACATAGCCTTTACAAAGACTTCCTTGGTGTATAGCTGCTCGTTAGGTTTCGTCAGTCATACAAACACAGTACTCCTCCCTAAGGTGGGTGACTAACAAAACCAAATCAAATGAACCTCGACACCCACCCTTAGCAGAGCGAGCACTATGCCCTGACCCCCATTGGCGGCCCTCTGGCAAAGCCAACTACACCCCAAGTTCATCTAATTAATCAGCTAAGGGCATCCCATTCCACCCTCATGGTTGTACTGTTATCTCGGGTGGTCACTCAACGAACAGGTCCTTATAGAGAGGTACTCTGGAAACAGCCTGAGTCCCCTAAAGTGCCACAAGAACATCATTATAATCATAATAACAACATCGTATCATAAATATTTGTATCATGTTTGTTGATTAAAGTGGAGCAATAGCATGAAGCTAACCATAATAACCCAAAATGTAATCAAGGACAAGATAAATACAGACTAGTAAATCCTTAGGTTTCAATTAAGTAATGTGGGACAGTGAATTATAAAGTAAGTAGGACATAATGGGTCAGAGGACAATTGCCTTCACCAGGTTGCTACTCAGGAAGGTCTTCGGCAACACACTCAGGAGTCACGGGCTGCTCGTTGTCTACGCAAAGCAATCATGCATTCAACACATTTGGATAATGACAAAGAAACAGTACACCAAACATGTACAATCAAGTGAACACAAGCTCAAAAGAACAGTAAAAAGACAAGAGGGGACAATCTAGGTTCTAAGGTAGGCAATTACACCTTGAGGTTTGTGGTTCTCTAAGTACTACTTATCTCAATAGATTACATAACTTAACTTCATTTATTTTAATGAGACACAAAAATTATACCAGGGATAGCTTCATACTTTACATGTTGTTACTTTCACAAGGTTGATTATCTAATTACCATTAGGGTTTTCTTTTAATAAATAAACCATCACTTATACTAACCTATAGTCTAGGCATAAAATTAACACATACAGACAGTAAGAGATTATAATTTAAACAAGTAGAGAATAATCTTATGAACATTTTCAATTTGAACCACCCAATTTGGAGTTCATATGCAAAAGATATAAAATAAACAAGTTTTGGAATTTAAAACCCTAAATTAGACCTAATTTTGTGATTAAATATAAGCCTAGGGTTCTTTCTACAAAGTTTCAGGGGCTCAGCTGCAAATTCTAGGGACGGCGGGTTCTATTACTCAGAAGCCGAGGGTTCTCTTTACAAAACTGCAAATCGAATGGGTATCGGGTCCTGCCAGCCGTCAGATCTTTGATCAACGGCTAGGATTAGAAACCGCGGGCAAGAGCGCGGGTGCGCGGGTTGCAGATGCCTGACAGGTGGACCCCAGCAGAATGGGGCTCGCTGGTCAGTGACGAGGCCAGTGCGGGGCGTGGTAAGACGCGGGATCGCATGAGCGGGTGGGTTCCACCCGTCGGCGACCTAGTGAGGGGGAAAGAAGGGAGCAGGGTTGGGGCTGACGGGTGGGCCCTGATTGTCAGGGTTCCTGTTCCCCTAGCCGAGCACGCGCGGTGGCGCTCCGGGCATAGGCCCACGAGCTCGCTGGCATGACCACGAGCATGAAGCGGGGCATGGAGGTTTGGCCGATTGACCGGGCGGTTACAGCCAGGGAGATTAGAGGAGGGGAGGATGGTGCGAGGGAAGAAGAGGGGGAGTGGGTGCTCACCCAAAAGGTTGTCGCGCGAGGACGGAACATGGCTCGGCAAAGATCGAATCTGGTGAATGGGCAGTGAATGGTGAGGCGCGGTCGGTGGTGGAGCTCCGAGCGTGAGGTAGCACGACGAGGCACGGCGAGGTTGCGGGCCTCGGCGAGGTGCACGGTCACGACGGTGTCGAGCTCGGGGTTGGACCACCGGTGGTGGTGCACGGGCGCGACGGGGCAAGAGAGAATGAGGGGGAGTTGAGTAAGGCAAATGAGTGCGCGAGAGGGAGAAAAGGGGTGCGCCTCTGACTAGGGAAGTGGGGGTGATTGTCGGTTTTCCCGGCGACATGGGCGAGCGCGAAGTCACGCCGGGCAGCCGGACAGTTGGAAGGGAGGGATGATAGGCAGGCCCCGCTTGGCAGTGGCAACGGGACGGGGCGCCCTCGACGCATGGGCTAGCACGTGGGGAGGGATGAGATGGGCTGAGCGCTGAAGCCAGCCCAAGGTGGGGGAAGAAGGAGAATGACAGGTGGGCCCAAGGTGCCAGGCGAACGCGCTGCTGACGCGCGGGCCCGGGCGAGAGAGAGGGCGCGGGGGCCGCGTGGGCCGAAAGGCTGAGCAGGGGGGCTTTGGGCTGCTTCTCCTTTTTCTTTTAATTTGAATTCCTAATTATTTTCTTTTTTTCCTTTTTGGATTCAAATTCAAACAAAACACAAATACAAATTTAAATAATACAAACATGTGGATCAAACAAAAGAATAGTCCAGGCTCAACATGATGCAAACATTCACATATACCCTAGGTTTTGATATCCTCAAGAAAATAATACATCTCCCACATTATTAACCAAAAATCCTTTTAAAGAGAATAGAAGAGAAACGCCATAGAAGTGAGAAAAGGAGTAACACCGGAATTTGGTAGGTATTTATGGAAGAAATTTTATACCCCAAATTCAGGGTGTTACATTTACCTAGGAATGTTAAATAAGCTATGTGTCATGCTTAACTAAACATTTTAAACCATGTAGGTTTGCTTAAGAATATGAATTGAAAACAAACATTCCTACCATATTATTGACCTAGTATGCATGCAATTATAATCAAAAGTAAATACCACATGTAAAACTAGGCTTGTAAGGTAAAACTAGATACAAGAAAATAGATACGCATATCTAGAACATGAAATACCGTAAATATAGTTACCTTAGTCATGGGTGGGGAATTTGGATCTAAAACTTGCATTAACCCACTTGTCAATAAATCTGATCCAATATGATGCATCCCATGATATACATCCCAATTTTGCCAAGTCTCAAAATTCCCCGAAGTCCTTCAGGCTTCTCACTTCCCTCTTGGGATCCAAACCTTCTTGGTGTTTTTCATGGTTGATATAATCTCCTATGGCACCCAGATGCATTTGGCCCCCTTTCCTTTGTTGGCTTGCTTGTTAGCCTTGATTGCTATCACCTTTCATTATTTTTCTTCTTGATCAAATATGGTGTAGTGGCCTTTTTGTCCATCTTGCTGATGTAGGTGTGGGACATTTTGTTTGTTGGCTTGACCTCTTGCTTTTTCTGATCCCGGTCTTCGCTTTGCAATGGTAAGACTTGTGGCCTTCCTTGTGATATAGCTTACAAATCACAGTTTCTCCCTCCATAGGTGTGACACCCCGGCTTTAAGCACAAAACTGAATGCATAGCATATGTGTGCCAGGATCTATTTCCACATATATGTTGACGTCACAAGTGTAATATATTAAAAGAACAATGCATAAAAGCGTAAATAAAGATTATATTAACATATTACACTTCGAATATACATAATGTCTTAACCTTTATTACTCATCAAAGTACAGCGGAACATGGGCATTCTTCCACAGGAAGATGACCAAGGGAATCACTAGACTAGCATCCATCAAGTTCACCATCATAATCTTCATCTGCAAACTTCTAATCAAAATTAAGCAAGGGTAAGCTCACTTATGATGGGGGCTCAGCAAGTGGGGTGAAAATACAAGGTTAACAAGGTAAGGCTAAAGTTTAATGCGGTTAGCATTTTAGTTGGTCAACATTTTATTATCAACACCTGGTTATTAAGTATAAGTATATACCAAACCCATATTAAGCATAAGAAATATTCGTCAGCATATATACCATCAGCATAAAGCTTAGAACCACTTGAACCAAAATATCATCATGAAGCTCAACCACTTGAGCGCAATAGAACACGATTTATTTTCATCTTCAAGTACAATTATCATGTGAGGGTCCAGGCTGCTCATAACTGTGAGCACGACTGATATGTCAGTTTTACACTCTACAGAGGTGGCACAACTTTACCCATGAGTCATGATTCCCTTCTAGCCTGGGTTTGCAAGTCTCGTATTCACTTCTGAGGTGAGTGGCTAGGGTCTCACTACGAGGCTTTTCCCTAGAGTCCTCACTACGCTGATGTTGGAAATGGTCACTGCATAGAGTCATCTGACGTAACCCAAACTTATAGTCAGTCTACAGGGTAAAGCTTGGGAACTATGCCCGTATCCAATCTACCTAAGCTGGAAATATAAGCGCATGGCAGATGCCCCGTTTCGGTCGACCAAGACCAACACCCAACATAAGACTTCCCTAGTTATTTAGCCAAGGGCGTTCCATAGCACCCTCTTGGTAGCACTGTTTTCCTGGGTGGTCACTCCATGTTCTAATTAAATCATATGATCTTGTTTAATCATCGGATTAACAACAATAACGTAAACTTACCATTTAGAACAATAATATCATAAATAGGAGTGACTGCATAAAGTTAAAGTTGTAGTAATAGCATAGCTACTAAAGTAAAGTACAATACTCAGGTTTGATCATGGAATAAGGTTGGAAAGGTTAGGTGTATTTGAATAGGTACCCATCAAATTATGCATATCATGAATGTAAACTTAGTTATCATGTGTTGTATAGGTTCAAACAGAATATGCATGGGGAAGAAGACCACTTGCCTTGCTTATAGAAAACTTGAGATTCTTCAATAGATCATGATTCTCAACTACTGGATCAATCTATAAACATCAGACAAACAAACAAGAAGAAACAAACACCACTCAATAACATACAACATTCACCATATACAAAGCTAAATGAAAGCATAACGAAAAGAACACTTGCTTTTCAAAAACATCACAAGCAATAGTTATAACAAAAAGGCGCTCTTTTGAGAAAAGTTTGGTTCATATTTTATAAAACAAGACCTAAACTTAAAAATATCATAATTATAAATATACAAATATTAGGTTTACCATTTTAATCTTTTTTATAAAAGCCATATGTGGTATGTCTAAGATTAAGAGTTAATAAGATAATAAAACGCATCATAACATTATTTAACCTTTTAGAAAAGATATACATTATATATATAAGGTTAATAAGTTATGAAACACATTATTAATTTATAAAGCATTACAAAACATATAATAAAATATTTATTGATGAAAACTTTATGCAAAGATAACTAAACAATGATTATTTATATTTTCATTAAGAAAATGCATGGCCTAATAGATTTTTATGCGAGAGATATTGAAACAATTAATTATCTTCGCTTTTATTAAGTGAATACTTAGCCTATATATTTATTAAGATAGATATATTCAAGGACAATATATAAACTAACATTTTAATTATAAAAAGAACATGAACACTAATTCCTTTATTTTATCCTTTAGAAAAACTAAGTGATATATATATATATATATATATAATATGGACATATATATATATATAATATGGACTCAATTTGATAGATGGATTAATCATGCCTATATTACTAGTTATGGACAAATTGAATATAAGTTTTGTTAACAAATTATGAGAAAAGATAATTAATTAATTATCTTTAGTTTTAATTTAGGAACAAATGATCTAATTCATTAAAAAGAATTATGTTCAACAAAATTTAATCTATCATTTTAGTTATATGGGCCACTTAATTAAGCTATATTAGAGATCCCTATCTAGCATATACATATTTAAATATGAAATACTAAAATATAAATCTAAATCATAAAAAATTAATTATATACTTGTTTATGTATGTTTGATTAAGAAAAGGTGATGTACAATTCTTTTTAACTTCATAATTAGAAAACTACGCATAAAATTATTATAACAGTCATAAATTAGATTTAAATTACGCAAACATGTGAACAATTGGAAACATTAATTAAAATGTTTATCATATAATTGTGAAACTAATAAAACCATTTTTATTTTTATTTGAATTTCTAATATATATTTTATAATAAAAACTGTAACAAGGACCAACACAAAAATAAAGGTAGACTATGATAGGTAGCCTATAAATTTGTATTTTTGTGTACGGATATCTTTGTAAATAACTATCTCTTATTATTATTTCTTGTTACAAAAGCATAGAGGCTATATTTTTATTTCTTATTTAGAAAACTATATGTGGATCAGTTATAACCAACAAAACTAAAATTAGGAAACGTGTATTTCGTTGCAAGCGCTACTTATGAGGCTAGCAACACAAAAACACAATTATTTAAAATCTATTTAATCATTTTTATAAAAAGAAAAATATCGCAGTGCTAAAACACGATTAATCGTAGAGGATTGGAGGAAGCTCGCAATATTGTTTTGTCATCTACCTTTGAACAACGTTGAGGAGACGACAACAACAGGAAAATCCTCGACGCAGGGGATCGACACGTCGTCAGCGATGCTTCGACATCGGGATTGCCAGCGGCGTGGGGACGAAGCATCAGGGCAGCAAGGCTTGGTTAGCATGCAGGAATTACTCCGAGGTGTGGCGGGCGTGATCTTTGACGCATGACGTTGGAGCGACTCGGCAGCAGCAGCAAGCACGCGCAAGAGAGAAGAGCGCGAGCAAAGATGAAGGTCGATGAGGAAGGGGGTTCGACAGTCTGTGGCGGTGTTGGCGGCTTCACGGCGTGGCAAGGGGGCGAATCTGCAGCGGCGCAACAGCAAGTGCATGCGCGGGCGAAGGTGCGAGCAGCAGAGGACGGAACGAGCGAGGGAGAAATGGAGCTCGAAGTCTCGGATGTGCGATATTTATAGGCTACGGAGGGAGGAGAAGGGTCAGCCAGAATCAACGCTATTGAAAACACCATTAACGGTGGCGCACGAATGGTCAAGAAAATTAGTGCGAGAGGAAAATGACGCGAGGAAACGGTGGGAGGAAACGGACGGCCGATGGGCGCAGGCTGGCGCTCGACGGTGGCAGGCGAGGCGGCGGGATGGACGAGCTGCACGGGTGGGTCCACGGAGGTGAACCGTGGAAGCGTAGAGCCGGCGGCAGTGTGGTACTCGACTACTCGTCGGTACGCACATGCGTTCATGACGAGTAGAGGCAGCCAAAGTGTTCAAAGGTTGATGAAGATGTGCTGACGATTAAGACCATATGTCAGTGAAAGAAAAAGACAACAACAGGGAGGATTCACGTAGAGAGCGAGACGTACTTCGTTTTTTATTTATTTTTCTCAAAAAAATTTAATAAATAGAATGTATATAATAATATTTATATATATATATATTATAGAAAATTATATTAAATCCAGTTTATTATTAATATAATAAAACTTATTTGTACAATAAATTTTTATGAGAATTCCATTATTTAAATAAAGGGTTATTTGCATAAAAGGAATAAAAAATGGAATTTTGTATTACTTATAAATCTAATTATTAACATATCAAAATTCATAATTTCAATAATATTTTTGCAATTCACTATTTTTTTATAAAAATGAGATTTCCTTTACAATATCAAATCCAAAATATGGATTTTAATTAAAATCAAACAAAACATAAGCTTTGGCATGAATGCGTCAATCACTTGGCAAAATTTTATCTTTCCAAGAAAAAAAATTGTTTCAATTAATTTATATCACTATTTCATTATTTAACATAAATATTTTCCTTTATATTGAAAACTAAAAAATGAAAATAGGTTGCTTTCATGTGATGGATTTAGGGTGCTACAAAATATACCGATGTTTTCTAGCGTATTAGTTAGCTCATTATTGTGTATGTTAAGAATTTCTATTTTCTCTAGCAAGTTTTCAATAGCTTCTTGAGAGCTAGCTAACTTAGCATTAAGTTTTCATTATTTTTGATAAGGTTATCATCAGTAGTTGAGGATGGAGCATTAGACTCTAATTGCTCAATTTTAGTTGTTAGCTCACAATTTAAATTTGCAAATGTTTCATTTTTTTCTAGAGAACATTTATAATCATTTTGAGAGCTAATCAACTTATTTTTAAAATCTTTAAGTTGAGCCTTTTGTTTAGTGCAGACATCCTCAAAAAATTTAACGGCATGCGCAAGTTCATCTAAGGAGGGTTCTCCCTCATCATCACATTCATCATCACTATCATCACTAGAGGATGGGATATTTGTTTTACCTCTTGCCATAAGGCATTTGTGTGATGACCATGAAGAGCGTGATGAAGAGCGGTGTTTGTGTGTCCTTGGAGGATCATCTTTGCTTGAAGAGTCATCCCAAGTTTTGACACTTGTAAGAGCCTTGTCATTGCTCCTCCTCTTTGTGGGTTTCGACCATATTTGGACAGTTGTCCCTGAAGTGGCCCCCTTCTCCCCGCATGCGAAGTGTTGGGGACTTGTTCTCAAATGCTATGAGTTAAGAATAAGGCAACACAAAAACGTTAAATGTTAAAGCCCTTCGTCCTTCGAGGCAATTATTTCCCTTAGGATATAATGATCTTCGGACGAAGGTTATGAAGGACATACCTTCATCGAAGCAACATATATAATGAAGAATGAATCATATGAAATGTAAAAGATAACATAAACAATTATATATCAACTCATTTCTATTTTATTACTATGGAAAAATAGAAAATGATATCAGATTACAAATGTACCTTCGGCTTGAAAGAAGGTAAAAGTACAAGCGTGACGCAAAAGCAGGATAACAAGTCAGCGTGAACAGTACAGGGGTACTGTTCATCTATTTATAGGCATAGGGCGCAACCTGTGAAATATTACAATCATGCCCTTTACAAAAGATTAACAACTATGACATAGACCCTCATGGACCTAAACAGTCATTTCATCTTTAAGTCGGTTTCACCCTTCGTCTTGAGACATTTCGTAATGCCGAAGCTTCATGAGCGGTAGCTTCGGCGTTGCTTTTAGGAGGACCTTCGGTGATGAAGCATGCCCCCAACAGTAGCCCTTCGTAGTGCTAGATCATTTATCGTAACGAGCTTGATCCGTGAAAAAATCTCTTAGGCTTCGGAAGCCGAAGGTCCAAAAAAACACCTTCCTAGGCTCGTTGCTGCGAAACGATATAAATTCTCCAAGCACGAAAGGATCCCACCACGCAGCGGGTACACGCGTCCTGGCGATTCACCTGTCTCGGGCTTTGTGGTCCACTACTCAGTGGGCGCGGGCGACTGTTCGTCCAGTGCGGAAGATCTTGTCGATTCACCCTCCCACCTACGGTACTATATAAACAGACGGGTAGGTGTAAAGTTACCACAGCATTCATTGCTATTGCACTGTTTTGCAGCCGAAAAAATTAAACACTAGCCGAAGCTTGTTCATCGGCTCAAACGAAGCACCGCTTTTGGCTCTGCTTCGTCACAAGAGGAAGAGCTCGGGAGAATCAAAAAAGTCAATAACTTCGCACAAAATTGTAAGGAATTCGTCATCAAATGGCAAGAGTACGCTCTAACGGCCAGGGTTTGGTCGTGAGGGAGATGAGCCGAAGCTGCTGAGACCGCTCCGATTTCTGAAGTGATGAAGCGGTCAGGGCTGGTAGTACCGGAGGAAGCTCCCGACAAAGTTGCACCTGCTGCTGAAACTGAGCAGGTCGATGCTGGAGAAGATGAATATGAAGACGAGTACGGTGCTACGCCATCTAAGCCGAGCCACCTGGAATTTTGGAAGTCTAGTATTACTGAAGGTGATGTGCCTAAGTTGCTGAAGCTAGGCTATTTCAGTGAAGCCAAAAAGAAGCTGATTCGTTTCGGCGGGGAGGAAATTACCCCGAAGCCAGAAAAAGATGAAGTGGTGGTTTTTAAAAGCTTCTTTAAAGCAGGATTGAGATTTCCTTTACATGATATGATCGCAGATGTTTTAGAGAGGTTCGGGATTTATCTCCACCAGCTAACTCCTAATGCCATCGTTAGGCTTAGTATCTACATCTGGGCTCTCCGGAGCCAGGAGGCAGAGCCGCATGCCGAAGGATTCTGCCGGTCACATGAGCTCCATTATCAGACCAAAGCTAGAGAAGATGGTCTGCATGATAACTTCAGCTGTTATAATTTTGCTTACCGCAAAGATGCGAAGTATCCAGTCATCAGCTATTGTACCAAATGGTCGGCTGGCTGGAAGACCGAATGATTTTATGTCAAAGTAGATGAGAAGAAGGAGAAGCTGGTTCAAAGCCCTTTGAGTTTAATCTTCGGAGAGACTAGGCCCCAGTGCGACATGAATCCAGATAGTCCATGCCAAATTGCAGTTGGCGAATTTCGGGTTATTGCGGAGCATATTGGCACTAGGGATCTGGTGCAAGAATTCTTAGCCTTCAGAGTATTTCCAACTTTGAAGGAATGGGACATGCCGAAGCTAAAAGGGGAGAAGAAGAATAAAGAGCTTGTTCGGCTACCTTACTATTATAAATTCAAGAAGCATTTCAAAGAACCTTGCCAGGAATGGTTCGATACTATCGAAGTTATGTGCAACTATTCTAAAAAAAGATGATATTATGGATGCCTTGACTATTTCCAAAAGGTTTTTAAAAAGAATTTTACAAAAGATTTGCAAAAAACAAAACTCATGGTGCAAATGTGGTCCAAAATTTTAAATAAGAAGAAAACCATCCATGCACATCTATTGAAATAAGTATATTGGTTTCAATTCCAAGTAACCTTTGCACCTCTATATTTGCTTTGGTTTGTGTTGGCATCAATCACCAAAAAGGGGGAGATTGAAAGGGAAATAGGGTCAAACCTTTTCCTATATGAATTTTGGTGGTTGAATTGCCCAACACAAACAATTGGACTAACTAGTTTGCTCTAGATTATGAGTTCTACAGGTGCCAAAGGTTCACAACAAACCAATACAAGTCAAAAGATAGGGTTCAAAACTAAGGAGCAAGTATACTGAAGGTAGCCATGGTCTGGCGCACCGGACTGTCCGGTGCACCACCGGACAGTGTCCGATGCACCAGGGAGATCGACTCTGAACTTGCCAGCTTTGGGAATTTGGGAGGCCGCTCCACTATAATTCACTGGACTGTCCGGTGTGCCAGCGGAGCAACGGCTACTTCGCGCCAACAGTTGCCTGCAAGGAACAGTAAAAGCAAACAGTGCGCGCCTGCGCGCGTAGAAGTCAGAGTAGGCGCCAGAAGGCGCACCGGACAGTCTACAGGACCTGTCCGGTGCACCACTGGACTATCCGGTGTTCCCAATTGTCAGAGCTCCAACGGTCGGAACCCAACGGCCTGGTGACGTGGCTGGCGCACCGGACAGTGTCCGGTGGCGCACCGGACTGTCCGGTGCGCCATACGACAGAAGCCTTCACCAACGGCCATATTGGTGGTTGGGGCTATAAATACCCCCAACCACCACTCTTCAAGGCATCCAAGCATTCACTACATCTCATTCAATACAAGAGAAATACACAACACTCCAAGACACAAATCAAAGCCTCCGATCGAATCAAAGTCCCCAATTAAACTCTAGTTTTTAGGACTTGTGAGGAGATCGACTTGTGTTCTTTTGTTGCTCTTGTTGCTTGGTTGGCTTTCTTCTTTCTCTCATTCTTACTCTCAAAACCTTGTAAGCGAAGCAATAGACACCAATTATGTGGTGGTCCTTGCGGGGTATAAGTGACCCGGGAAATCAAGGAAGGAAGCTCACTTGGTCTAAGCGACCGTTTGAGAGAGGGAAAGGGTTGAAAGAGATCCGGTCTTTGTGACCACCTCAACGAGGAGTAGGCTTGCAAGAACCGAACCTCGGTAAAACAAATCACCGCGTCTCACTCTTCATTTGCTTGTAATTTGTTTTTGCCCTCTCTTTTGGACTCGGTTATATTTCTAACGCTAACCCGGCTTGTAGTTGTGCTTAAGTTTATAATTTTCAGATTCTGCCTATTCACCCCCCTCTAGGCGACTTTCACTTGGGAAGTGAACAAGGGGGTTGGAGCTCAGATATGTTAATCTAGATCAAGTCAAGTTGACTTGATGGTTTAGAGTCCAACATCGACCTCAAACATGCCAAATTGGGTAAAACGATGAAAAAGGTTAAGTATGTAAGGTTTGAGTGTTCAACCATTTTGCATACACCTCTTACTACAAGTTTGATGCCTTGGTTTGCTCTCTAACTCCTTCTGTAGAGAAAGTGCCATTCTGATCTCTGCTTGAGGAGAAATAGAAAAGCTAGGAGAAGAACAAGAAAGAGGCAAGTTTCTAGGACTAAATCAATTGGATTATACTCTAAATGTGTTTGTTTAAGTCTCAGGAAAATCCTCCCAAAAGCTGAAGTCAAACGGAGAAATTAAAGAATGGAGGAAAAAGCACTTAGTGTGCTGTTGGCTGGTGCACCGGACAGTGTCTGGTGCACAGGCTGGATCAGCAGTGAAGTCACTGTTCTCGGAAATCGGCGGGGGCGACGTGGCTAAAAATCACCGGATTGTCCGGTGGTGCACTGGACTGTCCGGTGAGCCATCAGCGCCCGCGCTCAACACTCGGCGACGAACTCATCGCTCTCAGGAATTCACCGATGGCGCCGCGACTAAAATTCACCAGACTGTCCGGTGTGCACCGGACTGTCCGGTGAGCCAACGGCGCCCGCGGCCAACGGTCGGTAGCGTGATCAACGGGCGACACGTGGCCCGAGCTAACGGTCACTTGGTCGCACCGGACTGTCCGGTGTGCACCGGACAGTGTTCGGTGCGCCAAGGGGACCGAAGGTCCAACAGTCGGCTTTGCCAGAAAAGGAAGGAGATCGGGCACCGGACAAGGACTGTTCATGTCCGGTGGTGCACTGGACTGTTCATGTCCGGTGGCGCACCGGACTGTCCGGTATGCCACCCGACAGAAGGCAAGAATTGTCATCCAAATGGAACTCCAATGGCTCCTAGCTACCTTGGGGCTATAAAAAGGACCCCTAGGCGCCTCCAACAAGTACACAAGAGCAGCCAACAAGTCCATACATCATTTGAATCAATTCTTTCTCTCCCTCTCTTGTGTATCTCTGTAGTTTGTGTAGAGGCGAAGTTATAAGCCTTTAGAAAGAGGGGAAGTGCTGCTGAGAGCTAGAGCAAAATCTTGAGCGCATTGTTACTCTACCGGAGTGCTGTCGAGAAGATTGTAAGTAGCCACGACATTGTTGTAACTGATATCAACATAGTGGAAGGTTCTATCTGTCGCACTGACAGATCTAAGCAAACAGAGGAAGGAGTTGAAATAGACTCCAACCTAAGGTGTGGCTAACTCCAACGAGGACTAGGCAAGCATTTCAGGCTTGGTCGAACCTTGGGATAAATCCCTATGTCTATGTGCTCTGTTCTGTGCTGTGTGCTGTTTCTCTGTCTTATTTGCTTTTTGTACTTGCACTTCAATACTTATAGTGGTACAAGCTATCTTCGGAGTGCATGGTATTTTAAGAAAGGAACTTCAATTCCGCTGCAACCTACTCGAAGGGTCTTTCATTCCACTACGATCCAGCCTTTGAGTAGAGTAAGAATTTCCAGTTTTTACAGTGATAATTATTATTTGCCTATTCACCCCCCTCTAGGTGACATCCAGATCCTGTTCCCTGGCATAGGGAACTTTTAGACCTAACCCGCAGATTAGGAAAGGAGTAAAGACGACAGACTCATGAGTGTCCTCAATAGGGACAATAACACCAACCTCCTCAGGATAACACTATTGTCGAGTGAACAAGCTTGTGAAGGGAGAAACCGTGGTTTGTTCGTTGTGTCATAAGGAAGGCACAAGTCTTACCAATGCAAGACGAAGACCGGGGAGAAAAGAAGAAAAACCAACAAGCAAGATCTCTAACACCTACACCAACAATATAGACAAAAAGGTTTCTACACCTTATTTGATTAAGAAGAAGAAAAATGGAAAGGTGACAACCATCAAGGATAACGAGCAAGCCATGACGACGGCGAGCCTAGTCTCTAGTGGGGTGAGGTGATTGACTCCTAAGAGCAGCTACAATTGTTATGTAATTTTTAGCACTCTAAATCATGGATTTAAGAAGTTGCTAAATAATTTTGGGAGTGAAAAATTATGAGTTCTCCAATAGCCCTCTAAATGCGGGTTGTAGTTTTGTTTTGAATCTATCCACGTCAAAAATATGATAAATGTCAACAACCACCTTCGTTACCTACATAATGCACCAGTTTTTTGTTTAGGGAGTTAGTAAATGGTTGCCAAATGTAGAGATGAAATGGTATTAAATAAGAAGTAGCTAAATTTAGAAAATTAATTTAGATAGCTGTTGGAGAGGGGCTTTTAGTTTAACTACCTAAATTATTGATTTATTGAGTCTTTTAGACATGAGTTGCTCTAAGCAATGTGATGTCTAGGGTTTGTGGGCGCGGGAATCGTTGGCGTTTGAGCTGGTTTACTCAATGTTTATATAACACCCACAGTAACCAGGGGTCATAACTAATGGAACGAATTATGCCTCCGATCAGGGCGTGTTAGATCCGTACACATTTTGAAAAAAAAATCGATGTCTATTCGACTCACGTTTTGAAAAAAAACAGGTGTTTATTCGACTCTCTAATATATGTTACAAGTAAGAGAACACCCTAACACATTCCAGACAAGAATGATAATGGGGAATTCCCTGTCGTGTTTTAGCTCTCCATCTTGGTCCCCGCAGCGAAAAAATTTCCCTACGGGGATCCTCACGAATGGTTGCGATGGACATTTCTTTCTCATTCCCATTCCTCGCGGAGATAAAATCTCGTAGGGATCCTCGTTCCCGCTTAAATTATAATTAGAACATATATTTTTTTGTTATTAATATAAAACATTATCATTTATATAAATTGTCAGATTTATATAAATTGTTAGATATAAGAAATCATTATGTGTACATCAAAATGAATACATTTGTATAACAAATAATCTTTTGACAAGGTAATTATTTATCTTTATGATTAATTATTATATGACAACATCATCCCATATAAATTTAACATGTCCCTATAAAAAATATCGGAACGAAGTCCTTGTTTATCGGTTAGAGGAGAATTTTTTTTCCATTTACATCTTAGAAGAAAAAACTTCTCTATCCACACTTCCTAACAAAAGAATTCACTGCAGCGATTCGAGAGGATTGGGACTCACTGCCATCTCTAATTTCAGATGCTACACCCAGGATGATCGGTCGTCCTCGGAAGAATAGGACACGTAGGATCCGGTCCACTCGCACTTTATCCCACCGGCTATCGTGCCACGAGCTGGCGCGACAGAGTCAACGCTTGACGCGTTCGCCAGCCCCCTCGTGTGTGGGTTCGAGCCGAACTCCGTCTCGGTCCACGGCCGCACACCACTCGACTACTCGAGTCGACGTTGAGGCGTTGAGCTCGCTCAGGTAAAATAAAAGGCCCTTTTGAAAACTTGTGTTCCTGTTTCCAACACAGTGAGGCCACGTTGTAGGGTTTTGCTTGCTTCGCCCGGCGGTAAAGCTGAGCGCGGCGAGAGCCGGAGACCGAAGAAGCGCCGCCCGCCGCGCGCCCGGTCATGGAGATCGGACAGTACCCCGCGAGCGGCTGCTCCAAGGAGCACCAGAAGATCTACCAGGAGTGGTTCGCGCTCGCGGACGCAGGTCTGGTTCCGCCCCCCTGCTCTGTTCCCTTCGATCCCCAATCCCCTTTCCAGTGTTGTTCGCCCGCCTGGATGTGGTCTTCTAATCGAGGGTGTTGCAGATGGGGATGGCCGCATCACGGGCCCCGATGCGATCAAGTTTTTTGGCATGTCCAAGCTCTCCCGCCCTGACCTCAAGCAGGTGCTGACTCTCGCTATTAATCCTCACCCCCTTCCTGTTTTGTTCTGCTTGCGGAGCTATTGGTTTTATATATGGGCCATTTTTGTCTAACCGTGCTGCGATTCAAGGTCTGGGCTATCGCGGACACCAGAAGGCAGGGGTATCTGGGTTTCTCTGAATTTGTCACGGCGATGCAGGTTTCCCTCTTCTGTTTGATATTTCCGTTTGTGCTCTCTGTTTCCATTGTGTGATTTGGATTATTGTTCGTTATTAATGGGCATGATCCAATTGGCAGCTAGTCTCTCTGGCACAAGCAGGCAACGAGATTACTCAAGATAGCCTTAAGCGAGATGGTTGTTGCTAGCCTCCAAATCAAGTCTATTTGGTTGCATTATGCTCATTTATTTACTGCTAACAAGTTTATTGGTTATATCTGACAGATTTGAGCAGTTTGAATCCACCTGTGATGGAAGGTTTGGATGCCCTACTTGCGGTAATGTATTATTATGTCCTTAGTTTTCCTTTATCAATCTTGTGCTTTATTCTCAATGCCTTGTAGTAAATGTGATGGCAACTGCTTTCAGAAATCTAAGCATTTGGTGAAGCGTGTTGATCCAGAAATGGATGGTAAGTAATGATCTCCTAACAGGATATTCATGCTTTGGGGAGAGGGCGTCTATGATACAAACCTTTTTTTTTATCCATGCAGGATATCCTCAGGAACAATCTCCTTTAACAAACAAATGGTTTAGCTCAAAGTCATCAAAGAAGGTAATACTCATGTATTCATGTTATCTTCACAATTTTCTTATGATTTCTGTGTATGCTCCTAGCAATGTTTTCAAGTTGTCTGATTAATCGCGACCATCCAAATCGGTTTGGACTAATCACAATTAATCGCCCTAGTTGGTCAGCCAGAACGACTAGCAAGTCGTCTGACTTGAAAACATTGACTCCTAGAATATTTCTCTTGTGAATATCCATTTCATTAGTGAGGGCATTTATTGAGTTTCACTTATCTTTCGTTTCACCTTAGCTAAAGGAAAAGACAGCAAGTTTACCTGTTTAGGTTGTATAAACCTTCTGTGAACGGTTAACTATTTATTTTAATTGTATCTTGTCTGTTAACGAGCTTGGAAACAATATAATACTATAAGTTGTCCAAAAGGAAGTCCACAGTCCACAAAAAATGTTTGTTAGACAAAATAGCTCTCAGTAGTTATGTTTCTATTGTGCATTATTAAGCAACACATTTTTGCGCCAATATTAAGATCTTTCTCTATATAAAGAAATGTTGTCAGTTGACCCTAATTTTGTCAATGGCACATTTATCATTATTGCTGATATTTCCTTTTATGGTGTTATATGTAAACAGATACCTCTGACTGCCGTCACTTCTGTTATCGATGGCTTGAAAAAACTTTATATCGAAAAGTTGAAGCCTTTGGAAGTTACATACAAGTTCAATGATTTCGTTTCCCCTTTGCTGGTACATACTGTATTTCCAGTTTCTGGATACTTAATGAAACATAAATGAGTACTTTCATGTGTCTTCCTGTGCCATCATTATTGCCTTTTCCTTGTCATTTTGTTCAAAATAACTCCCTTTCATGCAGAACAATGCTAATCCTTTTTTTGTGTGTTGCAGACAAGTAGTGATTTTGATGCAAAGCCAATGGTTATGCTCTTAGGTCAATATTCTACTGGTAAAACAACTTTTATCAAGCATCTGCTAAGAACAAGTTATCCAGGTTTTTATATCTACCAGATGTACCTTCTATTGTTTTCCAGGTTTGTTCAAGTAACATGCTGTCTGAAAGTTTGTGGTCTGCATTTGCAGGTGCCCATATTGGACCAGAGCCAACAACAGACAGATTTGTAGTTGTCATGGTAAACTGAGCAGAATTTAGGATTTCTCTTTGTAGGTGTAATAGGTGCATCAGATTATTTAAACTTCTGATTGTGATTTGTGAAGGAAGTTTTGTTGAAAACATGAAGCAATGCAACATTTGTCTCAAGAGTTTGAATATGGAGTTTACATCTTTAGTTACCTATGGGATTCCTCCTAACATGTTGGCTTTGTTGGGAATGTTAGCTAATGTAAAAGAAGCATATTGCACACATCTCCAGTCAATATTAAGTTTAAGCTCACCATTCCTAGATTTTATGCAAAATCTTGCCTGTGAAGCTTGTAATTGTAGTGGAGACTACCTATACTCTTCGACCAATTTCAGTTTTTTCAGCCTAGACCAACGTACTGCAGTATAAGCAGTATGAACTGCCTGTGTACCAGCTATTACATTAGCACATGTTCTGTACCTATACTTTCCCGTTTCTGCAGCTCCAGTTAACTTTTGAATGCTTGCCAGTCAGGACCTGATGAAAGGACTATTCCTGGGAATACTATTGCTGTTCAAGCTGACATGCCTTTTAGCGGTCTTACAACATTTGGGACTGCATTTTTATCCAAGTTTGAGTGCTCTCAGATGCGACATCCAGTAAGATTTAATTTTGATGCATGTGAAAACCTAAAAGGCATGTAATCTGGAAACTGATACCAAACATTTACCTTGAAGCTGCTAGAGCATATCACATTTGTTGACACACCTGGTGTTCTTTCTGGTGAAAAGCAACGCACACAGCGCAGCTATGATTTCACTGGCGTGACATCATGGTTTGCTGCGAAGTGTGATCTTATCCTTCTCCTGTTTGATCCTCATAAGCTCGATATCAGTGATGAGTTCAAACGTGTCATTGGATCATTACGTGGCCATGATGACAAAATACGTGTAGTTTTGAACAAGGCAGACCAAGTAGACACTCAACAGGTAGTATTCCTTGATCTTTTTGTGCCTTAACTCGTGATGGGGCTTTTTCCTTTGTTTTGCTCTACATATTAATAGTTTTTTTTCCTCATTGACATGCAGCTTATGAGAGTTTATGGTGCATTGATGTGGTCTCTCGGGAAAGTATTGAATACACCTGAGGTTTCACGTGTTTATATTGGGTAACTTCGGACACCTTGGTTTCTTTGTTTCACTCTCTGATATTTTGTGATAGATTACATAAGATCCTCAAATTGTAGCTTCAAAATTGCTACTAGTGTCTATAAGTTGTATTGACACATTTTTCATTTACCGTATTAAAGCTTGACTTGGGTATTACTGGATTTGTCCATTACTTAAAACAATAGTATATCTGATTCCTTTTCTGGTAATGACCTTGTATCATTCAAGTAACTTTCATGTTTGTTTGTAGATCATTCAATGACAAACCAGTAAATGAATCAGCTGTTGGTCCACTTGGAAAGGAACTATTTGAGAGAGAGCAAGATGATCTTCTTTCTGATCTCAAAGATATCCCCAAGAAAGCCTGTGACCGCCGGGTATTTTTTTTTGTTTTTTCCCATGTGTTTTTTACAGTCCTAACTAATTAGTTTTTTTTGCATATTAACATCACTGTTATGTCCTGCAGATCAATGAATTTATTAAACGTGCTAGAGCTGCCAAGATCCATGCTTATATAATAGGTCATCTAAAGAAGGAGATGCCTACAATGATGGGCAAAGCAAAAGCCCAACAACGACTCATAGACAATCTGCCTGACGAGTTTGCAAAGGTATGTATTTTGTGGTTCTTAACTTCTCTAGTCAGATGTCCTTGCTTATGTTAGGAACTTAGGATGGAAGCTTTTCTCTATCAGATGTTCTCTTGCCACATATGTTTTTTGCTTTGTTGGCGTATCATGGCCTCGTGGCTTGTTTCACCTAATCAGCTTGTACCTTAAGTTTCGACTATTTTACTACTTTTGGTCATTCTAAAATAGTGACAGTAAGAGACGGTTGATTTTATGGATGGTGTGAATTATGGGCTCTTCCTGTTTCATTTCAGTTATACAGTTCTCTCTTCTTTTACTGGATGCCATGTGAAGCTTTCCCTTACATATCCTTTCCATATGATTTTCATGCTCTAAGCAACAACTGCTGTCTGGTGGAATAGGTGCAACGGGAATACCATCTTCCGTCGGGAGATTTTCCTTACGTGGAGCACTTCAAAGAGGTGTTGAGCGGGTACAGCTTTGACAAGTTTGAGAAGGTGAAGCCCAAGATGGTACAGGCCGTGGATGATATGCTTGGATATGACATTCCTGAACTTCTCAAGAACTTCAGAAACCCATACGAGTGAACCCATACAGGCGGTTGAAAGATGACTTCGATCTGCACCAGAATGAGGGATTGATTGTCAGGCGATGTGAATCATAGTGGTCAAGGTCTCTTGGGGCGTTCATTGCCATCCATGCTTAGCCATTGTTATATAACTTTATGCATAAGAATCATAGAGCCATTGCTCAAGCTTTCACCAGACATCTGATTATGTAAAATCGACAAAATAGTGATGTTAGTGTTAAAGAATATACTGTGATGTTGTTTCTTCAAATGAGTATTTATTCGTTTGGAACAGCTGGAGAATGTGGGTTTGTCAATTATCAGCCCATGAAGAATATTTGGACCACCGTGGGGTGTTGTCCTGAGCATGGCTCCTTGTTTTGATTTTATAATGTCATGTATGTTGTGGCGCTGCAAAATCTGCTGTGATATGTTGCAAATCTCTACTAATTCTTAAGGCAATAGTGTAGACTAGGCACAACCATGCCCCCGCCTCCATCTCGACCGTCCGATTGCCGGATCAACCCCGCCTCTGTCTCAACCGTCCGATTGCCTCGCTCCGCACCCGAACCCACCGCCAAGCGCGTAGCCGCCCTCGGCCATGCGCTCTCGCTCCCGCCCGCCGCCATGCGCGTAGCCGCCCCCGGCCATGCGCTCCCGCTCCCCCTCCCGCACCCGCCACCATGCGCGTAGCCATGCCCCCGACCATTTGGGATCCTCGCCCAACAGCCATGTGCTCCCGCTCCCGCTCGCCCCAACTACCCACGCGCGTGATCCGCAGCCATGGATCAGCCCCGCTCACCACCACCCGTAAAAGCACACGGCACTGGACGACATCCGCCCCCGCCGCCGCAAACAACGCGCGATCCGTAGCCATGGATCAGCCCCGCTCACCCCCACCCATGCGCGCGATCCGAGTTCGCCTGCGCCATGGATCATCCCCCGCAAACATCATGCATGAGTACAAGATCAGCCCCCGCCGCAGCAAACAACGCGCTCCGAAGGAGCTGCCCCCGTCGCCGCATACGCATGCGCCATGGATCCAATCCCCACTCGCCCAGCCGCATTCCACGCCATCCGTGTCTATATCCCACACCCTCCTATGCCGCTGGCGCCTGGTCCATCTCGTTCCTCATCCATCTGGCGCAAACAACCACACGTCTTGCGCGGCGTTCGGTGTCTCACGATGTGTGCAGGAAGCACGGTCAAGGAGGACCAAGCCCAAGGAAGCCCCGACGCCTCCGAAGAAGACGAAAGAGGCCTTCCTAAACCCGTTGGCGAGGAACAACCGGGGAGAAGTTTTTTTGATGGTTTGGTACCGTCCTAATTCGCTTCTGATTGATGCCAACCTAACAAGCATATTTTTTTGAAGAACCAATTTTGCTGGTCAATTTTGATCTGGAGAACCAACCTCCTGAGATTTTGGTGAACGTGGTGAGCCGGGATAAGGTAGCAGCAATCCAAGAGCAATTGTTGTGCCAGCAGGTCAACTACGGAAACATTGATGAGTTTCGCACGTTCCAGAGGCAAGGCGCTGGTCTTGAGGTTAGTCTTGTTTTATGTCTCCGTGAACTGATTGACCTACTGTTATAGTTGCAACAAATGCTTGATTGGATGTAGTGGATTGACTAAGCAAGTTTGCTCTTGGTCTGACTAAGCCAAGTGCTCTCACAGAATATTGCTTAACTTTACTCTAATCTGACATTTTGTTAGATAAACTAAAGGTCTCAAGTATAATGGCCACGAAGAGCTAAGTTCTATTTACCAACTTATTCAAGGGAAATCTTCGTGGTAAACCAGCCAAAAGGTATGAGAAGATCACAAATCGGCTACAACTAATAGCTGATAAGATGATTGCTAAAGCTCATATGTCTATGATTATAGAATTTTGTTAATATCTCATCTATGCTCAACTCTTGGTTATCAACAAAACAAATTTGGTGATGGATACCCAAGCAGACATTACAGCCTGAAACTACAGGTGACAAAAAAAATTGGGTACATTTAGTGGTGTTGGTAGTGCCCAGAGTGGTTCGATATTGTGCTTAACTATTAGGCATCTATGATTTCATTAGTATATTATATATATTCAATGCAAAGGTTGTTGAGTGAGTTCATATAATAAATTCTAGCGGTCTCAGAATGGTTTGCTGCTGCTGCATTTGCATTAGTTACCGTCTTCACTCTGCTACTTCAAACTGTACCTGTCCGGATGCTAAAAATAGTGTTAATGACACATCTAGCTACTTTCATTATTCAGAATAAGATTCAACTTCACTGTACTTTTTGGATAGGCATTGAGTAGTCATTACAGAAAAGAAAATTCCCACTGTCTACCTGCACATGATTTTGACATTTAGGAGAAGCTGAGGAAGGAGCCGAGGAAGGAGGAGCAATCCCCGTCAAGGAGAACCCGCCCAAGAAAACCTTTTCATTTCAGGTGTGTACTGATGCTACTTGCCCTAAACCGTTCAGATTCATGTTGTCATCTATGTATAATTAGATTCAAACTTACTGTCGGATTTTTATCTATTGGGATATCGACCTTCATTGTTTTCTTGACAATGAGTCCAGAGGAGCTACCTTGGGTACAGTTTGATGGATCAGAATAAGTATAGGATTATGCTGAAAATAGTGTTAATGACACATCTAGCTACTTTCATTATTCAGAATACGATTCGACTTCACTGTATAATTATATGAAAATCATTTGTATGCAAATATTGTGATCAGATAAGTAGGATTATGCTAAATATATGTGAAAGGGAAATGTGCCCTTGGGCCATTTCTAAGTATTTTGGTGATTTAGTGCCCAACACAGGTGCCTAATTGTAAAATGGTGGACAAAGTACAAATCAAGGATAAAGGTATGTTTCTCAGACTTAGTACATTGTTTTATGGACTAATGTATTGTGTCTAAGTGCTGGAAACAGAAAAAAATCGAGTTGGAAAAGAGATGGCTCGAGCAGCCAAAGTCTGTCCAGTCTGGGTGCACCGGACTGTCCGGTGGTGCACCGGACAGTGTCCGGTGCGCCAGGCTGGCTCGGCGTGAAGTGGCCGCTCTCGGGAATTCGCCGACGGCGTACGGCTAAAATTCACCGGACTGTCCGGTGAGCCAACGGTCGGCCGGGCCAACGGTCGACCGCGGGATATGCGCGCGACACGTGGCCGGGCCAACAGTCGGAAGGGGGCACCGGACTGTCCGGTGTGCACCGGACTTGTCCGGTGCGCCAACGGCTCCCAGATCTGCAACGGTCGGCAGCGCCATTTTAGGAAGGAAATCGGGCACCGGACAGTGTCCGGTGTGCACCGGACTGTCCGGTGCACCCGACGACAGAAGGCAAGATTGGCCTTCCAGATTTGCTCTCAACGGCTCCTAGCTGCCTTGGGCTATAAAAGGGGCCCCTAGGCACATGGAGAAGACAACGAAGCAACCTTAGAGCATTCTTGATCATCCACACTCAGTCTTTGCGCATTCGTTTGTCATTCTCAGTGATTCGATCTCCGTTCTAGTGAGAACTTTGAGATAGTCTTTTGAGCTCGATTCTTGGCCATGTGTGTGCGCATTTTGCTGTGGATTTGTGTGTTGCTTTCCTCCCTTACTCTGAATTTCTTGTGAATCTCAAGTGTAAGGGCGAGAGGCTCCAAGTTGTGGAGATTCCTCGCAAACGGGATATTGAAAGGCAAAACAAAACACCGTGGTATTCAAGTTGGTCTTTGGACCGCTTGAGAGGGGTTGATTGCAACCCTTGTCCGTTGGGACGCCACAACGTGGAGTAGGCAA
>JAOPSE010003074.1:0-62269 GCA_029449295.1 Zea luxurians | reverse complement strand
ATGGGTGACGTGCGGCAACGAAATTGCGCGAAACCACCCCAAACTTTTGGGTCCTTAAGTAGTGGATTGGGCATGTTCGTTGAAAAAAACGAAGAAATGGTTGCGGTGGCAAAAACTCGTATTTTGTATGCACCTGATACCCGTTTTCGGAATGGGTGACGTGCGGCAACGAAATTGTGCGAAACCACCCCAAACATGAGTTTTGGACCTAAAGTAGTGGATTGGGCATGTTCGTTGCGAAAAACAAAGAAATGGTTCCGGTGGCAAAAACTCGTTCTTGTATGCACCCTGACACCCGTTTTCGGAATGGGTGACTTGCGGCAACGAAATTGCACGAAACCACCCAAACATGAGTTTTTGACCTAAAGTAGTGGATTGGGCATGTTGGTTGCGAAAAACGAAGAAATGGTTCCGGTGGCAAAAACTCGTGCTTGTATGCACCCTGACACCCGTTTTCGGAATGGGTGACCTGCAGCAACGAAATTGCACAAAACCACCCCAAACATGTGTTTTGGACCTAAAGTAGTGGATTGGGCATGTTCGTTGCGAAAAAACGAAGAAATGGTTCCGGTGGCAAAAACTCGTGCTTGTATGCACCTTGACACACGTTTTCGGAATGGGTGACTTGCGGCAACGAAATTGCACGAAACCACCCCAAACATGAGTTTTGGACCTAAAGTAGTGGATTGGGCATGTTCGTTGCGAAAAACGAAGAAATGGTTCCGGTGGCAAAAACTCGTGCTTGTATGCACCCCGACACCCATTTTCGGAATGGGTGACGTGCGGCAACGAAATTGCGCGAAACCACCCCAAACTTTTGGGACCTAAAGTAGTGGATTGCGCATGTTTGTTGCAAAAAACGAAGAAATGGTTCCGGTGGCAAAAAACACGTGCTTTGTATGCACCTGATACCCGTTTTCGGAATGGGTGACGTGCGGCAACGAAATTGCGCGAAACCACCCCAAACATGAGTTTTGGACCTAAAGTAGTGGATTGGGCATGTTCGTTGCGAAAAACAAAGAAATGGTTCCGGTGGCATAAACTCGTGCTTGTATGCACCCTGACACCCGTTTTCTGAATGGGTGACTTGCGGCAACGAAATTGCACGAAACCACCCCAAACATGAGTTTTTGACCTAAAGTAGTGGATTGGGCATGTTCATTGCGAAAAACGAAGAAATGGTTCCGGTGGCAAAAACTCGTGCTTTGTATGCACCTTATTCCCGTTTTCGGAACGGGTGACGTGCGGCAACGAAATTGCGTGAAACCACCTCAAACTTTTGGGACCTAAAGTAGTGGATTGGGCATGTTCGTTGCGAAAAACGAAGAAATGGTTCCGGTGGCAAAAACTCGTGCTTGTATGCACCCTGACACCCGTTTTCGGAATGGGTGACCTGCGGCAACGAAATTGCACAAAACAACCCCAAACATGTGTTTTGGACCTAAAGTAGTGGATTGGGCATGTTCGTTGCGGAAAACGAAGAAATGGTTCCGGTGGCAAAAACTTGTGCTTTGTATGCACCCCGACACCCATTTTCGGAATGGGTGACGTGCGGCAACGAAATTGCGCGAAACCACCCCAAACTTTTGGGACCTAAAGTAGTGGATTGCGCATGTTTGTTGCAAAAAACGAAGAAATGGTTCCGGTGGCAAAAACACGTGCTTTGTATGCACCTGATACCCGTTTTCGGAATGGGTGACGTGCGGCAACGAAATTGCGCGAAACCACCCGAAACATGAGTTTTGGACCTAAAGTAGTGGATTGGGCATGTTCGTTTGCGAAAAACGAAGAAATGGTTCCGGTGGCAAAAACTCGTGCTTGTATGCACCCTGACACCCGTTTTCTGAATGGGTGACTTGCGGCAACGAAATTGCACGAAACCACCCCAAACATGAGTTTTTGACCTAAAGTAGTGGATTGGGCATGTTCGTTGCGAAAAACGAGGAAATGGTTCCGGTGGCAAAAACTCGTGCTTGTATGCACCCTGACACCCGTATTCGGAATGGGTGACTTGCGGCAACGAAATTGCACAAAACCACCCCAAACATGTGTTTTGGACCTAAAGTAGTGGATTGGGCTTGTTCGTTGCGAAAAACGAAGAAATGGTTCCGGTGGCAAAAACTCGTGCTTTGTATGCACCTGATACCCGTTTTCGGAATGGGTGACTTGCGGCAACGAAATTGCACGAAACCACCCCAAACATGAGTTTTTGACCTAAAGTAGTGGATTGGGCATGTTCGTTGCGAAAAACGAAGAAATGGTTCCGGTGGCAAAAACTCGTGCTTGTATGCACCCTGACACCCGTTTTCAGAATGGGTGACTTGCGGCAACGAAATTTCACGAAACCACCCCAAACATGAGTTTTTGACCTAAAGTAGTGGATTGGGCATGTTCGTTGGGAAAAACGAAGAAATGGTTCCGGTGGCAAAAACTCGTGCTTGTATGCACCCTGACACCCGTTTTCGGAATGGGTGACTTGCGGCAACGAAATTGCACAAAACCACCCCAACATGTGTTTTGGACCTAAAGTAGTGGATTGGGCATGTTCGTTGCGAAAAGGAAGAAATGGTTCCGGTGGCAAAAACTTGTGCTTTGTATGCACCCCGACACCTGTTTTCGGAATGGGTGACGTGCGGCAACGAAATAGCGCGAAACCACCCCAAACTTTTGGGACCTAAAGTAGTGGATTGTGCATGTTCGTTCCGAAAAAACGAAGAAATGGTTGCGGTGGCAAAAACTCGTGCTTTGTATGCACCTGATACCCCGTTTTCGGAATGGGTGACTTGCGGCAACGAAATTGCGCGAAACCACCCCAAACATGAGTTTTGGACCTAAAGTAGTGGATTGGGCATGTTCGTTGCGAAAAACGAAGAAATGGTTCCGGTGGCAAAAACTCGTGCTTGTATGCACCCTGACACCCGTTTTCGGAATGGGTGACTTGCGGCAACGAAATTGCACGAAACCACCCCAAACATGAGTTTTTTGACCTAAAGTAGTGGATTGGGCATGTTGGTTGCGAAAAACGAAGAAATGGTTCCGGTGGCAAAAACTCGTGCTTGTATGCACCCTGACACCCGTTTTCGGAATGGGTGACCTGCGGCAACGAAATTGCACAAAACCACCCCAAACATGTGTTTTGGACCTAAAGTAGTGGATTGGGCATGTTCGTTGCGAAAAACGAAGAAATGGTTCCGGTGGCAAAAACTCGTGCTTGTATGCACCCTGACACACGTTTTCGGAATGGGTGACTTGCGGCAACGAAATTGCACGAAACCACCCCAAACATGAGTTTTGGACCTAGAGTAGTGGATTGGGCATGTTCGTTGCGAAAAACGAAGAAATGGTTCCGGTGGCAAAAACTCGTGCTTGTATGCACCCCGACACCCATTTTCGGAATGGGTGACGTGCAGCAACGAAATTGCGCGAAACCACCCCAAACTTTTGGGACCTAAAGTAGTGGATTGCGCATGTTTGTTGCAAAAAACGAAGAAATGGTTCCGGTGGCAAAAACACGTGCTTTGTATGCACCTGATACCCGTTTTCGGAATGAGTGACGTGCGGCAACGAAATTGCGCGAAACCACCCCAAACATGAGTTTTGGACCTAAAGTAGTGGATTGGGCATGTTCGTTGCGAAAAACAAAGAAATGGTTCCGGTGGCAAAAACTCGTGCTTGTATGCACCCTGACACCCGTTTTCTGAATGGGTGACTTGCGGCAATGAAATTGCACGAAACCACCCCAAACATGAGTTTTTGACCTAAAGTAGTGGATTGGGCATGTTCATTGCGAAAAACGAAGAAATGGTTCCGGTTGCAAAAACTCGTGCTTTGTATGCACCTTATTCCCGTTTTCGGAACGGGTGACGTGCGGCAACGAAATTGCGCGAAACCACCTCAAACTTTTGGGACCTAAAGTAGTGGATTGGGCATGTTCGTTGCGAAAAACGAAGAAATGGTTCCGGTGGCAAAAAACTCGTGCTTGTATGCACCCTGACACCCGTTTTCGGAATGGGTGACCTGCGGCAACGAAATTGCACAAAACCACCCCAAACATGTGTTTTGGACCTAAAGTAGTGGATTGGGCATGTTCGTTGCGGAAACTGAAGAAATGGTTCCGGTGGCAAAAACTTGTGCTTTGTATGCACCCCGAAACCCATTTTCGGAATGGGTGACGTGCGGCAACGAAATTGCGCGAAACCACCCCAAACTTTTGGGACCTAAAGTAGTGGATTGCGCATGTTTGTTGCAAAAAACGAAGAAATGGTTCCGGTGGCAAAAACACGTGCTTTGTATGCACCTGATACCCGTTTTCGGAATGGGTGACGTGCGGCAACGAAATTGCGCGAAACCACCCGAAACATGAGTTTTGGACCTAAAGTAGTGGATTGGGCATGTTCGTTGCGAAAAACGAAGAAATGGTTCCGGTGGCAAAAACTCGTGCTTGTATGCACCCTGACACCCGTTTTCTGAATGGGTGACTTGCGGCAACGAAATTGCACGAAACCACCCCAAACATGAGTTTTTGACCTAAAGTAGTGGATTGGGCATGTTCGTTGCGAAAAACGAAGAAATGGTTCCGGTGGCAAAAACTCGTGCTTGTATGCACCCTGACACCCGTATTCGGAATGGGTGACTTGCGGCAACGAAATTGCACAAAACCACCCCAAACATGTGTTTTGGACCTAAAGTAGTGGATTGGGCTTGTTCGTTGCGAAAAACGAAGAAATGGTTCCAGTGGCAAAAACTCGTGCTTTGTATGCACCTGATACCCGTTTTCGGAATGGGTGACTTGCGGCAACGAAATTGCACGAAACCACCCCAAACATGAGTTTTTGACCTAAAGTAGTGGATTGGGCATGTTCGTTGCGAAAAGCGAAGAAATGGTTCCGGTGGCAAAAACTCGTGCTTGTATGCACCCTGACACCCGTTTTCAGAATGGGTGACTTGCGGCAACGAAATTTCACGAAACCACCCCAAACATGAGTTTTTGACCTAAAGTAGTGGATTGGGCATGTTCGTTGGGAAAAACGAAGAAATGGTTCCGGTGGCAAAAACTCGTGCTTGTATGCACCCTGACACCCGTTTTCGGAATGGGTGACCTGCAGCAACGAAATTGCACAAAACCACCCCAAACATGTGTTTTGGACCTAAAGTAGTGGATTGGGCATGTTCGTTGCGAAAAACGAAGAAATGGTTCCGGTGGCAAAAACTCGTGCTTGTATGCACCTTGACACACGTTTTCGGAATGGGTGACTTGCGGCAACGAAATTGCACGAAACCACCCCAAACATGAGTTTTGGACCTAAAGTAGTGGATTGGGCATGTTCGTTGCGAAAAACGAAGAAATGGTTCCGGTGGCAAAAACTCGTGCTTGTATGCACCCCGACACCCATTTTCGGAATGGGTGACGTGCGGCAACGAAATTGCGCGAAACCACCCCAAACTTTTGGGACCTAAAGTAGTGGATTGCGCATGTTTGTTGCAAAAAACGAAGAAATGGTTCCGGTGGCAAAAACACGTGCTTTGTATGCACCTGATACCCGTTTTCGGAATGGGTGACGTGCGGCAACGAAATTGCGCGAAACCACCCCAAACATGAGTTTTGGACCTAAAGTAGTGGATTGGGCATGTTCGTTGCGAAAAACAAAGAAATGGTTCCGGTGGCATAAACTCGTGCTTGTATGCACCCTGACACCCGTTTTCTGAATGGGTGACTTGCGGCAACGAAATTGCACGAAACCACCCCAAACATGAGTTTTTTGACCTAAAGTAGTGGATTGGGCATGTTCATTGCGAAAAACGAAGAAATGGTTCCGGTGGCAAAAACTCGTGCTTTGTATGCACCTTATTCCCGTTTTCGGAACGGGTGACGTGCGGCAACGAAATTGCGTGAAACCACCTCAAACTTTTGGGACCTAAAGTAGTGGATTGGGCATGTTCGTTGCGAAAAACGAAGAAATGGTTCCGGTGGCAAAAACTCGTGCTTGTATGCACCCTGACACCCGTTTTCGGAATGGGTGACCTGCGGCAACGAAATTGCACAAAACCACCCCAAACATGTGTTTTGGACCTAAAGTAGTGGATTGGGCATGTTCGTTGCGGAAAACGAAGAAATGGTTCCGGTGGCAAAAACTTGTGCTTTGTATGCACCCCGACACCCATTTTCGGAATGGGTGACGTGCGGCAACGAAATTGCGCGAAACCACCCCAAACTTTTGGGACCTAAAGTAGTGGATTGCGCATGTTTGTTGCAAAAAACGAAGAAAATGGTTCCGGTGGCAAAAACACGTGCTTTGTATGCACCTGATACCCGTTTTCGGAATGGGTGACGTGCGGCAACGAAATTGCACGAAACCACCCGAAACATGAGTTTTGGACCTAAAGTAGTGGATTGGGCATGTTCGTTGCGAAAAAACGAAGAAATGGTTCCGGTGGCAAAAACTCGTGCTTGTATGCACCCTGACACCCGTTTTCTGAATGGGTGACTTGCGGCAACGAAATTGCACGAAACCACCCCAAACATGAGTTTTTGACCTAAAGTAGTGGATTGGGCATGTTCGTTGCGAAAAACGAAGAAATGGTTCCGGTGGCAAAAACTCGTGCTTGTATGCACCCTGACACCCGTATTCGGAATGGGTGACTTGCGGCAACGAAATTGCACAAAACCACCCCAAACATGTGTTTTGGACCTAAAGTAGTGGATTGGGCTTGTTCGTTGCGAAAAACGAAGAAATGGTTTCGGTGGCAAAAACTCGTGCTTTGTATGCACCTGATACCCGTTTTCGGAATGGGTGACTTGCGGCAACGAAATTGCACGAAACCACCCCAAACATGAGTTTTTGACCTAAAGTAGTGGATTGGGCATGTTCGTTGCGAAAAACGAAGAATTGGTTCCGGTGGCAAAAACTCGTGCTTGTATGCACCCTGACACCCGTTTTCAGAATGGGTGACTTGCGGCAACGAAATTTCACGAAACCACCCCAAACATGAGTTTTTGACCTAAAGTAGTGGATTGGGCATGTTCGTTGGGAAAAACGAAGAAATGGTTCCGGTGGCAAAAACTCGTGCTTGTATGCACCCTGACACCCGTTTTCGGAATGGGTGACTTGCGGCAACGAAATTGCACAAAACCACCCCAAACATGTGTTTTGGACCTAAAGTAGTGGATTGGGCATGTTCGTTGCGAAAAGGAAGAAATGGTTCCGGTGGCAAAAACTTGTGCTTTGTATGCACCCCGACACCTGTTTTCGGAATGGGTGACGTGCGGCAACGAAATAGCGCGAAACCACCCCAAACTTTTGGGACCTAAAGTAGTGGATTGTGCATGTTCGTTCCGAAAAACGAAGAAATGGTTGCGGTGGCAAAAACTCGTGCTTTGTATGCACCTGATACCCGTTTTCGGAATGGGTGACTTGCGGCAACGAAATTGCGCGAAACCACCCCAAACATGAGTTTTGGACCTAAAGTAGTGGATTGGGCATGTTCGTTGCGAAAAACGAAGAAATGGTTCCGGTGGCAAAAACTCGTGCTTGTATGCACCCTGACACCCGTTTTCGGAATGGGTGACTTGCGGCAACGAAATTGCACGAAACCACCCCAAACATGAGTTTTTGACCTAAAGTAGTGGATTGGGCATGTTGGTTGCGAAAAACGAAGAAATGGTTCCGGTGGCAAAAACTCGTGCTTGTATGCACCCTGACACCCGTTTTCGGAATGGGTGACCTGCGGCAACGAAATTGCACAAAACCACCCCAAACATGTGTTTTGGACCTAAAGTAGTGGATTGGGCATGTTCGTTGCGAAAAACGAAGAAATGGTTCCGGTGGCAAAAACTCGTGCTTGTATGCACCCTGACACACGTTTTCGGAATGGGTGACTTGCGGCAACGAAATTGCACGAAACCACCCCAAACATGAGTTTTGGACCTAGAGTAGTGGATTGGGCATGTTCGTTGCGAAAAACGAAGAAATGGTTCCGGTGGCAAAAACTCGTGCTTGTATGCACCCCGACACCCATTTTCGGAATGGGTGACGTGCAGCAACGAAATTGCGCGAAACCACCCCAAACTTTTGGGACCTAAAGTAGTGGATTGCGCATGTTTGTTGCAAAAAACGAAGAAATGGTTCCGGTGGCAAAAACACGTGCTTTGTATGCACCTGATACCCGTTTTCGGAATGAGTGACGTGCGGCAACGAAATTGCGCGAAACCACCCCAAACATGAGTTTTGGACCTAAAGTAGTGGATTGGGCATGTTCGTTGCGAAAAACAAAGAAATGGTTCCGGTGGCAAAAACTCGTGCTTGTATGCACCCTGACACCCGTTTTCTGAATGGGTGACTTGCGGCAACGAAATTGCACGAAACCACCCCAAACATGAGTTTTTGACCTAAAGTAGTGGATTGGGCATGTTCATTGCGAAAAACGAAGAAATGGTTCCGGTGGCAAAAACTCGTGCTTTGTATGCACCTTATTCCCGTTTTCGGAACGGGTGACGTGCGGCAACGAAATTGCGCGAAACCACCTCAGACTTTTGGGACCTAAAGTAGTGGATTGGGCATGTTCGTTGCGAAAAACGAAGAAATGGTTCCGGTGGCAAAAACTCGTGCTTGTATGCACCCTGACACCCGTTTTCGGAATGGGTGACCTGCGGCAACGAAATTGCACAAAACCACCCCAAACATGTGTTTTGGACCTAAAGTAGTGGATTGGGCATGTTCGTTGCGGAAACTGAAGAAATGGTTCCGGTGGCAAAAACTTGTGCTTTGTATGCACCCCGAAACCCATTTTCGGAATGGGTGACGTGCGGCAACGAAATTGCGCGAAACCACCCCAAACTTTTGGGACCTAAAGTAGTGGATTGCGCATGTTTGTTGCAAAAAACGAAGAAATGGTTCCGGTGGCAAAAACACGTGCTTTGTATGCACCTGATACCCGTTTTCGGAATGGGTGACGTGCGGCAACGAAATTGCGCGAAACCACCCGAAACATGAGTTTTGGACCTAAAGTAGTGGATTGGGCATGTTCGTTGCGAAAAACGAAGAAATGGTTCCGGTGGCAAAAACTCGTGCTTGTATGCACCCTGACACCCGTTTTCTGAATGGGTGACTTGCGGCAACGAAATTGCACGAAACCACCCCAAACATGAGTTTTTGACCTAAAGTAGTGGATTGGGCATGTTCGTTGCGAAAAACGAAGAAATGGTTCCGGTGGCAAAAACTCGTGCTTGTATGCACCCTGACACCCGTATTCGGAATGGGTGACTTGCGGCAACGAAATTGCACAAAACCACCCCAAACATGTGTTTTGGACCTAAAGTAGTGGATTGGGCTTGTTCGTTGCGAAAAACGAAGAAATGGTTCCAGTGGCAAAAACTCGTGCTTTGTATGCACCTGATACCCGTTTTCGGAATGGGTGACTTGCGGCAACGAAATTGCACGAAACCACCCCAAACATGAGTTTTTGACCTAAAGTAGTGGATTGGGCATGTTCGTTGCGAAAAACGAAGAAATGGTTCCGGTGGCAAAAACTCGTGCTTGTATGCACCCTGACACCCGTTTTCAGAATGGGTGACTTGCGGCAACGAAATTTCACGAAACCACCCCAAACATGAGTTTTTGACCTAAAGTAGTGGATTGGGCATGTTCGTTGGGAAAAACGAAGAAATGGTTCCGGTGGCAAAAACTCGTGCTTGTATGCACCCTGACACCCGTTTTCGGAATGGGTGACTTGCGGCAACGAAATTGCACAAAACCACCCCAAACATGTGTTTTGGACCTAAAGTAGTGGATTGGGCATGTTCGTTGCGAAAAGGAAGAAATGGTTCCGGGGGCAAAAACTTGTGCTTTGTATGCACCCCGACACCTGTTTTCGGAATGGGTGACGTGCGGCAACGAAATAGCGCGAAACCACCCCAAACTTTTGGGACCTAAAGTAGTGGATTGTGCATGTTCGTTCTGAAAAACGAAGAAATGGTTCCGGTGGCAAAAACTCGTGCTTTGTATGCACCTGATACCCGTTTTCGGAATGGGTGACGTGCGGCAACGAAATTGCGCGAAACCACCCCAAACATGAGTTTTGGACCTAAAGTAGTGGATTGGGCATGTTCGTTGCGAAAAACGAAGAAATGGTTCCGGTGGCAAAAACTCGTGCTTGTATGCACCCTGACACCCGTTTTCTGAATGGGTGACTTGCGGCAACGAAATTGCACGAAACCACCCCAAACATGAGTTTTTGACCTAAAGTAGTGGATTGGGCATGTTGGTTGCGAAAAACGAAGAAATGGTTCCGGTGGCAAAAACTCGTGCTTGTATGCACCCTGACACCCGTTTTGGAATGGGTGACCTGCGGCAACGAAATTGCACAAAACCACCCCAAACATGTGTTTTGGACCTAAAGTAGTGGATTGGGCATGTTCGTTGCGAAAAACAAAGAAATGGTTCCGGTGGCAAAAACTCGTGCTTGTATGCACCCTGACACACGTTTTCGGAATGGGTGACTTGCGGCAACGAAATTGCACGAAACCACCCCAAACATGAGTTTTGGACCTAAAGTAGTGGATTGGGCATGTTCGTTGCGAAAAACGAAGAAATGGTTCCGGTGGCAAAAACTCGTGCTTGTATGCACCCCGACACCCATTTTCGGAATGGGTGACGTGCGGCAACGAAATTGCGCGAAACCACCCCAAACTTTTGGGACCTAAAGTAGTGGATTGCGCATGTTTGTTGCAAAAAACGAAGAAATGGTTCCGGTGGCAAAAACACGTGCTTTGTATGCACCTGATACCCGTTTTCGGAATGGGTGACGTGCGGCAACGAAATTGCGCGAAACCACCCCAAACATGAGTTTTGGACCTAAAGTAGTGGATTGGGCATGTTCGTTGCGAAAAACAAAGAAATGGTTCCGGTGGCAAAAACTCGTGCTTGTATGCACCCTGACACCCGTTTTCTGAATGGGTGACTTGCGGCAACGAAATTGCACGAAACCACCCCAAACATGAGTTTTTGACCTAAAGTAGTGGATTGGGCATGTTCGTTGCGAAAAACGAAGAAATGGTTCCGGTGGCAAAAACTCGTGCTTGTATGCACCCTGACACCCGTATTCGGAATGGGTGACTTGCGGCAACGAAATTGCACAAAACCACCCCAAACATGTGTTTTGGACCTAAAGTAGTGGATTGGGCTTGTTCGTTGCGAAAAACGAAGAAATGGTTCCAGTGGCAAAAACTCGTGCTTTGTATGCACCTGATACCCGTTTTCGGAATGGGTGACTTGCGGCAACGAAATTGCACGAAACCACCCCAAACATGAGTTTTTGACCTAAAGTAGTGGATTGGGCATGTTCGTTGCGAAAAACGAAGAAATGGTTCCGGTGGCAAAAACTCGTGCTTGTATGCACCCTGACACCCGTTTTCAGAATGGGTGACTTGCGGCAACGAAATTTCACGAAACCACCCCAAACATGAGTTTTTGACCTAAAGTAGTGGATTGGGCATGTTCGTTGGGAAAAACGAAGAAATGGTTCCGGTGGCAAAAACTCGTGCTTGTATGCACCCTGACACCCGTTTTCGGAATGGGTGACTTGCGGCAACGAAATTGCACAAAACCACCCCAAACATGTGTTTTGGACCTAAAGTAGTGGATTGGGCATGTTCGTTGCGAAAAGGAAGAAATGGTTCCGGTGGCAAAAACTTGTGCTTTGTATGCACCCCGACACCTGTTTTCGGAATGGGTGACGTGCGGCAACGAAATAGCGCGAAACCACCCCAAACTTTTGGGTCCTAAAGTAGTGGATTGTGCATGTTCGTTCCGAAAAACGAAGAAATGGTTCCGGTGGCAAAAACTCGTGCTTTGTATGCACCTGATACCCGTTTTCGGAATGGGTGACGTGCGGCAACGAAATTGCGCGAAACCACCCCAAACATGAGTTTTGGACCTAAAGTAGTGGATTGGGCATGTTCGTTGCGAAAAACGAAGAAATGGTTCCGGTGGCAAAAACTCGTGCTTGTATGCACCCTGACACCCGTTTTCTGAATGGGTGACTTGCGGCAACGAAATTGCACGAAACCACCCCAAACATGAGTTTTTGACCTAAAGTAGTGGATTGGGCATGTTGGTTGCGAAAAACGAAGAAATGGTTCCGGTGGCAAAAACTCGTGCTTGTATGCACCCTGACACCCGTTTTGGAATGGGTGACCTGCGGCAACGAAATTGCACAAAACCACCCCAAACATGTGTTTTGGACCTAAAGTAGTGGATTGGGCATGTTCGTTGCGAAAAACAAAGAAATGGTTCCGGTGGCAAAAACTCGTGCTTGTATGCACCCTGACACACGTTTTCGGAATGGGTGACTTGCGGCAACGAAATTGCACGAAACCACCCCAAACATGAGTTTTGGACTTAAAGTAGTGGATTGGGCATGTTCGTTGCGAAAAACGAAGAAATGGTTCCGGTGGCAAAAACTCGTGCTTGTATGCACCCCGACACCCATTTTCGGAATGGGTGACGTGCGGCAACGAAATTGCGCGAAACCACCCCAAACTTTTGGGACCTAAAGTAGTGGATTGCGCATGTTTGTTGCAAAAAACGAAGAAATGGTTCCGGTGGCAAAAACACGTGCTTTGTATGCACCTGATACCCGTTTTCGGAATGGGTGACGTGCGGCAACGAAATTGCGCGAAACCACCCCAAACATGAGTTTTGGACCTAAAGTAGTGGATTGGGCATGTTCGTTGCGAAAAACAAAGAAATGGTTCCGGTGGCAAAAACTCGTGCTTGTATGCACCCTGACACCCGTTTTCTGAATGGGTGACTTGCGGCAACGAAATTGCACGAAACCACCCCAAACATGAGTTTTTGACCTAAAGTAGTGGATTGGGCATGTTCATTGCGAAAAACGAAGAAATGGTTCCGGTGGCAAAAACTCGTGCTTTGTATGCACCTTATTCCCGTTTTCGGAACGGGTGACGTGCGGCAACGAAATTGCGCGAAACCACCTCAAACTTTTGGGACCTAAAGTAGTGGATTGGGCATGTTCGTTGCGAAAAACGAAGAAATGGTTCCGGTGGCAAAAACTCGTGCTTGTATGCACCCTGACACCCGTTTTCGGAATGGGTGACCTGCGGCAACGAAATTGCACAAAACCACCCCAAACATGTGTTTTGGACCTAAAGTAGTGGATTGGGCATGTTCGTTGTGGAAAACGAAGAAATGGTTCCGGTGGCAAAAACTTGTGCTTTGTATGCACCCCGACACCCATTTTCGGAATGGGTGACGTGCGGCAACGAAATTGCGCGAAACCACCCCAAACTTTTGGGACCTAAAGTAGTGGATTGCGCATGTTTGTTGCAAAAAACGAAGAAATGGTTCCGGTGGCAAAAACACGTGCTTTGTATGCACCTGATACCCGTTTTCGGAATGGGTGACGTGCGGCAACGAAATTGCGCGAAACCACCCGAAACATGAGTTTTGGACCTAAAGTAGTGGATTGGGCATGTTCGTTGCGAAAAACGAAGAAATGGTTCCGGTGGCAAAAACTCGTGCTTGTATGCACCCTGACACCCGTTTTCAGAATGGGTGACTTGCGGCAACGAAATTTCACGAAACCACCCCAAACATGAGTTTTTGACCTAAAGTAGTGGATTGGGCATGTTCGTTGGGAAAAACGAAGAAATGGTTCCGGTGGCAAAAACTCGTGCTTGTATGAACCCTGACACCCGTTTTCGGAATGGGTGACTTGCGGCAACGAAATTGCACAAAACCACCCCAAACATGTGTTTTGGACCTAAAGTAGTGGATTGGGCATGTTCGTTGCGAAAAGGAAGAAATGGTTCCGGTGGCAAAAACTTGTGCTTTGTATGCACCCCGACACCTGTTTTCGGAATGGGTGACGTGCGGCAACGAAATAGCGCGAAACCACCCCAAACTTTTGGGACCTAAAGTAGTGGATTGTGCATGTTCGTTCCGAAAAACGAAGAAATGGTTGCGGTGGCAAAAACTCGTGCTTTATATGCACCTGATACCCGTTTTCGGAATGGGTGACGTGCTGCAACGAAATTGCGCGAAACCACCCCAAACATGAGTTTTGGACCTAAAGTAGTGGATTGGGCATGTTCGTTGCGAAAAAACGAAGAAATGGTTCCAGTGGCAAAAACTCGTGCTTGTATGCACCCTGACACCCGTTTTCGGAATGGGTGACTTGCGGCAACGAAATTGCACGAAACCACCCCAAACATGAGTTTTTGACCTAAAGTAGTAGATTGGGCATGTTGGTTGCGAAAAACAAAGAAATGGTTCCGGTGGCAAAAACTCGTGCTTGTATGCACCCTGACACCCGTTTTCGGAATGGGTGACCTGCGGCAACGAAATTGCACAAAACCACCCCAAACATGTGTTTTGGACCTAAAGTAGTGGATTGGGCATGTTCGTTGCGGAAAACGAAGAAATGGTTCCGGTGGCAAAAACTTGTGCTTTGTATGCACCCCGACACCCATTTTCGGAATGGGTGACGTGCGGCAACGAAATTGCGCGAAACCACCCCAAACTTTTGGGACCTAAAGTAGTGGATTGCGCATGTTTGTTGCAAAAAACGAAGAAATGGTTCCGGTGGCAAAAACACGTGCTTTGTATGCACCTGATACCCGTTTTCGGAATGGGTGACGTGCGGCAACGAAATTGCGCGAAACCACCCGAAACATGAGTTTTGGACCTAAAGTAGTGGATTGGGCATGTTCGTTGCGAAAAACGAAGAAATGGTTCCGGTGGCAAAAACTCGTGCTTGTATGCACCCTGACACCCGTTTTCAGAATGGGTGACTTGCGGCAACGAAATTTCACGAAACCACCCCAAACATGAGTTTTTGACCTAAAGTAGTGGATTGGGCATGTTCGTTGGGAAAAACGAAGAAATGGTTCCGGTGGCAAAAAGTCGTGCTTGTATGCACCCTGACACCCGTTTTCGGAATGGGTGACTTGCGGCAACGAAATTGCACAAAACCACCCCAAACATGTGTTTTGGACCTAAAGTAGTGGATTGGGCATGTTCGTTGCGAAAAGGAAGAAATGGTTCCGGTGGCAAAAACTTGTGCTTTGTATGCACCCCGACACCTGTTTTCGGAATGGGTGACGTGCGGCAACGAAATAGCGCGAAACCACCCCAAACTTTTGGGACCTAAAGTATTGGATTGTGCATGTTCGTTCCGAAAAACGAAGAAATGGTTGCGGTGGCAAAAACTCGTGCTTTGTATGCACCTGATACCCGTTTTCGGAATGGGTGACGTGCGGCAACGAAATTGCGCGAAACCACCCCAAACATGAGTTTTGGACCTAAAGTAGTGGATTGGGCATGTTCGTTGCGAAAAACGAAGAAATGGTTCCGGTGGCAAAAACTCGTGCTTGTATGCACCCTGACACCCGTTTTCGGAATGGGTGACTTGCGGCAACGAAATTGCACGAAACCACCCCAAACATGAGTTTTTGACCTAAAGTAGTGGATTGGGCATGTTGGTTGCGAAAAACAAAGAAATGGTTCCGGTGGCAAAAACTCGTGCTTGTATGCACCCTGACACCCGTTTTCGGAATGGGTGACCTGCGGCAACGAAATTGCACAAAACCACCCCAAACATGTGTTTTGGACCTAAAGTAGTGGATTGGGCATGTTCGTTGCGAAAAACGAAGAAATGGTTCCGGTGGCAAAAACTCGTGCTTGTATGCACCCTGACACACGTTTTCGGAATGGGTGACTTGCGGCAACGAAATTGCACGAAACCACCCCAAACATGAGTTTTGGACCTAAAGTAGTGGATTGGGCATGTTCGTTGCGAAAAACGAAGAAATGGTTCCGGTGGCAAAAACTCGTGCTTGTATGCACCCCGACACCCATTTTCGGAATGGGTGACGTGCGGCAACGAAATTGCGCGAAACCACCCCAAACTTTTGGGACCTAAAGTAGTGGATTGCGCATGTTTGTTGCAAAAAACGAAGAAATGGTTCCGGTGGCAAAAACACGTGCTTTGTATGCACCTGATACCCGTTTTCGGAATGGGTGACGTGCGGCAACGAAATTGCGCGAAACCACCCCAAACATGAGTTTTGGACCTAAAGTAGTGGATTGGGCATGTTCGTTGCGAAAAACAAAGAAATGGTTCCGGTGGCAAAAACTCGTGCTTGTATGCACCCTGACACCCGTTTTCTGAATGGGTGACTTGCGGCAACGAAATTGCACGAAACCACCCCAAACATGAGTTTTTGACCTAAAGTAGTGGATTGGGCATGTTCATTGCGAAAAACGAAGAAATGGTTCCGGTGGCAAAAACTCGTGCTTTGTATGCACCTTATTCCCGTTTTCGGAACGGGTGACGTGCGGCAACGAAATTGCGCGAAACCACCTCAAACTTTTGGGACCTAAAGTAGTGGATTGGGCATGTTCGTTGCGAAAAACGAAGAAATGGTTCCGGTGGCAAAAACTCGTGCTTGTATGCACCCTGACACCCGTTTTCGGAATGGGTGACCTGCGGCAACGAAATTGCACAAAACCACCCCAAACATGTGTTTTGGACCTAAAGTAGTGGATTGGGCATGTTCGTTGCGGAAAACGAAGAAATGGTTCCGGTGGCAAAAACTTGTGCTTTGTATGCACCCCGACACCCATTTTCGGAATGGGTGACGTGCGGCAACGAAATTGCGCGAAACCACCCCAAACTTTTGGGACCTAAAGTAGTGGATTGCGCATGTTTGTTGCAAAAAACGAAGAAATGGTTCCGGTGGCAAAAACACGTGCTTTGTATGCACCTGATACCCGTTTTCGGAATGGGTGACGTGCGGCAACGAAATTGCGCGAAACCACCCGAAACATGAGTTTTGGACCTAAAGTAGTGGATTGGGCATGTTCGTTGCGAAAAACGAAGAAATGGTTCCGGTGGCAAAAACTCGTGCTTGTATGCACCCTGACACCCGTTTTCTGAATGGGTGACTTGCGGCAACGAAATTGCACGAAACCACCCCAAACATGAGTTTTTGACCTAAAGTAGTGGATTGGGCATGTTCGTTGCGAAAAACGAAGAAATGGTTCCGGTGGCAAAAACTCGTGCTTGTATGCACCCTGACACCCGTATTCGGAATGGGTGACTTGCGGCAACGAAATTGCACAAAACCACCCCAAACATGTGTTTTGGACCTAAAGTAGTGGATTGGGCTTGTTCGTTGCGAAAAACGAAGAAATGGTTCCGGTGGCAAAAACTCGTGCTTTGTATGCACCTGATACCCGTTTTCGGAATGGGTGACTTGCGGCAACGAAATTGCACGAAACCACCCCAAACATGAGTTTTTGACCTAAAGTAGTGAATTGGGCATGTTCGTTGCGAAAAACGAAGAAATGGTTCCGGTGGCAAAAACTCGTGCTTGTATGCACCCTGACACCCGTTTTCAGAATGGGTGACTTGCGGCAACGAAATTTCACGAAACCACCCCAAACATGAGTTTTTGACCTAAAGTAGTGGATTGGGCATGTTCGTTGGGAAAAACGAAGAAATGGTTCCGGTGGCAAAAACTCGTGCTTGTATGCACCCTGACACCCGTTTTCGGAATGGGTGACTTGCGGCAACGAAATTGCACAAAACCACCCCAAACATGTGTTTTGGACCTAAAGTAGTGGATTGGGCATGTTCGTTGCGAAAAGGAAGAAATGGTTCCGGTGGCAAAAACTTGTGCTTTGTATGCACCCCGACACCTGTTTTCGGAATGGGTGACGTGCGGCAACGAAATAGCGCGAAACCACCCCAAACTTTTGGGACCTAAAGTAGTGGATTGTGCATGTTCGTTCCGAAAAACGAAGAAATGGTTCCGGTGGCAAAAACTCGTGCTTTGTATGCACCTGATACCCGTTTTCGGAATGGGTGACGTGCGGCAACGAAATTGCGCGAAACCACCCCAAACATGAGTTTTGGACCTAAAGTAGTGGATTGGGCATGTTCGTTGCGAAAAACGAAGAAATGGTTCCGGTGGCAAAAACTCGTGCTTGTATGCACCCTGACACCCGTTTTCTGAATGGGTGACTTGCGGCAACGAAATTGCACGAAACCACCCCAAACATGAGTTTTTGACCTAAAGTAGTGGATTGGGCATGTTGGTTGCGAAAAACGAAGAAATGGTTCCGGTGGCAAAAACTCGTGCTTGTATGCACCCTGACACCCGTTTTCGGAATGGGTGACCTGCGGCAACGAAATTGCACAAAACCACCCCAAACATGTGTTTTGGACCTAAAGTAGTGGATTGGGCATGTTCGTTGCGAAAAACGAAGAAATGGTTTCGGTGGCAAAAACTCGTGCTTGTATGCACCCTGACACACGTTTTCGGAATGGGTGACTTGCGGCAACGAAATTGCACGAAACCACCCCAAACATGAGTTTTGGACCTAAAGTAGTGGATTGGGCATGTTCGTTGCGAAAAACGAAGAAATGGTTCCGGTGGCAAAAACTCGTGCTTGTATGCACCCCGACACCCATTTTCGGAATGGGTGACGTGCGGCAATGAAATTGCGCGAAACCACCCCAAACTTTTGGGACCTAAAGTAGTGGATTGCGCATGTTTGTTGCAAAAAACGAAGAAATGGTTCCGGTGGCAAAAACACGTGCTTTGTATGCACCTGATACCCGTTTTCGGAATGGGTGACGTGCGGCAACGAAATTGCGCGAAACCACCCCAAACATGAGTTTTGGACCTAAAGTAGTGGATTGGGCATGTTCGTTGCGAAAAACAAAGAAATGGTTCCGGTGGCAAAAACTCGTGCTTGTATGCACCCTGACACCCGTTTTCTGAATGGGTGACTTGCGGCAACGAAATTGCACGAAACCACCCCAAACATGAGTTTTTGACCTAAAGTAGTGGATTGGGCATGTTCATTGCGAAAAACGAAGAAATGGTTCCGGTGGCAAAAACTCGTGCTTTGTATGCACCTTATTCCCGTTTTCGGAACGGGTGACGTGCGGCAACGAAATTGCGCGAAACCACCTCAAACTTTTGGGACCTAAAGTAGTGGATTGGGCATGTTCGTTGCGAAAAACGAAGAAATGGTTCCGGTGGCAAAAACTCGTGCTTGTATGCACCCTGACACCCGTTTTCGGAATGGGTGACCTGCGGCAACGAAATTGCACAAAACCACCCCAAACATGTGTTTTGGACCTAAAGTAGTGGATTGGGCATGTTCGTTGCGGAAAACGAAGAAATGGTTCCGGTGGCAAAAACTTGTGCTTTGTATGCACCCCGACACCCATTTTCGGAATGGGTGACGTGCGGCAAAGAAATTGCGCGAAACCACCCCAAACTTTTGGGACCTAAAGTAGTGGATTGCGCATGTTTGTTGCAAAAAACGAAGAAATGGTTCCGGTGGCAAAAACACGTGCTTTGTATGCACCTGATACCCGTTTTCGGAATGGGTGACGTGCGGCAACGAAATTGCGCGAAACCACCCGAAACATGAGTTTTGGACCTAAAGTAGTGGATTGGGCATGTTCGTTGCGAAAAACGAAGAAATGGTTCCGGTGGCAAAAACTCGTGCTTGTATGCACCCTGACACCCGTTTTCTGAATGGGTGACTTGCGGCAATGAAATTGCACGAAACCACCCCAAACATGAGTTTTTGACCTAAAGTAGTGGATTGGGCATGTTCGTTGCGAAAAACGAAGAAATGGTTCCGGTGGCAAAAACTCGTGCTTGTATGCACCCTGACACCCGTATTCGGAATGGGTGACTTGCGGCAACGAAATTGCACAAAACCACCCCAAACATGTGTTTTGGACCTAAAGTAGTGGATTGGGCTTGTTCGTTGCGAAAAACGATGAAATGGTTCCGGTGGCAAAAACTCGTGCTTTGTATGCACCTGATACCCGTTTTCGGAATGGGTGACTTGCGGCAACGAAATTGCACGAAACCACCCCAAACATGAGTTTTTGACCTAAAGTAGTGGATTGGGCATGTTCGTTGCGAAAAACGAAGAAATGGTTCCGGTGGCAAAAACTCGTGCTTGTATGCACCCTGACACCCGTTTTCAGAATGGGTGACTTGCGGCAACGAAATTTCACGAAACCACCCCAAACATGAGTTTTTGACCTAAAGTAGTGGATTGGGCATGTTCGTTGGGAAAAACGAAGAAATGGTTCCGGTGGCAAAAACTCGTGCTTGTATGCACCCTGACACCCGTTTTCGGAATGGGTGACTTGCGGCAACGAAATTGCACAAAACCACCCCAAACATGTGTTTTGGACCTAAAGTAGTGGATTGGGCATGTTCGTTGCGAAAAGGAAGAAATGGTTCCGGTGGCAAAAACTTGTGCTTTGTATGCACCCCGACACCTGTTTTCGGAATGGGTGACGTGCGGCAACGAAATAGCGCGAAACCACCCCAAACTTTTGGGACCTAAAGTAGTGGATTGTGCATGTTCGTTCCGAAAAACGAAGAAATGGTTCCGGTGGCAAAAACTCGTGCTTTGTATGCACCTGATACCCGTTTTCGGAATGGGTGACGTGCGGCAACGAAATTGCGCGAAACCACCCCAAACATGAGTTTTGGACCTAAAGTAGTGGATTGGGCATGTTCGTTGCGAAAAACGAAGAAATGGTTCCGGTGGCAAAAACTCGTGCTTGTATGCACCCTGACACCCGTTTTCTGAATGGGTGACTTGCGGCAACGAAATTGCACGAAACCACCCCAAACATTAGTTTTTGACCTAAAGTAGTGGATTGGGCATGTTCGTTGCGAAAAACGAAGAAATGGTTCCGGTGGCAAAAACTCGTGCTTTGTATGCACCTTATTCCCGTTTTCGGAACGGGTGACGTGCGGCAACGAAATTGCGCGAAACCACCTCAAACTTTTGGGACCTAAAGTAGTGGATTGGGCATGTTCGTTGCGAAAAACGAAGAAATGGTTCCGGTGGCAAAAACTCGTGCTTGTATGCACCCTGACACCCGTTTTCGGAATGGGTGACCTGCGGCAACGAAATTGCACAAAACCACCCCAAACATGTGTTTTGGACCTAAAGTAGTGGATTGGGCATGTTTGTTGCAGAAAACGAAGAAATGGTTCCGGTGGCAAAAACTTGTGCTTGTATGCACCCCGACACCCATTTTCGGAATGGGTGACTTGCGGCAACGAAATTGCGCGAAACCACCCCAAACATGAGTTTTTGACCTAAAGTAGTGGATTGGGCATGTTCGTTGCGAAAAACGAAAAATGGTTCCGGTGGCAAAAACTCGTGCCTTGTATGCACCTTATACCCGTTTTCGGAATGGGTGACGTGCGGCAACGAAATTGCGCGAAACCACCCCAGACTTTTGGGACCTAAAGTAGTGGATTGGGCATGTTCGTTGCGAAAAACGAAGAAATGCTTCCGGTTGCAAAAACTCGTGCTTTGTATGCACCTGATACCCGTTTTCGGAATGGGTGACTTGCGGCAACGAAATTGCACAAAACCACCCCAAACATGTGTTTTGGACCTAAAGTAGTGGATTGGGCATGTTCGTTGCGAAAAAACGAAGAAATGGTTCCGGTGGCAAAAACTCATGCTTTGTGTGCAACTGATACCCGTTTTTGGAATGGGTGACTTGCGGCAACGAAATTGCACGAAACCATCCCAAACATGAGTTTTTGACCTAAAGTAGTGGATTGGGCATGTTCGTTGCGAAAAACGAAGAAATTGTTCCGGTGGCAAAAACTCGTGCTTGTATGCACCCTGACACCCGTTTTCAGAATGGGTGACTTGCGGCAACGAAATTGCACGAAACCACCCCAAACATGAGTTTTTGACCTAAAGTAGTGGATTGGGCATGTTCGTTGCGAAAAACGAAGAAATGGTTCCGGTGGCAAAAACTCGTGCTTGTATGCACCCTGACACACGTTTTCGGAATGGGTGACTTGCGGCAACGAAATTGCACAAAACCACCCCAAACATGTGTTTTGGACCTAAAGTAGTGGACTGGGCATGTTCATTGCGAAAAGGAAGAAATGGTTCCGGTGGCAAAAACTTGTGCTTTGTATGCACCCCGACACCCATTTTCGGAATGGGTGACGTGCGGCAACGAAATTGCGCGAAACCACCCCAAACTTTTGGGACCTAAAGTAGTGGATTGTGCATGTTCGTTCCGAAAAACGAAGAAATGGTTCCGGTGGCAAAAACTCGTGCTTTATATGCACCTGATACCCGTTTTCGGAATGGGTGACGTGCGGCAACGAAATTGCGCGAAACCACCCCAAACTCACCTAAAGTAGTGGATTAGGCATGTTCGTTGCGAAAAACAGAAAAAATGGTAGGTGGCAAAAACTCGTGCTTGAATGCACCCTGACACCCGTTTTCGGAATGGGTGACTTGCGGCAACGAAATTGCACGAAACCACCCCAAACATGAGTTTTTGACCTAAAGTAGTGGATTGGGCATGTTCGTTGCGAAAAACGAAGAAATGGTTCCGGTGGCAAAAACTCGTGCTTTGTATGCACCTGATACCCGTTTTCGGAATGGGTGACGTGCGGCAACGAAATTGCGCGAAACCACCCCAAACATGAGTTTTGGACCTAATGTAGTGGATTGGGCATGTTCGTTGCGAAAAACGAAGAAATGGTTCCGTTGGCAAAAACCCGTGCTAGTATGCACCCTGACACCCGTTTTCGGAATGGGTGACTTGCGGCAATGAAATTGCACGGAACCACCCCAAACATGAGTTTTTGACCTAAAGTAGTGGATTGGGCATGTTCGTTGCGAAAAACGAAGAAATGGTTCCGGTGGCAAAAACTCGTGCTTGTATGCACCCTGACACCCGTTTTCGGAATGGGTGACTTGCAGCAACGAAATTGCACAAAACCACCCCAAACATGTGTTTTGGACCTAAAGTAGTGGATTGGGTATGTTCGTTGCGAAAAACGAAGAAATGGTTCCGGTGGCAAAAACTTGTGCTTTGTATGCACCCCGACACCCGTTTTCGGAATGGGTGACGTGCGGCAACGAAATTGCGCGAAACCACCCCAAACTTTTGGGACCTAAAGTAGTGGATTGCGCATGTTTGTTGCAAAAAACGAAGAAATGGTTCCGGTGGCAAAAACTCGTGCTTTGTATGCACCTAATACCCGTTTTCGGAATGGGTGACGTGCGGCAACGAAATTGCGCGAAACCACCCCAAACAAGAGTTTTGGACCTAAAGTAGTGGATTGGGCATGTTCGTTGCGAAAAACGAAGAAATGGTTCCAGTGGCAAAAACTCGTGCTTGTATGCACCCTGACACCCGTTTTCTGAATGGGTGACTTGCGGCAACGAAATTGCACGAAACCACCCCAAACATGAGTTTTTGACCTAAAGTAGTGGATTGGGCATGTTCGTTGCGAAAAACGAAGAAATGGTTCCGGTGGCAAAAACTCGTGCTTTGTATGCACCTTATACCCGTTTTCGGAATGGGTGACGTGCGGCAACGAAATTGCGTGAAACCACCTCAAACTTTTGGGACCTAAAGTAGTGGATTGGGCATGTTCGTTGCGAAAAACGAAGAAATGGTTCCGGTGGCAAAAACTCGTGCTTTGTATGCACCTAATACCCGTTTTCAGAATGGGTGACTTGCGGCAACGAAATTGCACGAAATCACACCAAACATGAGTTTTTGACCTAAAGTAGTGGATTGGCCATGTTCGTTGCGAAAAACGAAGAAATGGTTCCGGTGGCAAAAACTCGTGCTTGTATGCACCCTGACACCCGTTTTCGGAATGGGTGACTTACGGCAACGAAATTGCACGAAACCACCCCAAACATGAGTTTTTGACCTAAAGTAGTGGATTGGGCATGTTCGTTGCGAAAAACGAAGAAATGGTTCCGGTGGCAAAAACTCGTGCTTGTATGCACCCTGACACACGTTTTCGGAATGGGTGACTTGCGGCAACGAAATTGCACAAAACCACAACAAACATGTGTTTTGGACCTAAAGTAGTGGATTGGGCATGTTCGTTGCGAAAAACGAAGAAATGGTTCCGGTGGCAAAAACTCATGCTTTGTATGCAACTGATACCCGTTTTCGGAATGGGTGACTTGCGACAACGAAATTGCACGAAACCACCCCAAACATTAGTTTTTGACCTAAAGTAGTGGATTGGGCATGTTCGTTGCGAAAAACGAAGAAATTGTTCCGGTGGCAAAAACTCGTGCTTGTATGCACCCTGACACCCGTTTTCAGAATGGGTGACTTGCGGCAACGAAATTGCACGAAACCACCCCAAACATGAGTTTTTGACCTAAAGTAGTAGATTGGGCATGTTCGTTGCGAAAACGAAGAAATGGTTCCGGTGGCAAAAACTCGTGCTTGTATGCACCCTGACACACGTTTTCGGAATGGGTGACTTGCGGTAACGAAATTGCACAAAACCACCCCAAACATGTGTTTTGGACCTAAAGTAGTGGATTGGGCATGTTCATTGCGAAAAGGAAGAAATGGTTCCGGTGGCAAAAACTTGTGCTTTGTATGCACCCCGACACCCATTTTCGGAATGGGTGACGTGCGGCAACGAAATTGCGCGAAACCACCCCAAACTTTTGGGACCTAAAGTAGTGGATTGTGCATGTTCGTTCCGAAAAACGAAGAAATGGTTCCGGTGGCAAAAACTCGTGCTTTGTATGCACCTGATACCCGTTTTCGGAATGGGTGACGTGCGGCAACGAAATTGCGCGAAACAACCCCAAACATGAGTTTTGGACCTAAAGTAGTGGATTGGGCATGTTCGTTGCGAAAAACGAAGAAATGGTTCCGGTGGCAAAAACTCGTGCTTGTATGCACCCTGACACCCGTTTTCGGAATGGGTGACTTGCAGCAACGAAATTGCACGAAACCACCCCAAACATGAGTTTTTGACCTAAAGTAGTGGATTGGGCATGCTCGTTGCGAAAAACGAAGAAATGGTTTCGGTGGCAAAAACTCGTGCTTTGTATGCACCTGATACCCGTTTTCGGAATGGGTGACGTGCGGCAACGAAATTGCGCGAAACCACCCCAAACATGAGTTTTGGACATAAAGTAGTGGATTGGGCATGTTCGTTGCGAAAAACGAAGAAATGGTTCCGGTGGCAAAAACTCGTGCTTGTATGCACCCTGACACCCGTTTTCGGAATGGGTGACTTGCGGCAACGAAATTGCACGAAACCACCCCAAACATGAGTTTTTGACCTAAAGTAGTGGATTGGGCATGTTCGTTGCGAAAAACGAAGAAATGGTTCTGGTGGCAAAAACTCGTGCTTGTATGCACCCTGACACCCGTTTTCGGAATGGGTGACTTGCGGCAACGAAATTGCACAAAAACACCCCAAACATGTGTTTTGGACCTAAAGTAGTGGATTGGGTATGTTCGTTGCGAAAAACGAAGAAATGGTTCCGGTGGCAAAAACTTGTGCTTTGTATGCACCCCGACACCCGTTTTCGGAATGGGTGACGTGCGGCAACGAAATTGCGCGAAACCACCCCAAACTTTTGGGACCTAAAGTAGTGGATTGCGCATGTTTGTTGCAAAAAATGAAGAAATGGTTCCGGTGGCAAAAACTCGTGCTTTGTATGCACCTGAAACCCGTTTTCGGAATGGGTGACGTGCGGCAACGAAATTGCGCGAAACCACCCCAAACATGAGTTTTGGACCTAAAGTAGTGGATTGGGCATGTTCGTTGCGAAAAACGAAGAAATGGTTCCAGTGGCAAAAACTCGTGCTTGTATGCACCCTGACACCCGTTTTCGGAATGGGTGACTTGCGGCAACAAAATTGCACGAAACCACCCCAAACATGAGTTTTTGACCTAAAGTTGTGGATTGGGCATGTTCTTTGCGAAAAACGAAGAAATGGTTCCGGTGGCAAAAACTCGTGCTTTGTATGCACCGTATACCCGTTTTCGGAATGGGTGACGTGCGGCAACGAAATTGCGCGAAACCACCTCAAACTTTTGGGACCTAAAGTAGTGGATTGGGCATGTTCGTTGCGAAAAACGAAGAAATGGTTCCGGTGGCAAAAACTCGTGCTTTGTATGCACCTTATACCCGTTTTCGGAATGGGTGACGTGCGGCAACGAAATTGCGCGAAACCACCTCAAACTTTTGGGACCTAAAGTAGTGGATTGGGCATGTTCGTTGCGAAAAACGAAGAAATGGTTCCGGTGGCAAAAACTCGTGCTTTGTATGCACCTAATACCCGTTTTCGGAATGGGTGACTTGCGGCAACGAAATTGCACGAAATCACACCAAACATGAGTTTTTGACCTAAAGTAGTGGATTGGCCATGTTCGTTGCGAAAAACGAAGAAATGGTTCCGGTGGCAAAAACTCGTGCTTGTATGCACCCTGACACCCGTTTTCGGAATGGGTGACTTACGGCAACGAAATTGCACGAAACCACCCCAAACATGAGTTTTTGACCTAAAGTAGTGGATTGGGCATGTTCGTTGCGAAAAACGAAGAAATGGTTCCGGTGGCAAAAACTCGTGCTTGTATGCACCCTGACACACGTTTTCGGAATGGGTGACTTGCGGCAACGAAATTGCACAAAACCACAACAAACATGTGTTTTGGACCTAAAGTAGTGGATTGGGCATGTTCGTTGCGAAAAACGAAGAAATGGTTCCGGTGGCAAAAACTCATGCTTTGTATGCAACTGATACCCGTTTTCGGAATGGGTGACTTGCGACAACGAAGTTGCACGAAACCACCCCAAACATTAGTTTTTGACCTAAAGTAGTGGATTGGGCATGTTCGTTGCGAAAAACGAAGAAATTGTTCCGGTGGCAAAAACTCGTGCTTGTATGCACCCTGACACCCGTTTTCAGAATGGGTGACTTGCGGCAACGAAATTGCACGAAACCACCCCAAACATGAGTTTTTGACCTAAAGTAGTGGATTGGGCATGTTCGTTGCGAAAAACGAAGAAATGGTTCCGGTGGCAAAAACTCGTGCTTGTATGCACCCTGACACACGTTTTCGGAATGGGTGACTTGCGGTAACGAAATTGCACAAAACCACCCCAAACATGTGTTTTGGACCTAAAGTAGTAGATTGGGCATGTTCGTTGCGAAAACGAAGAAATGGTTCCGGTGGCAAAAACTTGTGCTTTGTATGCACCCCGACACCCGTTTTCGGAATGGGTGACGTGCGGCAACGAAATTGCGCGAAACCACCCCAAACTTTTGGGACCTAAAGTAGTGGATTGGGCATGTTCGTTGCGAAAAACGAAGAAATGGTTCCGGTGGCAAAAACTCGTGCTTTGTATGCACCTGATACCCGTTTTCGGAATGGGTGACGTGCGGCAACGAAATTGCGCGAAACAACCCCAAACATGAGTTTTGGACCTAAAGTAGTGGATTGGGCATGTTCGTTGCGAAAAACGAAGAAATGGTTCCGGTGGCAAAAACTCGTGCTTGTATGCACCCTGACACCCGTTTTCGGAATGGGTGACTTGCAGCAACGAAATTGCACGAAACCACCCCAAACATGAGTTTTTGACCTAAAGTAGTGGATTGGGCATGCTCGTTGTGAAAAACGAAGAAATGGTTCCGGTGGCAAAAACTCGTGCTTTGTATGCACCTGATACCCGTTTTCGGAATGGGTGACGTGCGGCAACGAAATTGCGCGAAACCACCCCAAACATGAGTTTTGGACATAAAGTAGTGGATTGGGCATGTTCGTTGCGAAAAACGAAGAAATAGTTCCGGTGGCAAAAACTCGTGCTTGTATGCACCCTGACACCCGTTTTCGGAATGGGTGACTTGCGGCAACGAAATTGCACGAAACCACCCCAAACATGAGTTTTTGACCTAAAGTAGTGGATTGGGCATGTTCGTTGCGAAAAACGAAGAAATGGTTCTGGTGGCAAAAACTCGTGCTTGTATGCACCCTGACACCCGTTTTCGGAATGGGTGACTTGCGGCAACGAAATTGCACAAAACCACCCCAAACATGTGTTTAGGACCTAAAGTAGTGGATTGGGTATGTTCGTTGCGAAAAACGAAGAAATGGTTCCGGTGGCAAAAACTTGTGCTTTGTATGCACCCCGACACCCGTTTTCGGAATGGGTGACGTGCGGCAACGAAATTGCGCGAAACCACCCCAAACTTTTGGGACCTAAAGTAGTGGATTGCGCATGTTTGTTGCAAAAAATGAAGAAATGGTTCCGGTGGCAAAAACTCGTGCTTTGTATGCACCTGAAACCCGTTTTCGGAATGGGTGACGTGCGGCAACGAAATTGCGCGAAACCACCCCAAACATGAGTTTTGGACCTAAAGTAGTGGATTGGGCATGTTCGTTGCGAAAAACGAAGAAATGGTTCCAGTGGCAAAAACTCGTGCTTGTATGCACCCTGACACCCGTTTTCGGAATGGGTGATTTGCGGCAACAAAATTGCACGAAACCACCCCAAACATGAGTTTTTGACCTAAAGTAGTGGATTGGGCATGTTCTTTGCGAAAAACGAAGAAATGGTTCCGGTGGCAAAAACTCGTGCTTTGTATGCACCGTATACCCGTTTTCGGAATGGGTGACGTGCGGCAACGAAATTGCGCGAAACCACCTCAAACTTTTGGGACCTAAAGTAGTGGATTGGGCATGTTCGTTGCGAAAAACGAAGAAATGGTTCCGGTGGCAAAAACTCGTGCTTTGTATGCACCTGATACCCGTTTTCGGAATGGGTGACTTGCGGCAACGAAATTGCACGAAATCACACCAAACATGAGTTTTTGACCTAAAGTAGTGGATTGGCCATGTTCGTTGCGAAAAATGAAGAAATGGTTCCGGTGGCAAAAACTCGTGCTTGTATGCACCCTGACACCCGTTTTCGGAATGGGTGACTTACGGCAACGAAATTGCACGAAACCACCCCAAACATGAGTTTTTGACCTAAAGTAGTGGATTGGGCATGTTCGTTGCGAAAAACGAAGAAATGGTTCCGGTGGCAAAAACTCGTGCTTGTATGCACCCTGACACACGTTTTCGGAATGGGTGACTTGCGACAACGAAATTGCACAAAACCACCCCAAACATGTGTTTTGGACCTAAAGTAGTGGATTGGGCATGTTCGTTGCGAAAAACGAAGAAATGGTTCCGGTGGCAAAAACTCATGCTTTGTATGCAACTGATACCCGTTTTCGGAATTGGTGACTTGCGACAACGAAATTGCACGAAACCACCCCAAACATTAGTTTTTGACCTAAAGTAGTGGATTGGGCATGTTCGTTGCGAAAAACGAAGAAATTGTTCCGGTGGCAAAAACTCGTGCTTGTATGCACCCTGACACCCGTTTTCAGAATGGGTGACTTGCGGCAACGAAATTGCACGAAACCACCCCAAACATGAGTTTTTGACCTAAAGTAGTGGATTGGGCATGTTCGTTGCGAAAAACGAAGAAATGGTTCCGGTGGCAAAAACTCGTGCTTGTATGCACCCTGACACACGTTTTCGGAATGGGTGACTTGCGGTAACGAAATTGCACAAAACCACCCCAAACATGTGTTTTGGACCTAAAGTAGTGGATTGGGCATGTTCATTGCGAAAAGGAAGAAATGGTTCCGGTGGCAAAAACTTGTGCTTTGTATGCACCCCGACACCCGTTTTCGGAATGGGTGACGTGCGGCAACGAAATTGCGCGAAACCACCCCAAACTTTTGGGACCTAAAGTAGTGGATTGTGCATGTTCGTTCCGAAAAACGAAGAAATGGTTCCGGTGGCAAAAACTCGTGCTTTGTATGCACCAGATACCCGTTTTCGGAATGGGTGACGTGCGAAAACGAAATTGCGCGAAACAACCCCAAACATGAGTTTTGGACCTAAAGTAGTGGATTGGGCATGTTCGTTGCGAAAAACGAAGAAATGGTTCCAGTGGCAAAAACTCGTGCTTGTATGCACCCTAACACCCGTTTTCGGAATGGGTGACTTGCAGCAACGAAATTGCACGAAACCACCCCAAACATGAGTTTTTGACCTAAAGTAGTGGATTGGGCATGCTCGTTGCGAAAAACGAAGAAATGGTTCCGGTGGCAAAAACTCGTGCTTTGTATGCACCTGATACCCGTTTTCGGAATGGGTGACGTGCGGCAACGAAATTGCGCGAAACCACCCCAAACATGAGTTTTGGACATAAAGTAGTGGATTGGGCATGTTCGTTGCGAAAAACGAAGAAATGGTTCCGGTGGCAAAAACTCGTGCTTGTATGCACCCTGACACCCGTTTTCGGAATGGGTGACTTGCGGCAACGAAATTGCACGAAACCACCCCAAACATGAGTTTTTGACCTAAAGTAGTGGATTGGGCATGTTCGTTGCGAAAAACGAAGAAATGGTTCCGGTGGCAAAAACTCGTGCTTGTATGCACCCTGACACCCGTTTTCGGAATGGGTGACTTGCGGCAACAAAATTGCACAAAACCACCCCAAACATGTGTTTTGGACCTAAAGTAGTGGATTGGGTATGTTCGTTGCGAAAAACGAAGAAATGGTTCCGGTGGCAAAAACTTGTGCTTTGTATGCACCCCGACACCCGTTTTCGGAATGGGTGACGTGCGGCAACGAAATTGCGCGAAACCACCCCAAACTTTTGGGACCTAAAGTAGTGGATTTCGCATGTTTGTTGCAAAAAACGAAGAAATGGTTCCGGTGGCAAAAACTCGTGCTTTGTATGCACCTGATACCCGTTTTCGGAATGGGTGACGTGCGGCAACGAAATTGCGCGAAACCACCCCAAACATGAGTTTTGGACCTAAAGTAGTGGATTGGGCATGTTCGTTGCGAAAAACGAAGAAATGGTTCCAGTGGCAAAAACTCGTGCTTGTATGCACCCTGACACCCGTTTTCAGAATGGGTGACTTGCGGCAACGAAATTGCACGAAACCACCCCAAACATGAGTTTTTGACCTAAAGTAGTGGATTGGGCATGTTCGTGTCGAAAAACGAAGAAATGGTTCCGGTGGCAAAAACTCGTGCTTGTATGCACCCTGACACACGTTTTCGGAATGGGTGACTTGCGGCAACGAAATTGCACAAAACCACCCCAAACATGTGTTTTGGACCTAAAGTAGTGGATTGGGCATGTTCGTTGCGAAAAGGAAGAAATGGTTCCGGTGGCAAAAACTTGTGCTTTGTATGCATCCCGACACCCGTTTTCGGAATGGGTGACGTGCGGCAACGAAATTGCGCGAAACCACCCCAAACTTTTGGGACCTAAAGTAGTGGATTGTGCATGTTCGTTCCGAAAAACGAAGAAATGGTTCCGGTGGCAAAAACTCGTGCTTTGTATGCACCTGATACCCGTTTTCGGAATGGGTGACGTGCGGCAACGAAATTGCGCGAAACCACCCCAAACATGAGTTTTGGACCTAAAGTAGTGGATTGGGCATGTTCGTTGCGAAAAACGAAGAAATGGTTCCGGTGGCAAAAACTCGTGCTTGTATGCACCGTGACACCCGTTTTCGGAATGGGTGACTTGCGGCAACAAAATTGCACGAAACCACCCCAAACATGAGTTTTTGACCTAAAGTAGTGGATTGGGCATGTTCGTTGCGAAAAACGAAGAAATGGTTCCGGTGGCAAAAACTCGTGCTTTGTATGCACCTGATACCCGTTTTCGGAATGGGTGACGTGCGGCAACGAAATTGCGCGAAACCACCCCAAACATGAGTTTTGGACCTAAAGTAGTGGATTGGGCATGTTCGTTGCGAAAAACGAAGAAATGGTTCGGGTGGCAAAAACTCGTGCTTGTATGCACCCTGACACCCGTTTTCGGAATGGGTGACTCGCGGCAACGAAATTGCACGAAACCACCCCAAACATGAGTTTTTGACCTAAAGTAGTGGATTGGGCATGTTCGTTGCGAAAAACGAAGAAATGGTTCCGGTGGCAAAAACTCGTGCTTGTATGCACCCTGACACCCGTTTTTGGAATGAGTGACTTGCGGCAACGAAATTGCACAAAACCACCCCAAACATGTGTTTTGGACCTAAAGTAGTGGATTGGGTATGTTCGTTGCGAAAAACGAAGAAATGGTTCAGGTGGCAAAAACTTGTGCTTTGTATGCACCCCGACACCCGTTTTCGGAATGGGTGACGTGCGGCAACGAAATTGCGCGAAACCACCCCAAACTTTTGGGACCTAAAGGAGTGGATTGCGCATGTTTGTTGCAAAAAACGAAGAAATGGTTCTGGTGGCAAAAACTCGTGCTTTGTATGCACCTGATACCCGTTTTCGGAATGGCTGACGTGCGGCAACGAAATTGCGCGAAACCACCCCAAACATGAGTTTTCGACCTAAAGTAGTGGATTGGGCATGTTCGTTGCGAAAAAACGAAGAAATGGTTCCAGTGGCAAAAACTCGTGCTTGTATGCACCCTGACACCCGTTTTCTGAATGGGTGACTTGCGGCAATGAAATTGCACGAAACCACCCCAAACATGAGTTTTTGACCTAAAGTAGTGGATTGGGCATGTTCGTTGCGAAAAAACAAAGAAATGGTTCCGGTGGCAAAAACTCGTGCTTTGTATGCACCTTATACCCGTTTTCGGAATGGGTGACGTCCGGCAATGAAATTGCGCGAAACCACCTCAAACTTTTGGGACCTAAAGTAGTGGATTGGGCATGTTCGTTGCGAAAAACGAAGAAATGGTTCCGGTGGCAAAAACTCGTGCTTTGTATGCACCTGATACCCGTTTTCGGAATGGGTGACTTGCGGCAACGAAATTGCACGAAACCACACCAAACATGAGTTTTTGACCTAAAGTAGTGGATTGGCATGTTCGTTGCGAAAAATGAAGAAATGGTTCCGGTGGCAAAAACTCGTGCTTGTATGCACCCTGACACCCGTTTTCGGAATGGGTGACTTACGGCAACGAAATTGCACGAAACCACCCCAAACATGAGTTTTTGACCTAAAGTAGTGGATTTGGCATGTTCGTTGTGAAAAACGAAGAAATGGTTCCGGTGGCAAAAACTCGTTCTTGTATGCACCCTGACACACGTTTTCGGAATGGGTGACTTGCGGCAACGAAATTGCACAAAACCACCCCAAACATGTGTTTTGGACCTAAAGTAGTGAATTGGGCATGTTCGTTGCGAAAAACGAAGAAATGGTTCCGGTGGCAAAAACTCATGCTTTGTATGCACCTGATACCTGTTTTCGGAATGGGTGACTTGCGGCAACGAAATTGCACGAAACCACCCCAAACATGAGTTTTTGACCTAAAGTAGTGGATTGGGCATGTTCGTTGCGAAAAACGAAGAAATGGTTCCGGTGGCAAAAACTCGTGCTTGTATGCACCCTGACACCCGTTTTCAGAATGGGTGACTTGCGGCAACGAAATTGCACGAAACCACCCCAAACATGAGTTTTTGACCTAAAGTAGTGGATTGGGCATGTTCGTTGCGAAAAACGAAAAAATAGTTCCGTTGGCAAAAACTCGTGCTTGTATGCACCCTGACACACGTTTTCGGAATGGGTGACTTGCGGCAACGAAATTGCACAAAACCACCCCAAACATGTGTTTTGGACCTAAAGTAGTGGATTGGGCATGTTCGTTGCGAAAAACGAAGAAATGGTTCCGGTGGCAAAAACTCGTGCTTGTATGCACCTGATACCCGTTTTCGGAATGGGTGACTTGCGGCAACGAAATTGCACGAAACCACCCCAAACATGAGTTTTTGACCTAAAGTAGTGGATTGGGCATGTTCGTTGTGAAAAACGAAGAAATGGTTCCGGTGGCAAAAACTCGTGCTTGTATGCACCCTGACACCTGTTTTCAGAATGGGTGACTTGCGGCAACGAAATTGCGCGAAACCACCCCAAACATGAGTTTTTGACCTAAAGTAGTGGATTGGACATGTTCGTTGCGAAAAACGAAGAAATGGTTCCGGTGGCAAAAACTCGTGCTTGTATGCACCCTGACACACGTTTTCGGAATGGGTGACTTGCGGCAACGAAATTGCCCAAAACCACCCCAAACATGTGTTTTGAACCTAAAGTAGTGGATTGGGCATGTTCGTTGCGAAAACGAAGAAATGGTTCCGGTGGCAAAAACTTGTGCTTTGTATGCATCCCGACACCCGTTTTCGGAATGGGTGACGTGCGGCAACGAAATTGCGCGAAACCACCACAAACTTTTGGGACCTAATGATGAGGACATCAACACCAACACGAGCACATCTACACCAGCAGCACCTTCTCCAGCCCAGGCGCCATCTTCACCAGTCCAGGCGCCACCCCTTCCACCTGGGCCAGTGACTCGGGCCCGTGCAAGAGAAATGAACTACATCATGCTGTTAAAGAACGAAGGCCCGGAAGAATAGACGACCAGCCCAAATGCGGCCCATAATGGACGACCTAGGGTTGGCCGCCCCTAGGGGCTGCGCCCCCTCTCTATTTATCCAGGAGCTGCGCCTCCTTTATTTCTTGAGTTTTGTTTTAGATCTAGCTTTAGCTACTCTCGAGCACGCGCAAATCTGCGCTGTCTTCGTGTATTCAGAACTCCACCCTCGAGTAATAGATTAGATTGCTCGCATCTTTTTCTTGTTCGTTCTTCGATTGCGCACAGGAAACGATCTTCGTGATCAGGCCGATCTCGCATCAGCAAGGTCGGTAACCACAGGGAGTTGGTTCAGCGATTGCATTGGCGCCTCGGGCTTGCTCGTCGTAGTCGGATCGCAAGGGTCATCTTCCGCCAAATCGGAATTATCTCTACTCGCCGAAAGATCGGCCACCTCAGCTACATCAATTGGTATCAGATTTCCAGGTTGATCGGTGAGTTTATCGAGTGTTTTTTTTCCTACAGTCCACAAAACCACATAAAAATTCAGGTTAGACCTTATCCCAACACCCTTTTGAGCCTCGCACTTTCTTTCAATAATCTGCATTGTTGAATTTGTGTGCTTTCGCGTCATTTGTTGCTGGTTGCATTGTGTTCTTCCACCATTCAAACCCTAGCGCGGCCACCATCTCCCCTTTGATCACGCCACAAACCGAGTCAACATCGTTTCCTTGTTTTTCTCCTTCGGTTACGTCAAAAAAAATATCAAAAAAAATCATACAAAAAAAAGAAAAACAAAATCACTTGTGATTCCTACTAGTGGCCTCGCTAGTACAATATTTATGGTACTGCCATTCTGCTAGTTCCATCCAACCTTTGCACTTGTGGCCAGCAATATAGTTTCGTGTTCTGCACTATAATTCAACTTTGCATTATTGTTTGATTGTGCTAATCATTGACTTGAGTGCAGCCTACCCACAACTCCACATATTTCTACGACGAGCAGGTTTCTGTTTCTCCAGGCAATCGCTCATCCAATCTTTCACCGGTTCCACCTGTTGGTTGCAGTTCACCACTGTGGCTTGGTAAGAACGGATAAGAATTTGATAACAGCACTAGTGTGAGCGCCTTGTGAGCAGTACACCCCTGTTTTTTGTCGTTGTTTTTTTTCTTCTTTTGGTGTTTTGGTGTTTGCGCTAACTATGGCAGGAGCACACGACACGGTGGATGCCCAGTTGCTGGAAATAAGGGGACAAGTTGATGGACTTGCTGATGACATTAGGACGATGCATGAACGACTTGATTCAACGGTCACTTCGACGACCGAGCATTTCAACCAGCTTGACCTTGCTCAAACGGCGACTCGCACCACACTCGACACCATCCTGGCACGCCTTGATGCGTTGACCACAAAGATGGAGCAGGACTACGGCGGTGACACTGAGTGGGAAGATGGAGATCGCCGTGGTCGTGCACGCCGTGTGGTTCGTCATCCCCCTAATGACTTATTTTCTAAGATTAAATTTAAAATTCCACCTTTTAATGGCAAATATGATCCTGCTGCATATCTTGATTGGGAGTTAGAGGTTGAACAAAAATTTTCATGCCATGATATTGCTGCACATTCTCAGGTTAAAGCTGCTATTAGTGAATTTACTGATTTTGCTTTAATTTGGTGGCGTGAGTTTAAAATAAAACATCCCACTACCATTCCAACCACTTGGGATCAGTTGAAAGCTGCGATGCGACATCGATTTGTGCCTTCGTATTATGCTCGTGATTTGCTTAATAAAATGCAGCGTTTTCAGCAAGGTTCTCAATCTGTTGTGGACTATTTCCAGGAGTTACAAAAAGGTATGATTCGTTGTGTGATATTAGAGGACAACGACGCTGCTATGGCACGTTTTCGTGGTGGTTTAAACCGCGAAATCCAAGATATACTTGATTATAAGGAATATTATGATATGACTACTTTATTTGAATATGCTTGCAAAGCTGAACGTGAAGTGCAGGGACGCCGCTCGAAGCCATATTCTAACCCTTTTGCAGGACAAAGCTCGACATCCACCTCAGCACCAGTTCTCCCTGCGCCATCCACGTCCACCACTACTCTATGCGAGAAGACGACCAAACCAGCCAGCACTGCCCCACCCACAGGTCGTACACGGGATATTCAGTGTCATCGCTGTAGAGGATTTGGCCATGTGATTCGGGACTGCCCAAACAAGCGCACTTTGCTCATTCGTGACGATGGTGAGTACTCTTCCGCTAGTGATTCTGAAGAAATTGAACATGCACTACTTGCCACTGACCATGCAGCTAAGGCGGAGGTACATGTCAACCCGGGCGACGCTGATAGGTATGAAAGTCTTGTTGTGCAGCGTGTTCTCAGTACACTCTGTTCCATACAAAGGGTGTTGTGCAGGAGCGGTCAATTCGCATCATTATCAACAGCGGCAGTTGCAACAACTTGGCGAGTACCATGCTGGTCGAAAAGTTATCGTTACCCACTCGTAAGCATCCAAACCCATATCACATTCAATGGCTTAATGATGGTGGTAAAATAAAAATCACACGTTCCGTGCGCGTTCCTTTCTCCATGGGTGCTTATTCTGATTTTGTTGATTGTGATGTTATTCCCATGGAAGCATGCTCTTTGTTACTTGGTCGACCTTGGCAATATGATACTGATAGCTTGCATCATGGTCGTTCGAATCATTATTCTTTCATTTTTAAGGGTCAGAAAATAATTATACATCCAATGACACCTGAACAAATTGTTAAAGATGATCTTGCCCGAGCTGCTATAACTGCTAAACAACTTGATCCATCGCCCTCTGTTCCTTCTGAAATCAAGTTGAAGGCTCCTGTTTTACTTGCTACACGTGCTGATTTTGATGATCTACATGGTGCTCATTTGCCATGCTATGCACTTATATGCTCTAGTGTCCTCATTTCACTTGATGATGCACCATCTTTGGCTATTCCCCCTATGGTTGCTAACCTTTTGCAGGAGTACACTGATGTTTTTCCCAAAGACTTACCACCGGGTCTCCCACCACTTCGTGGCATTGAGCACCAGATCGACCTCATTCCCGGCGCACAGCTTCCGAACCGCGCACCGTACCGTACAAATCCGAATGAGACGAAGGAGATTCAGCGCCAGGTACAGGCGTTGCTTGACAAGGGATACATTCGTGAGTCTCTTAGCCCTTGCTCTGTTCCTGTGTTACTTGTTCCCAAGAAAGATGGGTCATGGCGTATGTGTGTAGACTGTCGTGCTATTAATAACATCACTATTCGTTATCGATATCCTATACCACGCCTTGATGATATGCTAGATGAGCTTAGTGGTGCCATTATTTTCACTAAGATTGATTTGCGTAGTGGTTACCACCAGATTAGAATGAAACTGGGTGATGAATGGAAAACGGCTTTTAAAACGAAATTTGGTTTATATGAATGGTTGATTATGCCGTTTGGATTGACTAATGCTCCCAGCACTTTTATGCGAGTGATGAATGAAGTTCTAAGGCCCTTCATAGGATTGTTTGTGGTTGTTTATTTTGATGATATTCTTATTTACAGCAAATCTAAGAAAGAGCATTTGGAACATTTAAGTGCTGTTTTTGATGCATTGCGTGCTGCCCAGTTATTTGCTAACATGGAAAAATGCATCTTTTGTACACGACGTGTCTCGTTTCTTGGTTATGTTGTTACTCCACAGGGCATTGAGGTGGATAGCAGCAAGATTGCTGCCATTCGGGAGTGGCCTACACCGACGACGGTCACACAAATTCGGAGCTTTCTTGGACTTGCTGGTTTCTACCGCAGATTTGTTCGTGATTTTAGCTCCATTGCAGCGCCTCTACATGAGCTTACAAAGAAAGATGTGCCATTTGCTTGGAGTGATTCCCAGGAGGAAGCATTCAACACTTTGAAAGATAAGTTAACCCAAGCTCCCCTATTGCAATTGCCTGATTTTAATAAAGTGTTTGATCTTGAATGCGATGCTAGCGGTATTGGGCTAGGTGCTGTTTTGTTACAAGAAGGAAAACCGGTTGCTTATTTTAGTGAAAAATTAAGCGGTGCTAGTCTAAAATATTCTACTTATGACAAGGAGCTTTACGCTTTAGTGCGCACTTTGCATACATGGCAGCACTATCTTTGGCATCGTGAGTTTATAATCCATTCTGATCATGAGGCTTTAAAACATATTCGTACCCAAACAAATCTGAACCGTCGTCATGCTAAATGGGTAGAATTCATTGAGTCCTTTCCTTACATTATTAAACACAAGAACGGGAAGGACAATGTTATTGCTGATGCTTTGTCTCCACGCTATACCATACTGTCACAATTAGATTTTAAAATCTTTGGTTTACACACTGTGAAAGATCAATATGTTGATGATGCTGATTTTAAAGATGCTTTCGGCCATTGTATTAATGGGAAACCATGGGGCAAATTTCACATACAGGATGGGTTCCTGTTTCGCGCTAACAAGCTGTGTGTTCCAGCTAGCTCGGTTCGTCTTTTGTTGTTACAGGAAGCACATGGAGGCGGTCTCATGGGGCACTTTGGCGTCTACAAGACACATGAGGTGTTGGCTGCCCACTTTTTTTGGCCTTGGATGCGCTGAGATGTTCGCCTTGTTGCACGCTGCACTACTTGTCAGAAAGCTAAGTCACGGTTGAACAACCATGGTTTGTATATGCCTTTGCCTGTTCCTACTTCCCCTTGGATTGATATTTCGATGGATTTTGTTTTGGGATTGCCAAGAACTAAGAAGGGGAGGGATAGCATTTTTGTGGTTGTTGATCGATTCTCCAAAATGGCTCATTTCATACCTTGTCATAAGACTGATGATGCTAGCAATGTTGCTGAATTGTTTTTTAGAGAGATTATTCGTTTGCACGGTATTCCCAATACAATAGTCTCGGATCGTGATGCTAAGTTTTTGAGTCATTTTTGGAGATCTCTGTGGAATAAATTGGGAACTAAATTGCTATTTAGCACCACTTGTCACCCTCAGACTGATGGTCAAACTGAGGTAGTTAATCGAACTTTGTCTACCATGCTTAGGGTTGTTTTAGACAAAAATTTGAAACGTTGGGAGGATTGCTTGCCTCATGTTGAGTTTGCTTATAATCATGCAACCCATTCTTCTACAAAGATGTGCCCTTTTCAAATTGTTTATGGTTACATTCCTAGGGCGCCTATTGCTTTGTTTTCGCTTGATGCTGCGGACGCCCCACACATAGATGCTCTTGCACATGTTGAACAAATGATTAATCTCCATGAACAAACTCAACAAAACATTGCTGCTGCTAATGCTAAATATCAGATTACTGGTAGTAAAGGCCGGAAACTAGTTACTTTTGAACCTGGTGATATGGTTTGGTTGCATTTGAGAAAGGATCGTTTTCCTACTTTGCGCCGTTCTAAATTGATGCCTCGTGCTGCTGGTCCTTTTAAGATACTAACCAAGATTAATGATAATGCTTATACCCTTGACCTGCCTGCGGAGTTTGGTGTTTCCACTAGTTTTAATGTTGCAGATTTGAAACCGTATGCGGGAGAAGACGAGGAGTTGCCGTCGAGGACGACTTCAGTTCAAGAAGGGGAGGATGATGAGGACATCAACACCAACACGAGCACATCTACACCAGCAGCACCTTCTCCAGCCTAGGCGCCATCTTCACCAGTCCAAGCGCCACCCCTTCCACCTGGGCCAGTGACTCGGGCCCGTGCAAGAGAATTGAACTACATCATGCTGTTAAAGAACGAAGGCCCGGAAGAATAGACGACCAGCCCAACTGCGGCCCATAATGGATGACCTAGGGTTGGCCGCCCCTAGGGGCTGCGCCCCCTCTCTATTTATCCAGGAAGTGCGCCTCCTTTATTTCTTGAGTTTTGTTTTAGATCTAGCTTTAGCTACTCTCGAGCACGCGCAAATCTGCGCTGTCTTCGTGTATTCAGAACTCCACCCTCGAGTAATAGATTAGATTGCTCGCATCTTTTTCTTGTTCGTTCTTCGATTGCGCACAGGAAACGATCTTCGTGATCAGGCCGATCTCGCATCAGCAAGGTCGGTAACCATAGGGAGTTGGTTCAGCGATTGCATTGGCGCCTCGGGCTTGCTCGTCGTAGTTGGATCGCAAGGGTCATCTTCCGCCAAATCGGAATTATCTCTACTCTCCGAAAGATCGGGCACCTCAGCTACATCACCTAAAGTAGTGGATTGGGCATGTTCGTTCCGAAAAACGAAGAAATGGTTCCGGTGGCAAAAACTCGTGCTTTGTATGCACCTGATACCCGTTTTCGGAATGGGTGACGTGCGGCAACGAAATTGCGCGAAACCACCCCAAACATGAGTTTTTGACCTAAAGTAGTGGATTGGGCATGTTCGTTGCGAAAACGAAGAAATGGTTCCCGTGGCAAAAACTCGTGCTTGTATGCACCCTGACACCCGTTTTCGGAATGGGCGACTTGCAGCAACGAAATTCCACAAACCACCCCAAACATGTGTTTTGGACCTAAAGTAGTGGATTGGGCATGTTCGTTGCGAAAAAAGAAGAAATGGTTCCGGTGGCAAAAACTTGTGCTTTGTATGCACCCCGACACCCGTTTTCGGAATGGGTGACTTGCAGCAACGAAATTGCACAAACCACCCCAAACTTGTGTTTTTGACCTAAAGTAGTGGATTGGGCATGTTTGTTGCAAAAAACGAAGAAATGGTTCCGGTGGCAAAAACTCGTGGTTTGTATGCACCTGATACCCGTTTTCGGAATGGCTGACGTGCGGCAACGAAATTGCGCGAAACCACCCCAAACATGAGTTTTGGACCTAAAGTAGTGGATTGGGCATGTTCGTTGCGAAAAACGAAGAAAATGGTTCCGGTGGCAAAAACTCGTGCTTGTATGCACCCTGACACCCGTTTTTGAATGGGTGACTTGCGTCAACGAAATTGCACGAAACCACCCCAAACATGAGTTTTTGACCTAAAGTAGTGGATTGGGCATGTTCGTTGTGAAAAACAAAGAAATGGTTCCGGTGGCAAAAACTCGTGCTTGTATGGACCCTGACACCCGTTTTCGGAATGGGTGACTTGCGGCAACGAAATTGCACAAAACCACCCCAAACTTGTGTTTTGGACCTAAAGTAGTGGATTGGGCATGTTCGTTGCGAAAAACGAAGAAATGGTTCCGGTGTCAAAAACTCGTGCTTTGTATGCACCATATACCCGTTTTCGGAATGGGTGACGTGCGGCAACGAAATTGCGCGAGACCACCTCAAATTTTTGGGACCTAAAGTAGTGGATTGGGCATGTTCGTTGCGAAAAACGAAGAAATGGTTCCGGTGGCAAAAACTCGTGCTTTGTATGCACCTGATACCCGTTTTCGAAATGGGTGACTTGCGGCAACGAAATTGCACGAAACCACACCAAACATGAGTTTTTGACCTAAAGTAGTGGATTGGGCATGTTCGTTGCGAAAAACGAAGAAATGGTTCCGGTGGCAAAAACTCGTGCTTGTATGCACCCTGACACCCGTTTTCGGAATGGGTGACTTACGGCAACGAAATTGCACGAAACCACCCCAAACATGAGTTTTTGACCTAAAGTAGTGGATTGGGCATGTTCGTTGCGAAAAACGAAGAAATGGTTCCGGTGGCAAAAACTCGTGCTTGTATGCACCCTGACACACGTTTTCGGAATGGGTGACTTGCGGCAACGAAATTGCACAAAACCACCCCAAACATGTGTTTAGGACCTAAAGTAGTGGATTGGGCATATTCGTTGCGAAAAACGAAGAAATGGTTCCGGTGGCAAAAACTCATGCTTTGTATGCACCTGATACCCGTTTTCGGAATGGGTGACTTGCGGCAACGAAATTGCACGAAACCACCCCAAACATGAGTTTTTGACCTAAAGTAGTGGATTGGGCATGTTCGTTGCGAAAAACGAAGAAATGGTTCCGGTGGCAAAAACTCGTGCTTGTATGCACCCTGACACCCGTTTTCAGAATGGGTGACTTGCGGCAACGAAATTGCACGAAACCACCCCAAACATGAGTTTTTGACCTAAAGTAGTGGATTAGGCATGTTCGTTGCGAAAAGCGAAGAAATAGTTCCGGTGGCAAAAACTCGTGCTTGTATGCACCCTGACACACGTTTTCGGAATGGGTGACTTGCGGCAACGAAATTTCACAAAACCACCCCAAACATGAGTTTTGGACCTAAAGTAGTGGATTGGGCATGTTCGTTGCGAAAAACGAAGAAATGGTTCCGGTGGCAAAAACTCGTGCTTTGTATGCACCTGATACCCGTTTTCGGAATGGGTGACTTGCGGCAACGAAATTGCACGAAACCACACCAAACATGAGTTTTTGACCTAAAGTAGTGGATTGGGCATGTTCGTTGCGAAAAACGAAGAAATGGTTCCGGTGGCAAAAACTCGTGCTTTGTATGCACCTGATACCCGTTTTCGGAATGGGTGACGTGCGGCAACGAAATTGCGCGAAACCACCCCAAACATGAGTTTTGGACCTAAAGTAGTGGATTGGGCATGTTCGTTGCGAAAAACGAAGAAATGGTTCCGGTGGCAAAAACTCGTGCTTGTATGCACCGTGACACCCGTTTTTGAATGGGTGACTCGCGTCAACGAAATTGCACGAAACCACCCCAAACATGAGTTTTTGACCTAAAGTAGTGGATTGGGCATGTTCGTTGCGAAAAACGAAGAAATGGTTCCGGTGGCAAAAACTCGTGCTTGTATGGACCCTGACACCCGTTTTCGGAATGGGTGACTTGCTGCAACGAAATTGCACAAAACCACCCCAAACTTGTGTTTTGGACCTAAAGTAGTGGATTGGGCATGTTCGTTGCGAAAAACGAAGAAATGGTTCCGGTGGCAAAAACTCGTGCTTTGTATGCACCATATACCCGTTTTCGGAATGGGTGACGTGCGGCAACGAAATTGCGCGAAACCACCTCAAATTTTTGGGACCTAAAGTAGTGGATTGGGCATGTTCGTTGCGAAAAACGAAGAAATGGTTCCGGTGGCAAAAACTCATGCTTTGTATGCACCTGATACCCGTTTTCGGAATGGCTGACGTGCGGCAACGAAATTGCGCGAAACCACCCCAAACATGAGTTTTGGACCTAAAGTAGTGGATTGGGCATGTTCGTTGCGAAAAGCGAAGAAATGGTTCCGGTGGCAAAAACTCGTGCTTGTATGCACCGTGACACCCGTTTTTGAATGGGTGACTCGCGTCAACGAAATTGCACGAAACCACCCCAAACATGAGTTTTTGACCTAAAGTAGTGGATTGGGCATGTTCGTTGCGAAAAACGAAGAAATGGTTCCGGTGGCAAAAACTCGTGCTTGTATGGACCCTGACACCCGTTTTCGGAATGGGTGACTTGCTGCAACGAAATTGCACAAAACCACCCCAAACTTGTGTTTTGGACCTAAAGTAGTGGATTGGGCATGTTCGTTGCGAAAAACGAAGAAATGGTTCCGGTGGCAAAAACTCGTGCTTTGTATGCACCATATACCCGTTTTCGGAATGGGTGACGTGCGGCAACGAAATTGCGCGAAACCACCTCAAATTTTTGGGACCTAAAGTAGTGGATTGGGCATGTTCGTTGCGAAAAACGAAGAAATGGTTCCGGTGGCAAAAACTCGTGCTTTGTATGCACCTGATACCCGTTTTCGGAATGGCTGACGTGCGGCAACGAAATTGCGCGAAACCACCCCAAACATGAGTTTTGGACCTAAAGTAGTGGATTGGGCATGTTCGTTGCGAAAAGCGAAGAAATGGTTCCGGTGGCAAAAACTCGTGCTTGTATGCACCCTGACACCCGTTTTTGAATGGGTGACTTGCGTCAACGAAATTGCACGAAACCACCCCAAACATGAGTTTTTGACCTAAAGTAGTGGATTGGGCATGTTCGTTGCGAAAAACGAAGAAATGGTTCCGGTGGCAAAAACTCATGCTTTGTATGCACCTGATACCCGTTTTCGGAATGGGTTGACTTGCGTCAACGAAATTGCACGAAACCACACCAAACATGAGTTTTTGACCTAAAGTAGTGGATTGGGCATGTTCGTTGCGAAAAACGAAGAAATGGTTCCGGTGGCAAAAACTCGTGCTTGTATGCACCATGACACACGTTTTCGGAATGGGTGACTTGCGGCAACGAAATTGCACAAAACCACCCCAAACATGTGTTTTGGACCTAAAGTAGTGGATTGGGCATGTTCGTTGCGAAAACGAAGAAATGGTTCCGGTGGCAAAAACTTGTGCTTTGTATGCACCCCGACACCCGTTTTCGGAATGGGTGACGTGCGGCAACGAAATTGCGCGGAACCACCCAAAACTTTTGGGACCTAAAGTAGTGGATTGGGCATGTTCGTTCCGAAAAACGAAGAAATGGTTCCGGTGGCAAAAACTCGTGCTTTGTATGCACCTGATACCCGTTTTTGGAATGGGTGACGTGCGGCAACGAAATTGCGCGAAACCACCCCAAACATGAGTTTTTGACCTAAAGTAGTGGATTGGGTATGTTCGTTGCGAAAAACGAAGAAATGGTTCCCGTGGCAAAAACTCGTGCTTGTATGCACCCTGACACCTGTTTTCGGAATGGGTGACTTGCGGCAACGAAATTCCACAAACCACCCCAAACATGTGTTTTGGACCTAAAGTAGTGGATTGGGCATGTTCGTTGCGAAAAACGAAGAAATGGTTCCGGTGGCAAAAAATTGTGCTTTGTATGCACCCCGACACCCGTTTTCGGAATGGGTGACTTGCAGCAACGAAATTGCACAGACCACCCCAGACATGTGTTTTTGACCTAAAGTAGTGGATTGGGCATGTTTGTAGCAAAAAACGAAGAAATGGTTCCGGTGGCAAAAACTCGTGCTTTGTATGCACCTGATACCCGTTTTCGGAATGGGTGACGTGCGGCAACGAAATTGCGCGAAACCACCCCAAACATGAGTTTTGGACCTAAAGTAGTGGATTGGGCATGTTCGTTGCGAAAAACGAAGAAATGGTTCCGGTGGCAAAAACTCGTGCTTGTATGCACCGTGACACCCGTTTTTGAATGGGTGACTCGCGTCAACGAAATTGCACGAAACCACCCCAAACATGAGTTTTTGACCTAAAGTAGTGGATTGAGCATGTTCGTTGCGAAAAACGAAGAAATGGTTCCGGTGGCAAAAACTCGTGCTTGTATGGACCCTGACACCCGTTTTCGGAATGGGTGACTTGCTGCAACGAAATTGCACAAAACCACCCCAAACTTGTGTTTTGGACCTAAAGTAGTGGATTGCGCATGTTCGTTGCGAAAAACGAAGAAATGGTTCCGGTGGCAAAAACTCGTGCTTTGTATGCACCATATACCCGTTTTCGGAATGGGTGACGTGCGGCAACGAAATTGCGCGAAACCACCTCAAATTTTTGGGACCTAAAGTAGTGGATTGGGCATGTTCGTTGCGAAAAACGAAGAAATGGTTCCGGTGGCAAAAACTCGTGCTTTGTATGCACCTGATACCCGTTTTCGGAATGGGTGACTTGCGGCAACGAAATTGCACGAAACCACACCAAACATGAGTTTTTGACCTAAAGTAGTGGATTGGGAATGTTCGTTGCGAAAAACGAAGAAATGGTTCCGGTGGCAAAAACTCGTGCTTGTATGCACCCTGACACCCGTTTTCGGAATGGGTGACTTACGGCAACGAAATTGCACGAAACCACCCCAAACATGAGTTTTTGACCTAAAGTAGTGGATTGGGCATGTTCGTTGCGAAAAACGAAGAAATGGTTCCGGTGGCAAAAACTCGTGCTTGTATGCACCCTGACACACGTTTTCGGAATGTGTGACTTGCGGCAACGAAATTGCACAAAACCACCCCAAACATGTGTTTTGGACCTAAAGTAGTGGATTGGGCATGTTCGTTGCGAAAAACGAAGAAATGGTTCCGGTGGCAAAAACTCATGCTTTGTATGCACCTGATACCCGTTTTCGGAATGGGTGACTTGCGGCAACGAAATTGCACGAAACCACCCCAAACATGAGTTTTTGACCTAAAGTAGTGGATTGGGCATGTTCGTTGCGAAAAACAAAGAAATGGTTCCGGTGGCAAAAACTCGTGCTTGTATGCACCCTGACACCCGTTTTCAGAATGGGTGACTTGCGGCAACGAAATTGCACGAAACCACCCCAAACATGAGTTTTTGACCTAAAGTAGTGGATTGGGCATGTTTGTTGCGAAAAACGAAGAAATAGTTCCGGTGGCAAAAACTCGTGCTTGTATGCACCCTGACACACGTTTTCGGAATGGGTGACTTGCGGCAACGAAATTGCACAAAACCACCCCAAACATGTGTTTTGGACCTAAAGTAGTGGATTGGGCATGTTCGTTGCGAAAAACGAAGAAATGGTTCCGGTGGCAAAAACTCGTGCTTGTATGCACCTGATTCCCGTTTTCAGAATGGGTGACTTGCGGCAACGAAATTGCACGAAACCACCCCAAACATGAGTTTTTGACCTAAAGTAGTGGATTGGGCATGTTCGTTGCGAAAAACGAAGAAATGGTTCCGGTGGCAAAAACTCGTGCTTGTATGCACCCTGACACCTGTTTTCAGAATGGGTGACTTGCGGCAACGAAATTGCACGAAACCACCCCAAACATGAGTTTTTGACCTAAAGTAGTGGATTGGGCATGTTCGTTGCGAAAAACGAAGAAATGGTTCCGGTGGCAAAAACTCGTGCTTGTATGGACCCTGACACACGTTTTCGGAATGGGTGACTTGCGGCAACAAAATTGCACAAAACCACCCCAAACATGTGTTTTGGACCTAAAGTAGTGGATTGGGCATGTTCGTTGCGAAAAACGAAGAAATGGTTCCGGTGGCAAAAACTTGTGCTTTGTATGCACCCCGACACCCGTTTTCGGAATGGGTGACGTGCGGCAACGAAATTGCACGAAACCACCCCAAACTTTTGGGACCTAAAGTAGTGGATTGGGCATGTTCGTTCCGAAAAACGAAGAAATGGTTCCGGTGACAAAAACTCGTGCTTTGTATGCACCTGATACCCGTTTTCGGAATGGGTGACGTGCGGCAACGAAATTGCGCGAAACCACCCCAAACATGAGTTTTTGACCTAAAGTAGTGGATTGGGCATGTTCGTTGCGAAAAACGAAGAAATGGTTCCCGTGGCAAAAACTCGTGCTTGTATGCACCCTGACACCCGTTTTCGGAATGGGTGACTTGCGGCAACGAAATTCCACAAACCACCCCAAACATGTGTTTTGGACCTAAAGTAGTGGATTGGGCATGTTCGTTGCGAAAAACGAAGAAATGGTTCCGGTGGCAAAAACTTGTGCTTTGTATGCACCCCGACACCCGTTTTCGGAATGGGTGACTTGCAGCAACAAAATTGCACAAACCACCCCAAACATGTGTTTTTGACCTAAAGTAGTGGATTGGGCATGTTTGTTGCAAAAAACGAAGAAATGGTTCCGGTGGCAAAAACTCGTGCTTTGTATGCACCTGATACCCGTTTTCGGAATGGGTGACGTGCGGCAACGAAATTGCGCGAAACCACCGCAAACATGAGTTTTGGACCTAAAGTAGTGGATTGGGCATTTCGTTGCGAAAAACGATGAAATGGTTCCGGTGGCAAAAACTCGTGCTTGTATGCACCCTGACACCCGTTTTTGAATGGGTGACTTGCGTCAACGAAATTGCACGAAACCACCCCAAACATGAGTTTTTGACCTAAAGTAGTGGATTGGGCATGTTCGTTGCGAAAAACGAAGAAATGGTTCCGGTGGCAAAAACTCGTGCTTGTATGGACCCTGACACCCGTTTTCGGAATGGGTGACTTGCGGCAACGAAATTGCACAAAACCACCCCAAACTTGTGTTTTGGACCTAAAGTAGTGGATTGGGCATGTTCGTTGCGAAAAACGAAGAAATGGTTCCGGTGGCAAAAACTCGTGCTTTGTATGGACCATATACCCGTTTTCGGAATGGGTGACGTGCGGCAACGAAATTGCGCGAAACCACCTCAAATTTTTGGGACCTAAAGTAGTGGATTGGGCATGTTCGTTGCGAAAAACGAAGAAATGGTTCCGGTGGCAAAAACTCGTGCTTGTATGCACCTGATACCCGTTTTCGGAATGGGTGACTTGCGGCAACGAAATTGCACGAAACCACCCCAAACATGAGTTTTTGACCTAAAGTAGTGGATTGGGCATGTTCGTTGCGAAAAATGAAGAAATGGTTCCGGTGGCAAAAACTCGTGCTTGTATGCACCCTGACACCCGTTTTCGGAATGGGTGACTTGCGGCAACGAAATTGCACGAAACCACCCCAAAAATGAGTTTTTAACCTAAAGTAGTGGATTGGGCATGTTCGTTGCGAAAAACGAAGAAATGGTTCCGGTGGCAAAAACTCGTGCTTGTATGCACCCTGACACACGTTTTCGGAATGGGTGACTTGCGGCAACGGAATTGCACAAAACCACCCCAAACATGTGTTTTGGACCTAAAGTAGTGGATTGGGCATGTTCGTTGCGAAAAACGAAGAAATGGTTCCGGTGGCAAAAACTCGTGGTTTGTATGCACCTGATACCCGTTTTCGGAATGGGTGACTTACGACAACGAAATTGCACGAAACCACACCAAACATGAGTTTTTGACCTAAAGTAGTGGATTGGGATTGTTCGTTGCGAAAAACAAAGAAATGGTTCCGGTGGCAAAAACTCGTGCTTGTATGCACCTTGACAGCCGTTTTCGGAATTGGTGACTTGCGGCAACGAAATTGAACGAAACCACCCCAAACATGAGTTTTTGACCTAAAGTAGTGGATTGGGCATGTTCGTTGCGAAAAACGAAGAAATGGTTCCGGTGGCAAAAACTCGTGCTTGTATGCACCCTGACACACATTTTCGGAATGGGTGACTTGCGGTAACGAAATTGCGCAAAACCACCCCAAACATGTGTTTTGGACCTAAAGTAGTAGATTGGGCATGTTCGTTGCGAAAACGAAGAAATGGTTCCGGTGGCAAAAACTTGTGCTTTGTATGCACCCCGACACCCGTTTTCGGAATGGGTGACGTGCGGCAACGAAATTGCGCGAAACCACCCCAAACTTTTGGGACCTAAAGTAGTGGATTGGGCATGTTCGTTGCGAAAAACGAAGAAATGGTTCCGGTGGCAAAAACTCGTGCTTTGTATGCACCTGATACCCGTTTTCGGAATGGGTGACTTGCGGCAACGAAATTGCACGAAACCACACCAAACATGAGTTTTTGACCTAAAGTAGTGGATTGGGCATGTTCGTTGCGAAAAACGAATAAATGGTTCCGGTGGCAAAAACTCGTGCTTGTATGCACCCTGACACCCGTTTTCGGAATGGGTGACTTACGGCAACGAAATTGCACGAAACCACCCCAAACATGAGTTTTTGACCTAAAGTAGTGGATTGGGCATGTTCGTTGCGAAAAACGAAGAAATGGTTCCGGTGGCAAAAACTCGTGCTTGTATGCACCCTGACACACGTTTTCGGAATGTGTGACTTGCGGCAACGAAATTGCACAAAACCACCCCAAACATGTGTTTTGGACCTAAAGTAGTGGATTGGGCATGTTCGTTGCGAAAAACGAAGAAATGGTTCCGGTGGCAAAAACTCATGCTTTGTATGCACCTGATACCCGTTTTCGGAATGGGTGACTTGCGGCAACGAAATTGCACGAAACCACCCCAAACATGAGTTTTTGACCTAAAGTAGTGGATTGGGCATGTTCGTTGCGAAAAACAAAGAAATGGTTCCGGTGGCAAAAACTCGTGCTTGTATGCACCCTGACACCCGTTTTCAGAATGGGTGACTTGCGGCAACGAAATTGCACGAAACCACCCCAAACATGAGTTTTTGACCTAAAGTAGTGGATTGGGCATGTTTGTTGCGAAAAACGAAGAAATAGTTCCGGTGGCAAAAACTCGTGCTTGTATGCACCCTGACACACGTTTTCGGAATGGGTGACTTGCCGCAACGAAATTGCACAAAACCACCCCAAACATGTGTTTTGGACCTAAAGTAGTGGATTGGGCATGTTCGTTGCGAAAAACGAAGAAATGTTCCGGTGGCAAAAACTCGTGCTTGTATGCACCTGATTCCCGTTTTCGGAATGGGTGACATGCGGCAACGAAATTGCACGAAACCACCCCAAACATGAGTTTTTGACCTAAAGTAGTGGATTGGGCATGTTCGTTGCGAAAAACGAAGAAATGGTTCCGGTGGCAAAAACTCGTGCTTGTATGCACCCTGACACCTGTTTTCAGAATGGGTGACTTGCGGCAACGAAATTGCACGAAACCACCCCAAACATGAGTTTTTGACCTAAAGTAGTGGATTGGGCATGTTCGTTGCGAAAAACGAAGAAATGGTTCCGGTGGCAAAAACTCGTGCTTGTATGGACCCTGACACACGTTTTCGGAATGGGTGACTTGCGGCAACAAAATTGCACAAAACCACCCCAAACATGTGTTTTGGACCTAAAGTAGTGGATTGGGCATGTTCGTTGCGAAAAACGAAGAAATGGTTCCGGTGGCAAAAACTTGTGCTTTGTATGCACCCCGACACCCGTTTTCGGAATGGGTGACGTGCGACAACGAAATTGCACGAAACCACCCCAAACTTTTGGGACCTAAAGTAGTGGATTGGGCATGTTCGTTCCGAAAAACGAAGAAATGGTTCCGGTGACAAAAACTCGTGCTTTGTATGCACCTGATACCCGTTTTCGGAATGGGTGACGTGCGGCAACGAAATTGCGCGAAACCACCCCAAACATGAGTTTTTGACCTAAAGTAGTGGATTGGGCATGTTCGTTGCGAAAAACGAAGAAATGGTTCCCGTGGCAAAAACTCGTGCTTGTATGCACCCTGACACCCGTTTTCGGAATGGGTGACTTGCGGCAACGAAATTCCACAAACCACCCCAAACATGTGTTTTGGACCTAAAGTAGTGGATTGGGCATGTTCGTTGCGAAAAACGAAGAAATGGTTCCGGTGGCAAAAACTTGTGCTTTGTATGCACCCCGACACCCGTTTTCGGAATGGGTGACTTGCAGCAACAAAATTGCACAAACCACCCCAAACATGTGTTTTTGACCTAAAGTAGTGGATTGGGCATGTTTGTTGCAAAAAACGAAGAAATGGTTCCGGTGGCAAAAAACTCGTGCTTTGTATGCACCTGATACCCGTTTTCGGAATGGGTGACGTGCGGCAACGAAATTGCGCGAAACCACCGCAAACATGAGTTTTGGACCTAAAGTAGTGGATTGGGCATTTCGTTGCGAAAAACGATGAAATGGTTCCGGTGGCAAAAACTCGTGCTTGTATGCACCCTGACACCCGTTTTTGAATGGGTGACTTGCGTCAACGAAATTGCACGAAACCACCCCAAACATGAGTTTTTGACCTAAAGTAGTGGATTGGGCATGTTCGTTGCGAAAAACGAAGAAATGGTTCCGGTGGCAAAAACTCGTGCTTGTATGGACCCTGACACCCGTTTTCGGAATGGGTGACTTGCGGCAACGAAATTGCACAAAACCACCCCAAACTTGTGTTTTGGACCTAAAGTAGTGGATTGGGCATGTTCGTTGCGAAAAACGAAGAAATGGTTCCGGTGGCAAAAACTCGTGCTTTGTATGGACCATATACCCGTTTTCGGAATGGGTGACGTGCGGCAACGAAATTGCGCGAAACCACCTCAAATTTTTGGGACCTAAAGTAGTGGATTGGGCATGTTCGTTGCGAAAAACGAAGAAATGGTTCCGGTGGCAAAAACTCGTGCTTGTATGCACCTGATACCCGTTTTCGGAATGGGTGACTTGCGGCAACGAAATTGCACGAAACCACCCCAAACATGAGTTTTTGACCTAAAGTAGTGGATTGGGCATGTTCGTTGCGAAAAACGAAGAAATGGTTCCGGTGGCAAAAACTCGTGCTTGTATGCACCTGATACCCGTTTTCGGAATGGGTGACTTGCGGCAACGAAATTGAACGAAACCACCCCAAACATGAGTTTTTGACCTAAAGTAGTGGATTGGGCATGTTCGTTGCGAAAAACGAAGAAATGGTTCCGGTGGCAAAAACTCGTGCTTGTATGCACCCTGACACACATTTTCGGAATGGGTGACTTGCGGTAACGAAATTGCGCAAAACCACCCCAAACATGTGTTTTGGACCTAAAGTAGTAGATTGGGCATGTTCGTTGCGAAAACGAAGAAATGGTTCCGGTGGCAAAAACTTGTGCTTTGTATGCACCCCGACACCCGTTTTCGGAATGGGTGACGTGCGGCAACGAAATTGCGCGAAACCACCCCAAACTTTTGGGACCTAAAGTAGTGGATTGGGCATGTTCGTTGCGAAAAAACGAAGAAATGATTCCGGTGGCAAAAACTCGTGCTTTGTATGCACCTGATACCCGTTTTCGGAATGGGTGACTTGCGGCAACGAAATTGCACGAAACCACACCAAACATGAGTTTTTGACCTAAAGTAGTGGATTGGGCATGTTCGTTGCGAAAAAACGAATAAATGGTTCCGGTGGCAAAAACTCGTGCTTGTATGCACCCTGACACCCGTTTTCGGAATGGGTGACTTACGGCAACGAAATTGCACGAAACCACCCCAAACATGAGTTTTTGACCTAAAGTAGTGGATTGGGCATGTTCGTTGCGAAAAACGAAGAAATGGTTCCGGTGGCAAAAACTCGTGCTTGTATGCACCCTGACACACGTTTTCGGAATGTGTGACTTGCGGCAACGAAATTGCACAAAACCACCCCAAACATGTGTTTTGGACCTAAAGTAGTGGATTGGGCATGTTCGTTGCGAAAAAACGAAGAAATGGTTCCGGTGGCAAAAACTCATGCTTTGTATGCACCTGATACCCGTTTTCGGAATGGGTGACTTGCGGCAACGAAATTGCACGAAACCACCCCAAACATGAGTTTTTGACCTAAAGTAGTGGATTGGGCATGTTCGTTGCGAAAAACAAAGAAATGGTTCCGGTGGCAAAAACTCGTGCTTGTATGCACCCTGACACCCGTTTTCAGAATGGGTGACTTGCGGCAACGAAATTGCACGAAACCACCCCAAACATGAGTTTTTGACCTAAAGTAGTGGATTGGGCATGTTTGTTGCGAAAAACGAAGAAATAGTTCCGGTGGCAAAAACTCGTGCTTGTATGCACCCTGACACACGTTTTCGGAATGTGTGACTTGCGGCAACGAAATTGCACAAAACCACCCCAAACATGTGTTTTGGACCTAAAGTAGTGGATTGGGCATGTTCGTTGCGAAAAACGAAGAAATGGTTCCGGTGGCAAAAACTCGTGCTTGTATGCACCTGATTCCCGTTTTCGGAATGGGTGACTTGCGGCAACGAAATTGCACGAAACCACCCCAAACATGAGTTTTTTGACCTAAAGTAGTGGATTGGGCATGTTCGTTGCGAAAAACGAAGAAATGGTTCCGGTGGCAAAAACTCGTGCTTGTATGCACCCTGACACCTGTTTTCAGAATGGGTGACTTGCGGCAACGAAATTGCACGAAACCACCCCAAACATGAGTTTTTGACCTAAAGTAGTGGATTGGGCATGTTCGTTGCGAAAAACGAAGAAATGGTTCCGGTGGCAAAAACTCGTGCTTGTATGGACCCTGACACACGTTTTCGGAATGGGTGACTTGCGGCAACAAAATTGCACAAAACCACCCCAAACATGTGTTTTGGACCTAAAGTAGTGGATTGGGCATGTTCGTTGCGAAAAACGAAGAAATGGTTCCGGTGGCAAAAACTTGTGCTTTGTATGCACCCCGACACCCGTTTTCGGAATGGGTGACGTGCGATAACGAAATTGCACGAAACCACCCCAAACTTTTGGGACCTAAAGTAGTGGATTGGGCATGTTCGTTCCGAAAAACGAAGAAATGGTTCCGGTGACAAAAACTCGTGCTTTGTATGCACCTGATACCCGTTTTCGGAATGGGTGACGTGCGGCAAAGAAATTGCGCGAAACCACCCCAAACATGAGTTTTTGACCTAAAGTAGTGGATTGGGCATGTTCGTTGCGAAAAACGAAGAAATGGTTCCCGTGGCAAAAACTCGTGCTTGTATGCACCCTGACACCCGTTTTCGGAATGGGTGACTTGCGGCAACGAAATTCCACAAACCACCCCAAACATGTGTTTTGGACCTAAAGTAGTGGATTGGGCATGTTCGTTGCGAAAAAACGAAGAAATGGTTCCGGTGGCAAAAACTTGTGCTTTGTATGCACCCCGACACCAGTTTTCGGAATGGGTGACTTGCAGCAACAAAATTGCACAAACCACCCCAAACATGTGTTTTTGACCTAAAGTAGTGGATTGGGCATGTTTGTTGCAAAAAACGAAGAAATGGTTCCGGTGGCAAAAACTCGTGCTTTGTATGCACCTGATACCCGTTTTCGGAATGGGTGACGTGCGGCAACGAAATTGCGCGAAACCACCGCAAACATGAGTTTTGGACCTAAAGTAGTGGATTGGGCATTTCGTTGCGAAAAACGATGAAATGGTTTCGGTGGCAAAAACTCGTGCTTGTATGCACCCTGACACCCGTTTTTGAATGGGTGACTTGCGTCAACGAAATTGCACGAAACCACCCCAAACATGAGTTTTTGACCTAAAGTAGTGGATTGGGCATGTTCGTTGCGAAAAACGAAGAAATGGTTCCGGTGGCAAAAACTCGTGCTTGTATGGACCCTGACACCCGTTTTCGGAATGGGTGACTTGCGGCAACGAAATTGCACAAAACCACCCCAAACTTGTGTTTTGGACCTAAAGTAGTGGATTGGGCATGTTCGTTGCGAAAAACGAAGAAATGGTTTCGGTGGCAAAAACTCGTGCTTTGTATGGACCATATACCCGTTTTCGGAATGGGTGACGTGCGGCAACGAAATTGCGCGAAACCACCTCAAATTTTTGGGACCTAAAGTAGTGGATTGGGCATGTTCGTTGCGAAAAACGAAGAAATGGTTCCGGTGGCAAAAACTCGTGCTTGTATGCACCTGATACCCGTTTTCGGAATGGGTGACTTGCGGCAACGAAATTGCAAGAAACCACCCCAAACATGAGTTTTTGACCTAAAGTAGTGGATTGGGCATGTTCGTTGCGAAAAATGAAGAAATGGTTCCGGTGGCAAAAACTCGTGCTTGTATGCACCCTGACACCCGTTTTCGGAATGGGTGACTTGCGGCAACGAAATTGCACGAAACCACCCCAAAAATGAGTTTTTAACCTAAAGTAGTGGATTGGGCATGTTCGTTGCGAAAAACGAAGAAATGGTTCCGGTGGCAAAAACTCGTGCTTGTATGCACCCTGACACACGTTTTCGGAATGGGTGACTTGCGGCAACGGAATTGCACAAAACCACCCCAAACATGTGTTTTGGACCTAAAGTAGTGGATTGGGCATGTTCGTTGCGAAAAACGAAGAAATGGTTCCGGTGGCAAAAACTCGTGGTTTGTATGCACCTGATACCCGTTTTCGGAATGGGTGACTTACGACAACGAAATTGCACGAAACCACACCAAACATGAGTTTTTGACCTAAAGTAGTGGATTGGGATTGTTCGTTGCGAAAAACAAAGAAATGGTTCCGGTGGCAAAAACTCGTGCTTGTATGCACCTTGACAGCCGTTTTCGGAATTGGTGACTTGCGGCAACGAAATTGAACGAAACCACCCCAAACATGTGTTTTTGACCTAAAGTAGTGGATTGGGCATGTTCGTTGCGAAAAACGAAGAAATGGTTCCGGTGGCAAAAACTCGTGCTTGTATGCACCCTGACACACATTTTCGGAATGGGTGACTTGCGGTAACGAAATTGCGCAAAACCACCCCAAACATGTGTTTTGGACCTAAAGTAGTAGATTGGGCATGTTCGTTGCGAAAACGAAGAAATGGTTCCGGTGGCAAAAACTTGTGCTTTGTATGCACCCCGACACCCGTTTTCGGAATGGGTGACGTGCGGCAACGAAATTGCGCGAAACCACCCCAAACTTTTGGGACCTAAAGTAGTGGATTGGGCATGTTCGTTGCGAAAAACGAAGAAATGGTTCAGGTGGCAAAAACTCGTGCTTTGTATGCACGTGATACCCGTTTTCGGAATGGGTGACTTGCGGCAACGAAATTGCACGAAACCACACCAAACATGAGTTTTTGACCTAAAGTAGTGGATTGGGCATGTTCGTTGCGAAAAACGAAGAAATGGTTCCGGTGGCAAAAACTCGTGCTTGTATGCACCCTGACACCCGTTTTCGGAATGGGTGACTTACGACAACGAAATTGCACGAAACCACCCCAAACATGAGTTTTTGACCTAAAGTAGTGGATTGGGCATGTTCGTTGCGAAAAACGAAGAAATGGTTCCGGTGGCAAAAACTCGTGCTTGTATGCACCCTGACACACGTTTTCGGAATGTGTGACTTGCGGCAACGAAATTGCACAAAACCACCCCAAACATGTGTTTTGGACCTAAAGTAGTGGATTGGGCATGTTCGTTGCGAAAAACGAAGAAATGGTTCCGGTGGCAAAAACTCATGCTTTGTATGCACCTGATACCCGTTTTCGGAATGGGTGACTTGCGGCAACGAAATTGCACGAAACCACCCCAAACATGAGTTTTTGACCTAAAGTAGTGGATTGGGCATGTTCGTTGCGAAAAACAAAGAAATGGTTCCGGTGGCAAAAACTCGTGCTTGTATGCACCCTGACACCCGTTTTCAGAATGGGTGACTTGCGGCAACGAAATTGCACGAAACCACCCCAAACATGAGTTTTTGACCTAAAGTAGTGGATTGGGCATGTTTGTTGCGAAAAACGAAGAAATAGTTCCGGTGGCAAAAACTCGTGCTTGTATGCACCCTGACACCCGTATTCGGAATGGGTGACTTGCGGCAACGAAATTGCACAAAACCACCCCAAACATGTGTTTTGGACCTAAAGTAGTGGATTGGGCTTGTTCGTTGCGAAAAACGAAGAAATGGTTCCAGTGGCAAAAACTCGTGCTTTGTATGCACCTGATACCCGTTTTCGGAATGGGTGACTTGCGGCAACGAAATTGCACGAAACCACCCCAAACATGAGTTTTTGACCTAAAGTAGTGGATTGGGCATGTTCGTTGCGAAAAACGAAGAAATGGTTCCGGTGGCAAAAACTCGTGCTTGTATGCACCCTGACACCCGTTTTCAGAATGGGTGACTTGCGGCAACGAAATTTCACGAAACCACCCCAAACATGAGTTTTTGACCTAAAGTAGTGGATTGGGCATGTTCGTTGCGAAAAACGAAGAAATGGTTCCGGTGGCAAAAACTCGTGCTTGTATGGACCCTGACACACGTTTTCGGAATGGGTGACTTGCGGCAACAAAATTGCACAAAACCACCCCAAACATGTGTTTTGGACCTAAAGTAGTGGATTGGGCATGTTCGTTGCGAAAAACGAAGAAATGGTTCCGGTGGCAAAAACTTGTGCTTTGTATGCACCCCGACACCCGTTTTCGGAATGGGTGACGTGCGGCAACGAAATTGCACGAAACCACCCCAAACTTTTGGGACCTAAAGTAGTGGATTGGGCATGTTCGTTCCGAAAAACGAAGAAATGGTTCCGGTGACAAAAACTCGTGCTTTGTATGCACCTGATACCCGTTTTCGGAATGGGTGACGTGCGGCAACGAAATTGCGCGAAACCACCCCAAACATGAGTTTTTGACCTAAAGTAGTGGATTGGGCATGTTCGTTGCGAAAAACGAAGAAATGGTTCCCGTGGCAAAAACTCGTGCTTATATGCACCCTGACACCCGTTTTCTGAATGGGTGACTTGCGGCAACGAAATTCCACAAACCACCCCAAACATGTGTTTTGGACCTAAAGTAGTGGATTGGGCATGTTCGTTGCGAAAAACGAAGAAATGGTTCCGGTGGCAAAAACTTGTGCTTTGTATGCACCCCGACACCCGTTTTCGGAATGGGTGACTTGCAGCAACAAAATTGCACAAACCACCCCAAACATGTTTTTTTGACCTAAAGTAGTGGATTGGGCATGTTTGTTGCAAAAAACGAAGAAATGGTTCCGGTGGCAAAAACTCGTGCTTTGTATGCACCTGATACCCGTTTTCGGAATGGGTGACGTGCGGCAACGAAATTGCGCGAAACCACCGCAAACATGAGTTTTGGACCTAAAGTAGTGGATTGGGCATTTCGTTGCGAAAAACGATGAAATGGTTCCGGTGGCAAAAACTCGTGCTTGTATGCACCCTGACACCCGTTTTTGAATGGGTGACTTGCGTCAACGAAATTGCACGAAACCACCCCAAACATGAGTTTTTGACCTAAAGTAGTGGATTGGGCATGTTCGTTGCGAAAAACGAAGAAATGGTTCCGGTGGCAAAAACTCGTGCTTGTATGGACCCTGACACCCGTTTTCGGAATGGGTGACTTGCGGCAACGAAATTGCACAAAACCACCCCAAACTTGTGTTTTGGACCTAAAGTAGTGGATTGGGCATGTTCGTTGCGAAAAAACGAAGAAATGGTTCCGGTGGCAAAAACTCGTGCTTTGTATGGACCATATACCCGTTTTCGGAATGGGTGACGTGCGGCAACGAAATTGCGCGAAACCACCTCAAATTTTTGGGACCTAAAGTAGTGGATTGGGCATGTTCGTTGCGAAAAACGAAGAAATGGTTCCGGTGGCAAAAACTCGTGCTTGTATGCACCTGATACCCGTTTTCGGAATGGGTGACTTGCGGCAACGAAATTGCACGAAACCACCCCAAACATGAGTTTTTGACCTAAAGTAGTGGATCGGGCATGTTCGTTGCGAAAAATGAAGAAATGGTTCCGGTGGCAAAAACTCGTGCTTGTATGCACCCTGACACCCGTTTTCGGAATGGGTGACTTGCGGCAACGAAATTGCACGAAACCACCCCAAAAATGAGTTTTTTAACCTAAAGTAGTGGATTGGGCATGTTCGTTGCGAAAAACGAAGAAATGGTTCCGGTGGCAAAAACTCGTGCTTGTATGCACCCTGACACACGTTTTCGGAATGGGTGACTTGCGGCAACGGAATTGCACAAAACCACCCCAAACATGTGTTTTGGACCTAAAGTAGTGGATTGGGCATGTTCGTTGCGAAAAACGAAGAAATGGTTCCGGTGGCAAAAACTCGTGGTTTGTATGCACCTGATACCCGTTTTCGGAATGGGTGACTTACGACAACGAAATTGCACGAAACCACACCAAACATGAGTTTTTGACCTAAAGTAGTGGATTGGGATTGTTCGTTGCGAAAAACAAAGAAATGGTTCCGGTGGCAAAAACTCGTGCTTGTATGCACCTTGACAGCCGTTTTCGGAATTGGTGACTTGCGGCAACGAAATTGAACGAAACCACCCCAAACATGAGTTTTTGACCTAAAGTAGTGGATTGGGCATGTTCGTTGCGAAAAACGAAGAAATGGTTCCGGTGGCAAAAACTCGTGCTTGTATGCACCCTGACACACATTTTCGGAATGGGTGACTTGCGGTAACGAAATTGCGCAAAACCACCCCAAACATGTGTTTTGGACCTAAAGTAGTAGATTGGGCATGTTCGTTGCGAAAACGAAGAAATGGTTCCGGTGGCAAAAACTTGTGCTTTGTATGCACCCCGACACCCGTTTTCGGAATGGGTGACGTGCGGCAACGAAATTGCGCGAAACCACCCCAAACTTTTGGGACCTAAAGTAGTGGATTGGGCATGTTCGTTGCGAAAAAACGAAGAAATGGTTCCGGTGGCAAAAAATCGTGCTTTGTATGCACCTGATACCCGTTTTCGGAATGGGTGACGTGCGGCAACCAAATTGCGCGAAACCACCCCAAACATGAGTTTTGGACCTAAAGTAGTGGATTGGGCATGTTCGTTGCGAAAAAACGAAGAAATGGTTCCGGTGGCAAAAACTCGTGCTTGTATGCACCCTGACACCCGTTTTCGGAATGGGTGACTTGCGGCAACGAAATTGCACGAAACCACCCCAAACTTGAGTTTTTGACCTAAAGTAGTGGATTGGGCATGTTCGTTGTGAAAAACGAAGAAATGGTTCCGGTGGCAAAAACTCGTGCTTTGTATGCACCTGATACCCGTTTTCGGAATGGGTGACGTGCGGCAACCAAATTGCGCGAAACCACCCCAAACATGAGTTTTGGACCTAAAGTAGTGGATTGGGCATGTTCGTTGCGAAAAACGAAGAAATGGTTCCGGTGGCAAAAACTCGTGCTTGTATGCACCCTGACACCCGTTTTCGGAATGGGTGACTTGCGGCAACGAAATTGCACGAAACCACCCCAAACTTGAGTTTTTGACCTAAAGTAGTGGATTGGGCATGTTCGTTGTGAAAAACGAAGAAATGGTTTCGGTGGCAAAAACTCGTGCTTGTATGCACCCTGACACCCGTTTTCGGAATGGGTGACTTGCAGTAACGAAATTGCACAAACCACCCCAAACATGAGTTTTTGACCTAAAGTAGTGGATTGGGCATGTTCGTTGCGAAAAACGAAGAAATGGTTCCGGTGGCAAAAACTCATGCTTTGTATGCACCTTATACCCGTTTTCAGAATGGGTGACGTGCGGCAACGAAATTGCGTGAAACCACCTCAATCTTTGGGACCTAAAGTAGTGGATTGGGCATGTTCGTTGCGAAAAACGAAGAAATGGTTCCGGTGGCAAAAACTCGTGCTTTGTATGCACCTGATACCCGTTTTCGGAATGGGTGACTTGCGGCAACGAAATTGCACGAAACCACCCCAAACATGAGTTTTTAACCTAAAGTAGTGGATTGGGCATGTTCGTTGCGAAAAACGAAGAAATGATTCCGGTGGCAAAAACTCGTGTTTGTATGCACCCTGACACCCGTTTTCGGAATGGGTGACTTGCTGCAACGAAATTGCACGAAACCACCCCAAACATGAGTTTTTGACCTAAAGTAGTGGATTGGGCATGTTCGTTGCGAAAAACGAAGAAATGGTTCCGGTGGCAAAAACTCGTGCTTGTATGCACCCTGACACACGTTTTCGGAATGGGTGACTTGCGGCAACGAAATTGCACAAAACCACCCCAAACATGTGTTTTGGACCTAAAGTAGTGGATTGGGCATGTTCGTTGCGAAAAACGAAGAAATGGTTCCGGTGGCAAAAACTCGTGCTTTGTATGCACCTGATACCCGTTTTCGGAATGGGTGACTTGCGGCAACGAAATTGCACGAAACCACCCCAAACATGAGTTTTTGACCTAAAGTAGTGGATTGGGCATGTTCGTTGCGGAGAACGAAGAAATGGTTTCAGTGGCAAAAACTCGTGCTTGTATGCACCCTGACACCCGTTTTCGGAATGGGTGACTTGCGGCAACGAAATTGCACGAAACCACCCCAAACATGAGTTTTTTGACCTAAAGTAGTGGATTGGGCATGTTCATTGCGAAAAACGAAGAAATGGTTCCAGTGGCAAAAACACGTGCTTTGTATGCACGTGATACCCGTTTTCGGAATGGGTGACTTGTGGCAACGAAATTGCACGAAACCACCCCAAACATGAGTTTTTGACCTAAAGTAGTGGATTGGGCATGTTCGTTGCGAAAAACGAAGAAATGGTTCCGGTGGCAAAAACTCGTGCTTGTATGCACCCTGACACCCGTTTTCGGAATGGGTGACTTGCGGCAACGAAATGCACAAAAACCACCCCAAACATGTGTTTTGGACCTAAAGTAGTGGATTGGGCATGTTCGTTGCGAAAAACGAAGAAATGGTTCCGGTGATAAAAACTCGTGCTTTGTTTGCACCTGATACCCGTTTTCGGAATGGGTGACTTACGGCAACGAAATTGCACGAAACCACACCAAACATGTGTTTTTGACCTAAAGTAGTGG